>JAVJIF010004282.1:0-333684 GCA_038442645.1 Agave tequilana
TGATAGCTAATAAGATCAATGTGATTCACCATCTAATTATGGACCCATTGTGTTCTGTAATGTTACTGGTAAGATTTCCTCTCCAAACTTGGGACAAGTTTTCAATTTCCCAAATTGAGTGTATATTTTATTTCTCGCATGTCCACTCATTCGCAACAAGATTTGATTTGGGTTCGAGGTACTCCAGTCATGGAGGTGGCACACATTTTGGGGAAGTCCTTTGTTTTCCCCTTCTGTCATATTTCACCCACTTATTATCCACTCGCTTGCTGAGAGGATGGGCAAAAAATTACACTGTTATTACATGTCGGCAAAGAGGTTTTGACTGAGTCAATAGGTGATTACATCAAATATTATTTTATATGTAAGGCCTTCTTGACTTGCTGTAAGTGGGAGACAGAGATGAGAATGTGAAAGTGTAAGTGAAAAATTAAAATTTGTACAAGTAAGTTTTACAGTATTTGATTGTAATGTGAAAGTATATGTGAGAAAGTACATTGTGTTTTACGTTATTTGGTTAGTAATGTGAATGTGTAAGTGAAGAAATTGAACACAAAATTAATTGTTCAGATTTAAATAATTATTAAAAAAATATAAAATTATTAAAATTAATATTATTAATTTGATTTGTAATTGGAGTACAAGTGATATTCACATGACCATAAAATTAACTATTTTGAACTACAATTTATTACAAGTGAGATTTACATGACCACATAATACCTTACAAATGAGAAAATAATAGCGTAAAAGTGAAAAAGAAAAGTGTAAAAAAAAAAGAAAAGGAAAAAAAGTTTCCCCATTTATGATTTCCGGCCTAAAATAAACAAGAGAAAAGAGAAAATGAGTTTTTTCATTATGATTTTCGATTTCTGATTCAAAACAAACTCGCCTGTAGAGAAGGAAGACTTCTTTTAGAACTTTACTAATAGAGGCAAAAATCTCTATTTTGAAGGCAAGGAGTTATCTTACTCTCAGCATAAAGATGAAGGCTTTTGCTCTGGTATTTTGTTTGCAAAAACACTAGCCTTATTTTTTTTCAAAGCATGGAATGAAAGTTATTCTTGTATCCAGTCTGTTTATAGTCTCGTCTATTGAAATCTAAGTAATGTTTTCGCCAGCTACAATTTGATGAGTTACTCATAAGTAAATCAGTTTCGTTGTTGGTAACTCTTCTTGCTAGTTCGTAATGGTGACGATCTTGATATATCACCAGACATGTCTCATCAATGAACTTTGAAAAGAATAAAATTACCATGAATTATGGGTTCTTATACTAGTTTTTATAAAAATTTCTGAGATTTTATTTCTAGTTCGTTGAACAGTTATTGTAAGTTTTTTTTCATAATGTTTATAAAAGTTATATTTTTTCAATTCAAAAATTATTATTTCACGACAAGACTTGCTCACTTTAAGAAATTTTAGGATAATTCTTCACCAACTTATTTCTTCCTCGTATCATACACAGATCATTTGGCTCCGGTGAATATCTAGTTTTTCGAATTGTTCCCAATTATGGTACAATATTATTAACGCCATTTAAATTTTTGGATAAAATAGTTACTGTTTCTAAATGCGTAGAGTTTATCTTTTAATTGAAGTGATTACCAACAAGGGTAAGGAAGTAATTACCATTTCAAAATTACAAGTGGTTTCCACCGGCAAAAGTAAAAAAGCAAGGGAAAAAAAAAAATAGTCACATTTTTCTAGAGAGAACGATTAAGTCGCTACTTTCACAATGTTAAAAGAAATAAGGAAAGAAATTTTTTTTTTCAGAGAAAAAGTCTTGAATCTTAATAGTTAAAAAGATGAAAAAAATTCACCATTGAAAAGAAGAAGAAAGAGTGAAACGTCATGGAAGCTTTAAGGAAACAAGTGAATAAGATCAGAGATCAAGTTGCCAAACAACAACAGGTAGCAGGGATTTTTTTCTTCACATCTCATCTCATCTTAAATAGACCAATGTTCTATTTTTTAAAAAATTTTCTTAATTTCAATTGGATTTTCTCGGGTTCTATGTTTTGTTTTAGTTAATGTTTGTGGATTTAAATAGTGAATGTTTATGGATTTTTAACAAAGGGCAAAAAAAACAACCTTTTTGGTCCGTTAATTCTATCCAAAAATTTACCCTTCCCAGTAGTTTCCAACGGTAAAACGTTAATAAAAAAAAAAAAAACTTTGCAATTTTACACACACAGAAAAAGAGCTCGAGTTAGCTAGATGGCCCACAACTTTAAAAAAAAACTTTGAGGAAAGAAATATTTTTCTTTATATCCTCATATCGTTTGAGGAAAGAAGAAGTGCCCTGGTTGAAAAAACTAAAAAGGGGCAAATTCTTCAACTCTTCTGCTGCCATTGAGGGAAAAAAGAGAGCTCTTCTACTGCCATTGAGGAGAAAAGAGAGTGAGACGCAATGGACGCTCTGAAGAAAAAAGCGAATAAGCTCAGAGACCAAGTTGCTAAGCAGCAGCAGGTAACAAAGTTCCTATTTTTCATCGATCCGATCTCATACAAAAGCCCATCTGAAAGAGACCTATGTTTTACCTTTTTTTCGATTTTGTTGTTCTCAGTTGGATTTGGGTTTGGACATTTTGTTAGTAAGATCGTGGGTAGGGCTATATTTTTTCCGTTTCGTGTTTTATTTTTAGTTTGTGGATTTTAGCAGGGAAAAGAAAAGTCCCATTTGTTTGATTTTCAGTTTTATGTCCAAAATCATGAAATTAGAATTTTGGTTCCAGTAGATATTGTAGGGATAGATTACCTCAAAAAGAGAGAATAGAGAGAGGGAACAAGAACCCCTTTTTAAAATAAAATTGTGTTTAGTGATTGCTGGAGCTTTACTAATTATTGGGTATTGGGCTGTGTTTCTGGATATCACATTACTGTTTCTCCATTTTCATTGTGACAAAGATCGAGATTCGAGATGTTTACTATTATGTGGTACAATTGCTAAAGTTGGTTATTTGTTAAGATTTTGTGCAAACAAATAGTCCCACATTGGCTAGACAAGGGATGATCTTGGGTATATAAGAATTTGGACTACTCCACCTGGAAGGTTAGTTTTTTGGGATGGTGCCACAAGGCCTTACAAAATGGTATCAAAGCCATGACCCAAACTTAGTCATGTCATCATGTGTGGAAGATCCCCAAGAGTGGATGGCGTAGTTCCGGGTGCAGGGCGCAGGTACAGGTGCAGTGAAAGGCGAAGGCGTAGGTGCAAGCGGAAAGACACTCTTTGTTTGAGGGGTTGTTAAGATTTTGTGCAAACAAATAGTCCCACATTGGCTAGACAAGAGGATGGTCTTGGGTATATAAGAATTTGATCTACTCCACTTAAAATCTAGTCTTTTGGGATGGTGCCCCAAGTCCTTACAAAATATTATAGTAGTGATTTCAAGAGTTGGACACCCTCACGACCGGATCGACTGGGGCGGCACAGCGAAAACAAACCACATGATCTACTTAAAGCAACATGAAAAAGAGAAGAAGATATTCCAAAGTAGATAGAAAGCCAATACACATATTCCAAGGTAGATAGAAAGCCATACACAATATAACATGGTTCTTGATGGTCGACAAGAACAACAAACCCTTGTGGGCTAAGCTTCTCTCACGAATATCTCACCTAGAGGAATTACACACTTAGGAATTACAAATTCATTGGAATACATTAAAGGCCACCCCTAAGGGTTTATTTATAAACTATAGAACTCTCCTAGTCCTAAACAAACTCCACCAATTAGAATAAAGAAATCTTGAATCCAACTTGGACTCAAAACAGATCTAGAAAAAGAAACTGCCAGATCCTATTAATAGACTACCTTCACGACATATTCACGTTATAATCCTAACAATCTCCCTCTTGACTTGAATACGTCCAAATCTGAGAATAGCCACCATGTTCCATGTGCTCGCATCCACACACAATTGAGCAAACTTTACTTCATCGTCATCTCACTCCCTCTTCTCCATAACCCCCTCATGGGGTTCACAACTTGATTAGGTTGAATAAGTTCAGGCCCAGCCTGAACTTTATTACCCAATGATCTTTTTGATCTACACAAGATCTATGAGAATTTACTCCACCATAGGAGTACCGATCTGGACTACCTTGTTGCGTGCCTAGTCCCAATCTCTCTTCGGGGTACAACTGAACATCCGAGCTCCAATCCATCGTAATTCGATTGTTCTACAACCACCGCTTTCGAAACCGAGGATAACTGCAATTCACCAACTGTAACTTCCGAATTTTGCAACATATACACATTGCCGACACGTTCGACTTGAAACATCATATAGGCCTCTTTGAAAACTTTCATAAGTTCACCTTTCGAATTGAAACAGAACCCTCCCCCATGTAGGGCTCCAAGAAAGATGAAATTGTACTTTGATTCAGGAACATGATGAACGCCTTAAAAATTAGTGATGCGTCCATCATGAGACCGAAACTAGATTGTTCCTTCGCCAATCACCTTGCTTGTAGCAGAATTCTCCATGAATGCTTCTCCCCTTGAATCGAAGTGTATGAAGAGAACATCTTTCTATTGGAAATGATATACTGTGAACATCCAGAATTTATGGCCCATCTATCTTTGTTACCAACTGAGCTGTCTATAACAGATAGAACGTCACATTGTTCTTCATTTCCTCCAACCAGTTCAGTGACATTAGTATCTAGTTGTTTCTTCTTTCGAAGCCAACACTCAGATGTAATGTGTCCCTTCTTTTGATAATAGTTACATATTAAATTCTTGTGTTTTGAGTTATCCGTGAAACTTTCATTATTAATCTTTTCCTTGAATAATGAACTTGCCCGGAATCATTATGAATCAATTTTGTCTTATTGAGCAGATGCTCCTTGACCTCATTGACCTTGATTGTTGACTTGCCCCCATAGATGATAGCTTCCCTAAAGCTCTTAAATGAAGAAGGTAAAGAACACAGATAGAAGTGCTTGATCCTCATTTTCTATCTTAACTTCTATCTTATCTAAATCATTGATAATAGAGAAAATTTTTGTAATGTGAGACTTGATAGGTGTACCTTTATGCATGCGGAGAAGAAAGAGACATCGTTTTAGAATCAACCGATTCGCTAACGACTTCTTCAGATAGTGGTCTTGAAGTCGCTCCCACAACGAGGACACTATTTTTTCTGTAGAAAACTCATCCAGCACTTTGTCCGCCAAGCAAAGCTGAATAGCCGTCAAACTTTTCTCATCCAACTACTGCCAAGTTTATTCCTTCATGTCTTGAGATTTTTTCTCCCTCCCAAGTAGTGCTTTCTTCAATCTGCTTTGGGTAAGGATAATGTTCATTCTAATCTGTTATCTGTTGAAATTGATGACGTTATCGAACTTCTGAATATCAAAATTGATCGCAAACATCTTCAAATTATCTTGCTATGATACCAATTGTTGTGATTTCAGGGGTTGAACGCCCTCACGACCGGATCGACTAGGGCTGCGCAGTGGAAACAAACCACGGGATCTACTGGCAACGTGAAGAAGAGAAGAAGAAGATATTCCAAAATAGATAGAAAGCAAACACACAATATAATATGGTTCCACCAATCAAACAGATCGTGTGTACATCCACGGAAGAAGGGAGAGAAACTTTATTAAAACTTTGAAGGAGTAAAATAAGAATTACTTACACCTCACGCTGAGAAGATTATAAGCCCTTGATGGTCGCCAAGAACAGCAAACCCTTGTGGCTAAGCTTCTCTCATGAATATCTCACTTAGATGAATTACACTCTTAGGAATTACATCATTGGATTTTCTTGGAATACATTGAAGGCCACGCCTAAGAGGTTATTTATAGACCATAGAACTCTCCTAGTCCTAAACAAACTCTATCAATCAGAATAAAAGAAACTTGAATCTAATTTGGACTCAAAACAGGTCTAGAAAAGAAAATTGCCAGATCCGACATTAATCGACACCTTCACGACGTATTCACGTCATACTCCTAGCAGGTTATGCAGTGCTATAATGAAATTGAGAGGACAACTGAAATCTTCTCGCGTATATTACAAAATACAAAAAGTTGAATCATGTTTTTTTAGGACCGGTGGACATTTTTTTAGTTTGATGAGAGTGTGATTTTTACTCTATAGTTCAGCTTGCATCATTGAAACCCGTCACTCATTTGATAGCCCCAATCTACAAAGGCTGTGTAATTTCACAGCCATGGTTACAAGCATCTATTCTAGTGTTGTTCAAGACAAGAGAGGTCACTAGTATGTGCGCAAGATGTAAGTCATCTGGAATGCCACAGTTGTACAAGGAAGATTAATCATTTAACTAGCTTTTAAGACTGGATTATAGACTTAAATATTAGCACAACAAGCAGATTTCCAGACATTACAACTTGAATTCAAGGTGTATGTCTCCTGTTAAAGACTGTATGTGAGATGTGCTTTCACATACTAGTGACCTTTTTTGTCTAGATGAAAGCTAGCAAATAAATAGTATAGGGAGGGACAGAGGGAAGGAGAATCAAACATGTATAGAATAGGAGAATCTATATGAGATTTAATCATTTAGGAGATCCGCTGATCTTACCAGATTCATGTGGGCTACTGGGGAGTAGGCAATAATCTTCTTAAGGTCGATCTGTCTTGAAGTGTAAAGTAGTGAACCCAAAGGGAAGTGTTGCAAATACGAACAGTTTCCAATCCAGAGAATCAAATAAGAAAGTTTGAAGGCCAAAAAAGAGGGAAAGGAGCTAAATTATTAATATTTCTAAAAGGATAATAGGGGTGACAGTTTAATATCCAATAAATCTTAAGTAATTAATTAGCTTGTAGAACGCTAAATGAAATAAAACTGGTGTATGTTGAGAAGATTCTTTTAATTGTCTATAGTGGTGCATGCCTACCTGGAAGATATCATAATTTCCATTAACAAGCCTTATTTTTATGCCCCATTGTTAGAGGATTCAGCTCTTTGAAGTAGTGTAGCATTGGATTGTTGGCATACATTGTGGCCCAAACTGCAACTGAATGAAAGCTTTTGGGTTAAATGATTTACTGATGTGCTATCAGCACTAAGGAGATGAAATCCTAGGTTCAAATGCCACACGACACACACACACACACACACACAAAATCAGCACTAAGGAGCATATCCTACGTTCAAATCCCACTGTGTTGCAAACACATACACAAATCCTCGTGTGTGTACTATATATGTATGTGTTGTGTGTGTAGAGAGAGACAGAGATAGACTTGTGTAGTTCCGGAAGGATTCGAGCCCGAATCCTTCCCACTAAAATACCAACATCCGACCTTCAAATACAAGATCCACTCTGTTGAAGTTGATCTATATTATTTAAAAAAACTAAAAATAAAAAATCAGGTGTTTTGAATATTTTTTGTCCATCCATCAAGCGTCGCAAAATGAATGGCCGAAAGTAGTGAGTTGGTTAGATCTATGTCTTTAGACATACAAATTCTCGATCCGACCATTTGATCATGATTAAACATTTAAAACTCCTATAACCAATTTTTGTTAGGTTTCAAATGTTCTACACCGTTAAACTAACTCACTATTTAGGCCGTCCGTTTTCCCGTTACTTAATGCTTGGGCAAAAAGTATTTAAAATACTTGAATTTGGTTTATAAATACATGAAATAATATAGAAAAACTTCAATGGAATGGATCTTGTATTCGGACGATGTATGGTTGTATCCGAGTGGGAAGAATATGGGCTCGAATTCTTCCAGAACTACACAAGTATCTCTCTATATATATATTACTTGGGTACACGCAAAGGGATTCAGGCTTTGGGTACATGCAGAAGGATTCGAACCCGGATTTTTTTCACTCAAACTCAATCCCACGATACTCAAATACGAGATCAACTCCGTTGAATTTGATTTACATTGTTTAAAGTAACTAAAAATAAAAAATCAAGTGCTTTGAATACTTTTTGCCCATTCATCAGCTAGGCGAAAAATGGACAGTATTTTACTTAGATATATGACTTTAGACATATAGATTCTCGATCTGACTATTTGATCGTGATCTAAACATTTAAAAGAATCACACACCAATTTTTGTAAGGTTTCAAATGTTATACACCGTTAAACTAACCAACTCATTATTTCGGCCGTTCATTTTGTTTCTAGTTGATGGATGGGCTAAAACTATTCAAAATACTTGATTTTTATTTTTAGTTACTTTAAACAATATAGATCAACTTCAATGAAGTGGATCTTGTATTTGAATGTCGCGAGATTGAGTAGAAAGGATTCGAGCTCGAATCCTTTTACATGTACCCAAGTCTATATATGTGTGTGTGTGTGTATCCCACAAATTGTCCTTAAGGGGCGCTTAACTGGTTAGATCATGAGTTTGCTCCCCAACAGGTCACTGGTTCAAATCCCTTGATGGGTATTTGCCCCCGAGAATTTATTCTTGTGACCTATCCATGCTTGTATATGGAAACTTCCCGCGGCAGGGTGCTCACGCCCCACGGGATTAGTCGGGGTGCACTAAGCAGCCTCGGATACTCGGATGAATTTCAAATATATATATAGACTTGTGTAGTTCTGGAAGGATTCGAGCCTGAATCCTTCCCACTCAAATACAAACATACATCATCCGAATAAAAGATCCATTCCGTTGAAGTTGATCTATATTATTTCAAGTATTTATTAATAAAAAATCAAGTATTTTAAATACTTTTTGCCCATGCATCAAGTAGGGAAAAAACGAATGTCTTAAATAGTGAGTGAGTTAGTTTAACACTACAGAACATTTGAAATTTAACAAAAATTGGTTTGTGAGGGTTTTTAAATGTTTAGACCATGATCAAATGGCCGGATCTAGAATTTGTATGTTTAAAGCATAGATCTAACCAACTCAATACTTTTGGTCGTCCATTTTATTCCGCTTGATGAATGGGCAGAAAGTATTCAAAACACTTGATTTTTTATTTTTAGTTACTTTAAATAATATAGATCAACTTCAACGGAGTAAATCTTGTATTTGAATATCGGATGCTGGTATTTGAGTAGGAAGGATTCGGGCTCGAATCCTTCTGGAACTAAACAAGTCTCTCTCTCTCTCTCTATATATATATATATATATATATATATATATATATATCCCACAAATCAAATGTAAAGTGGTCTATTGATATGTTGAAAGAAAGATTCAAGTTTTTATGGATAACTTTGGTGTTAGTTCCTTCTCCTTCTCAAGCAGTACATATTTTATATCAAAAATGGATTTTCACTATTAAGTATTAGCTAAATAATATTTTTGAATGTTGAATGCATGACTGATTACAAAAAAAAAAATGAATATTGAAAGTAGATTGCAGTTTCTTCTAATCTATTGCAAGCCAATCTAGGGTTGGAGAATAATGGCAACTGAAATATGTGTATGATGTATCCTTGAGTTGGGAGTTGCAAGAAGTATTCATGAAATAAATTCTTTTACCAGAATGAGGAAATAATCTGCAAATATACATAAAATATTTCATGGAATTGATAACTCCGTTAAGGATTATAGTCTGTGAAAATCTGAACTTTATTTTCCATCCTGAAATGTGAAGTTAATTTTCCATATGGTTTAATAACAAATAACCTTGATAACCAGTTCATCAAGGATGCCTACTCGCATATTCTCTTGCTTTGTCTATGTAATATTTGATCAAAAATCATGATTTTGTTGGAGGATTGAAGAAGTTTTGGCAATAAGATAGTCCAAGAGTAAAAGACTTGGGAGAATGGTTTCTTCCTGAGGTTTGAGTGGTTGGGTTTTTGGAATTAATTAATGAACAATGCTCCTTTGACTCCCACATTCAAAATCACACCAAGACTCATCTTATCTATCACCTTCAACAACTGTACAAACAACCTCCTGAATTTGTCAGGATGAGTCTTGGAGCCCTGTTTTGATGTTGAAAGTGTGTTCTATAGCATTGCGCTTGATTAATTTATCTTGGACAACATATTTCTGATCAACTTTTCAGGACTGAGATTCTTGACGTGGAACCTTTGAAATCTCAATGGCTCTAAACATAAATTTTGATGCTTACAGAGAACTATAAGAGATGAGATGGTAGGTGAGGTCATGTGGGGTGTGGCTGGTTATTACCAGCCCTAACTAATTCTGTTGCAGCCAAGGCTTGTCTGTCGTATGTTAATTTTCATTGTAAAAGAGTGTTCTGATGTTATTGTATGCATTACATGTTATTGTAAGGTGAATATGATATTGATGGGAGTTAGCCATCCTAGTGTGGACGCATGTGTTGATGAAGGCCGCGTGCACACATAGTTACGGCTTGTCTGTCATGTGTTAATTTTTTATTTTTAATAAAACAGTGTCCGATGTTATTTATGCACTACATGTTATTGGAAGGTGATATGATATTGATGGGAGATGATCATGCACAAACGAATGCATGTATTTATGAAGGCTGGGTGCATTAACACATAATTAGAAGCCCCAGGCTGCTGATATTAGTTGGTTGGAGCATTGTACTTACCTGAACATCATATTGTCTATGTTATGAAAGCAATTAGTGTTAAGATTATAACATGAATGCGTCGTGAAGGTTGATTAATGTCAGATCTGGCAGTTTCTTTTTCTGGATCTGTTCTGAGTCCGAGTTGGATTCAAATTTTCTTTATTCTGATTGATGAAGTTTGTTTAGGAGTAGGAGAGTTTCATGGTCTATAAATAACCCCTTAGGGGTGACCTTCAATGTATTTCAAGAGAATCCAATGAATTTGTAATTCTTAAAGGTGTAATTCATCTAGTTGAGATATTCGTAAGAGAAGCTTAGCCACAAGGGTTTATTGTTCTTGGCGACGCTTGTAATCTTCTCAGCGTGGGGTGTAAGTGTTGTAACGAGATTGATATGCTTGATACCAATTATTGTGTGCATAACCCAGGATACCATACTTACTATGATACCAATAGTTGGGAGATACGAAATCCCCACCGACAACCTCAAGCACGCTATGAAATCGATTACCTCGAGCACACAAGATGAATATTAAAGGATATAAGAAGAAGAACACACTGTTTAACGTAGTTTGACCCAAACTTGACCTACGTCCCCGGGGAGAGAACTTGAGAGAGATTTATTAATAAACTTGATACAAAGAGATCTAACATTCCTCTTGATGATACAAAAGTATTCACCTTCCGCTTGAATCTACGCCTAGATTACAAGAGTATACCTTCTCTCTATGCACCTTCACCTTTTTTCTTTTTTTTAATACTTTTTAGGGCCTTCTTGGCTTTTTAGGGTCTTACATTATTATTCATCACAACTTTCTTCCGCTCTTCTGCTCCACCTAAATTCTAGGTTACAACCCTTTATTTATGAGATTTTACAATACAACTCTTATTTGGACTATGAGATAATCTTGGCCATTGGGTGCTTAAGGAATCTTGATCAATCCTACTAGGAGTTGATCTCCTTAATCTAGAAGGATTCTACACCCTTTAATTTTTAGAAACAAATCTTCATTGAATAAGAATTGAATCATATTCATACTCCCCTTGAAAAGAAAACTTGCAATCGCCTGAAAAGAAAACTGTTTCACCTTGATTTGCTTCTTCTGTTTCAAGCCATCGTCTTCTCCTACTCAATTGGATTTTTTGGATCATCATCTTCTCTTGGAAAACAAGGCAAAATCCTAACAATCTTCACCTTGATTTGCTTTTCAAGCCTTTAACAAAACAATTTGAGATTTTGGATTACTACTTTAATTCTTTTCTTGGTTGTAACCATGTCGTGAAGCCTTTACCTTGCCCCTCTCCCCGGGGCCTTTGGCAGATTCACTGCCATGCCTTGGGCCATCTCAGGGCTTGCCCGAATGCACCCTTTATTTAGTCGTCCTGCAACACTTAGACCCGTTGCAATTTTACTTGAAGCTCCACCTCGAAGTGAGCTCCCTTCAAGTTTTTCATTGAGACTTCTTGACCTAATTTCTTTCTCTTAATTTGCATTGCATCATCGTCACCACCAGCAAATTCTGCTTTGGGACGCCTTTCCGGCCATGTGACCATGCCAGGTAATTCGCCTCTAATTCTGTCATGATTGATCTTACCAACTTTACACGAACATTGTCAAAGACTTGTCGTGCCATGACCGATCACTTAGTGATGGTCCACCTTCCATTTATGTTTTAACTTTGAGACTTACCGTCTTCATATAACTGCCATAGTCTTACCAGGCCTTCCCGCCGCACACTACATGGCCTTCCATCAATCAGGGTTGCCATCTACTACTATATTGATGTTTGCCAGATCTATTGTCCTGCTATTGATAATTTTCAAATCTGATAGATCCATCAATGCCTGCAATAATCTTACCGTATTACGACTAGTTCGTTTTAACTTTTACCATGATCTCCATCGATTTTTTAACCAATATGTACAGAACTTACATTAAACATTAAAATCTCCTCGATCTGCACCTGCCATTGCATCCAGAACGTTGAAAAACATAGGGTTCAATACCTTGATCGTCTGAATCCGACTACGATTGCACGATCTACCTTCCGATCAATCTCGTCTATTGATCGTCATCATCACCCTCCGTTGTTTTTCCTTTGACTTGTTGCCGCAGCAAGATTCCATGGGATGCCTTGTGCGATGCCTCCGTGAGCTCATCAAGCTCGTCTTGTTGTCCGCCATTGGCGATGATCCGATCATCACCTCCGCAAACGTTTTCAGATTTGAACATCATTGAGCCTTGGCGACTCCACCTTGATTAGTATACTCCAAAAGTCATCGATTTTTATCTTAGAACAAATCTGAACTTTTTTATTCTTCATCTTGATGCCTCCGCCGAACTTCATCGACCTGACATCTTCTTCATTTAGAACACTCAAGTCTTGAATGAACAACATCAGCTCTGATACTATTTGTTATAATGAAATTTATATACTCGATACCAATTATTGTGTTCATAACCCGGATACCATACTTACTATGATATCAATAATTGGGTACGATTCCGCCCGACGACCTCAAGCACATCATGAGATCGATTACCTCAAGCACACAAGATGAATATTAAAAGATATAAGAAGAACACACAATTTAACGTGGTTCGGCCCAAACTTAGTATACGTCCACGGGGAGAGAACTTGAGAGAGCTTTATTAATAAACTTGATACAAAGAGATCTAATCTTCCTCTTGATGACACAAGAGTATTCACCTTCCCTTGAATTTACGTCTAGATTAAAAGAGTATATCTTCTCTCTATGCACCTTTACCTGTCTCCTCTCTTTCTTGACTTTTTAGGGCCTTCTTGACTTTTTAGGGCCTTACATTGTTGTTCACCATAACTTTCTCTACTCTTCTGCTCCACCTAAATCCTAGGTTACAACATTTTATTTATAAGATTTTACAATACAACTCCTATTTGGACGAGGAGATGATCTTAGCCATTGAATACTTGAAGAATCTTGATCAATCCTATAGGAGTTGATCTCCTTGATTTAGAAGGATTCTGGATCCTTTAATCTTTAGAAACAAATTTTCATTGAATATTGAATAGGAATTAAATTCTATTCATACTCCACCTGAAAAGAAAACTCGCAATCGCCTGAAAAGAAAATTGTTTCACCTTGATTTGTTTCTTCTGCTTCAAGCCATCGTCTTCTTCAACTCAATTGGATTTTCTTGGACCATCATTTTCTCTTGAAAAATAAGACAAAATTCTAACAATAAGTAATTCTCATTATACTCCCCCAAAGTTTTAAGAAAGTTTCTCCCCTTCTCCCGTGGACGTACACACGATCTGTTTGATCGGTGGAACCCCATTATATTGTGTGTTGGCTTTCTATCTACTTTAAAATATCTTCTTATTCTCTTCTTCATGTTGTCTTAGTAGATCTTGTGGTTTGTTTCCACTACGCCGCCCCAGTCGATCCGGTCGTGGGAGCGTCCTCTCCTAAAATCACAACAATTGATATCAAAGTAAGGTTAACTTGAAGAAGTTTGCGATCAAGTTCGATATTCAGAAGTTCGATGGCGGAATCAATTTTAGCAGATGGCAGATTAAGATGAATACCATTTTTACCCAGAGTGGGTTGAAGAAAGCATTACTCGGGAAGGAGAAAAAGCCTCAAGACATGAAAGAAAGAAACTTGGCAGGAGTTGGATGAAAAAGCCTTGATGACTATTCAGCTTTACTTGGCGGACGAAGTGTTGGATGAGTTTTCTACGAAGAAAACAACATCCTCGTTGTGGGAGCGACTTCAAGACTATTATCTGAAGAAGTCGTTGGCGAATCGGTTGATTCAGAAGCAACGTCTCTTTCTTCTCCACTTGCATGAAGGTACACCTATCAAGTCTCACATTGCAGAATTTTTCTCTAATATCAATGATTTAGATAAGATAGAGATTAAGATAGAAGATGAGGATCAAACACTTCTATTACTGTGTTTTTTACCTTCTTCATATAAGAGCTTTAGAGAAGTTATCATCTATGGAGGCAAGTCAACAATCAAGGTCAATAAGGTCAAGGAGCATCTGCTCAACAAAGCCAAAATTGACACCCAGTTGATGTGTGAGTCTCATCATGATGATTCCAAGCAAGTTCATTATTCAAGGGAGGAGAGTAATAATGAAAGTTCCACGGGTAACTCAAAACACAAGAATTTTACGTGCAACTATTGTCACAAGAAGGGGCACATTAGATCTGAGTGTTGGCTTCAAAAAAAGAAACAATCAGATGCTAATGTCACTGAACTGGTTGGAGGAGATGAAGAACAATGTGACATTCTATCCGTTATAGACAGATCAGTTGGTAACAAAGATAGATGGGTCATAGATTTTGGATGTTCACAGTGTATCTGTTCCAATAGGAAGATATTCTCTTCATACACTTCGGTTCAAGGGGGAGAAGTCTTCATGGAAAATTCTGCTACAAGCAAGGTGATTGGCGAAGGAACAATCCAATTTCAGTCTCATGATGGATGCATCACTACTCTTCAAGGCGTTCGTCATGTTCCCGAATCAAGGTATAATCTCATTTCTCTTGGAGCCCTACAAGGGGAAGGGTTCTGTTTCAGTCTGAAAAGTGATCTTATGAAAGTTTTCAAAGAGGCTCATGTGATGTTTCAACCCGAACGTGTCGGCAATGTCTATATGCTGCAAAATTTGAAAGTTACAGTTAATGGATTGCAGTTATCCTCAGTTTCGGAAGCAGAGGTTGTGGAACAATCAGAAACTACGATAGGTTCGAGCTCGGATGTTCATTTATACCCCGAAGAGAGATTAGGACTAGACGCGCAACAAGGTTGTCCAGATCGTTACTCCTATGGTGGATCAAATTCTCATAGATCTTGTGTAGATCAAGGAGATCGTTGGGTAATAAAGTTCAGATTGGGCCTGAACTTATTTGACCTATTCAAGTTGTGAACCCCATGAGGGGTTATGGAGAAGAGGGAGTGAGATGGAGATGTAATCAAGTTTGTTCAATTGTGTGTGGATGCGAGCACAGGGAGCATGGTGGTTATTCTCGAAGTTGGACGTATTCAAGTCAAGGGGGAGATTGTTAGGATTATGACGTGAATGTTGATTAATGTCAGATCTGGCAATTTTCTTTTCTGGATCTGTTTTAAGTCTCAGTTGGATTCAGGTTTTCTTTATTCTGATTGATGGAGTTTGTTTAGGACTATGAGAGTTCTATGATCTATAAATAATCCTTTAGGGGTGGCCTTCAATGTATTCTAAGAAAATTCAATGAATATATAATTTCTAAGAGTGTAATTCATCTAGTTGAGATATTCGTGAGAGAAGTTTAGCCACAAGGGTTTTCTGTTCTTGGCGACCATGAAGGGCTTGTAATCTTCTCAGCGTGAAGTGTATGTAATTTTCATTATACTCCCCCAAAGTTTTAATAAAGTTTCTCCCCCTTCTCCGTAGACGTACACACGATCTATTTGATTAGTGGAACCACGTTATGTTGTGTGTTGGCTTTCAATTTACTTTAGAATATCTTATTCTTCTTTTCTTCACGTTGCCTTAGTAGATTCTGCGGTTTGTTTCCGTTGCGCCGCGTCAGTCGATCAGGTCGTGGGAGTCCTCCCTGAAATCACAACAATTAGAAGCGTACTGAATCAATTAGAATTTCTCTGCACTATTTTCTATAGCATATAAATTAGAAATCACTTGTCTGCTTGAAATATGCATAGAAGGTTAAGAGGAGTATTGGATAATAAAATCACAGAATTGTTACTAATAAAACTTGTTAAGTCAATGCTGATTGTATTCAATGTGTGTAAGTGCGCGCGCGCGTGTATATATATATATATATATATATATATATATATATATAGACTTGTATCCTTTCAAAAGGATTTGATCCCGGATCCTTCCCACTCAAATTCAACCCTCCAACATTCTAATACAAGATCCACTCCGTTGAAGTTGATCTATACTATTTCAAGTATCTATAAACAAAAAATCAAGTGTTTTAAATACTTTTTGCCCATCCATCAAGCGACGCAAAATGGACGGCCGAAAGTAGTGAGTTGGTTAGATCTATGTCTTTAGACATACAAATTCTCGATCCGGCCATTTCATTATGATCTAAACATTTAAAAACCCCTATAAACTAATTTTTGTTAGATTTCAAATGTTCTACACCGTTAAACTAACCAACTCACTATTTAGGCCGTCCGTTTTTCCCCTACTTGATGGATGGGCAAAAAGTATTTAAAACACTTGATTTTTGGTTTATAGATACTTGAAATAGTATAGATCAACTTCAACGGAGTGGATCTTGTATTAGAATGTTGGAGGGTTGAATTTGAGTGGGAAGGATCCGGGATCAAATCCTTTTGAAAGGATACAAGTCTATCTATATATATATATATATATATATATATATATATATATATATATATATATATATATATATATATATATAGAGAGAGAGAGAGAGAGAGAGAGAGAGAGAGAGAGAGACTTGGGTCTTTTGGGAAGGATATGGAGATGAATTCTTCCCATTTAATTCAATGTTAGGCCATTCAAATTGAAGATCCACTCCGTTGGCATCGATCTACATTGTTAAAAGTGCTTATAAACAAAACTTTAAGTGTTTTGAATAGTTTTTGCTTATTCATCAAGTAGGCACAAAATGAACAACTGAAATAATGAGTTGGTTAGTTTAATAGTGTAGAATATTTAAAACCTAACAAAAGTTGGTGTGTGAGGATTTTAAATGTTTAGATCATGATCAAATGGTCGGATCAAGAATTTGTATGTCTAAAGTTATAAATCTAAGTAATATGCTACTTTCGGACATCCATTTTGCGCCTATTAGATGCATGGATAAGAAAACTATAAATACTTTATTTTTAGTTTTTAATAACTTTAAATAATATAAATCAACTTCAACAGAGTGAATCTTGTATTTAAATGTCGCGGTATTGAATTTGAGTGAGAAAGATTCCTCAAATCCTTTCAGAAGTAGTCAAGTATATCTCATGTGTGTGTGTGTGTAACCGTAACAAATATTGCATATATTATGCACATTTCTCCATGATGTGAGATGTGGTCCCCAACTTGCAGCTTGCCCGGGCAAGTACCTCAAATGCTTAAATTAAGGTGTTTACTCATATGCAGTTTTAAGCTTTTTATTGCTTTCAGATTTTTATTACTCTGTAATTGAAAACAATAGCTATTAAAATTTCCTCAGTTTATTTTATCATTTTGTTTCAGGCTGTAATAAAACAGTTCAGTGGAACTGGCTACGAGAGCTCTGATGTGATGGTCACAGATGAAGTTGAGTTGCAGAGACATCAACAATTAGAAAAGTTATATAGGTCTACTCGAGCTGCTAAAGTAAGAATGAAACCAGGCTTTGCTGATTTACTTCATTATTATTTGTGACCTTCTTCCAATTTCTCTGATCTGGTGCTTTCTTGAAATCACCAATATACACCACAATGTTTTTTGAGGAATTTGGATAACTTTAAAGGTGTCTGGGAGTATGATGTGTTGCGCACAATAAATTTGGAGATGGACATGGTATTCGATACATACTACACATACAGGAGCGAAGAAAAACACTAGATGTAAATACACATATCAACTTTCATGTATCCATGTATGTATTGTAATAATTATGTAATAAAAAGAAATCATATGATATAAAGTTAAATATGAAACCGCTAATATGGCATTTTTCTTAAAGGACGCATTGAGAAGTGCATATAGATTTTTATCACTAGGTAACCTTAAGATAACCAACAAGTTATATCTTGTTTTATTTATGCCTACTTTACGGATTCTTCTGCATTTCTCAGTTGGAAGTCACACATCCTTTATGCATAATGCTGCAAGTGTTTTTGTTAAATTTCTATCTACATGGCACAGCTTCCATTATTATTCCTTCCGTTGCATGCTCTCTTTCTTTGTTACTACACCTGTCATACCTTCCATTATTGATAGTTATACATTATTTAAATTTTTATCCCCTTCCCTTGTTGAGTCAATCTTTTAGCCCATATGCAGTTATTTCTCCTCTTCCTATGCCTTTCATTATGTAGAATGCCACTCTCTGTTCTTTCACATTGGCTATGGATTTCGGGTCGGTTTTAATATATTTAGAATTTTAAATAAATATATCATTTCCCCTCTTGCTTGCTGTGTATCATGGGCCTCCACTCACCTACTAGCCGCACATTGAGCATGTATGTGAATGTTATGTGCTAGTATATGTAATGTTATGTGCTTGCTCAATTTGGGGGCGTATGCACTTGTACTTAGGTCACACATTTATCACTGTACAGATCCTGCTCATCTAACAAGGCAGCACTTCCAATATGCTAATGCATTAACATCATTTAGTCTAGGTCAAAGCATGTGGATGCTTGCACCTGGGTCAACACCTGTGGTATGAAAGCATTTTACTTGCCTATGCAGTCGGTCCATGCACCTAGCACCCTAGGTGCGTAAGCTCGCACCAAGGCTTGTGCGCTCATGAAAAAGAAGATAAAGGTCTTCCAAAATTTTTATCACTTTGTGAATAGCCAGGTGAAGAAGTGAAAAGGGTGGGACGAGAGAGTGAAGATTGAGGGGCTAGGGGACAATTCAGCATTTCTTTGTACTTTTAGCCAGAGATAAAGTGTGCTAGACGCAGGAAACAAGAAGATAGAGACAGAGAACAAGAGATGGGACATGTGTGTGCTTAGAAAGAGAGAGAAAACGCGGGGGGGGGGGGGGGGGGGGGTATCTGTCCCTTTCAGGAACAGCTCAATGGCTTAAACTGTGATGTAAGCCAATCTGGTGACTTTCTAGTGGGCAAGTGGGCAAGATGCATAGTTGAGTCCAAATATCACTAGCTCAACAAACAAATTGATAGCCATCCAAGGTATGGTTCTTTATTATTAAACCCGCCTTGTCCAAATGCCAAAGAACAGTGACGGTTACTCAAGTGTTACGTGTTCAAACACCTTAACAGCCATCCAGACCATGATTCTTTATTATGAATCATGATCCACTTTATCCAATTGCCAAACAATGTTGACAGATAAAGCTCTTACCTCTTTTTTTTGTGTGTGTGATTAGCTATATGAATACTCTTTCTCCAATCAGGTCTTTTATTCTGAGGGAATTTCTCTGTTCAGCTCTGTTGGGGCCATCTCAGTACAATCTTACATTGTGGATAGAGATGAGAAATCTTTGGAGATAATGTTTGTAGAGCATTGTGATGCAGCATGCTGATGTTCCACATATTTACTAAGGGATAAAATTGAGCTCTGCCAGTGATTTGAGCATAACCTCGACAAATTACCACTGTATTTGAATGGTATTTGCATAATTTCCCTCAAGCTGAATTCCTCTAGTGAATTGACTGACACTCTGACTATTGTGTTAAAATATATTAGGGATAGGGGGCTGAAGTGTAGTATTTCAGCTATTGCTTTGATGTGAGGCTGTTACTTGTAACGAGTATCAAGTGAAATAAAACAATGAGGTATTCAGATTGTGATGGAGCATGCTCATGTTCCACATATTTACTAAGGGATCAGATCGATCTCTGCTAGTGATTTGAGTATAACCTCGACAAATTACCACTGTATTTGAATGGTATTTGCATAATTTCCCTCAAGCTGAATACCTCTAGTGAATTGACTGACACTCTGACTACCGTGCTAGAATATATTGGGGATAGGGGCTGAAGTGTAGTATTGCAGCTATTGCTTTGATGTGAGGTTGTTACTTGTAAAAAGTATAAATAAAACAATGAGGTGAATACCTTCTGGTTAGATGGGAAGTCCGGCTTCGCAAAAAAAGGAAAAGAAAGAAGAGAATTTCCATGTGTCCCAACATGCACAATTTTGTGTTATTTAACAAGTGATTTTTCTTTCTTTCCCTTTTTTGTACGATGTACGATGGAGCAGTGACAAATGTTAGAACTTGCGGAAGCCTAACAAGTGATTATTCGATCACAATTGGATTGCATCAAGGATCTGCATTGAGTCCATTCTTGTTTGCCATAGTGATGAATGAGCTTACTAGAACTATTCAGGATGACATACCGTGTATGCTATTTGCTGGTGATATTGGTCCTCGTCGATGAGACGAGAGCTGGGGTAGATGTCAAATTAGAGCTATAGAGGCAAACTCTAGAATCTCGAGGTTTTAGATTAAGTAGGTCCAAAACGGGGTATATGAAATGCAAATTCAGTAAATAGAAAATCCGAGATTATAGTATTGTGACACTAGACGGGAAAGAGATACCGATGAGCAGTCAGTTTATGTACTTAGGTTCTATTATTCAAAAAGATGGGGAGATCAATAATGATGTCAATCATAGGATCCAAACTGGTTGGTTGAAATGGAGAAGCACAACAGGAGTGTTATGCGACCGTATCATCTCGTTATGGCTGAAGTGAAAGTTTTATCTAACTGCTATTAGGCCAACTTTGTTATATGACACGGAATGTTGGGTTATAAAGAGATATCATGTATGGCCAAAAGATGAGTGTAGCAGAGATGCGCATGTTTTGTTGGATGTGTGGTAAAATGAGGAGAGATAAGGTCAGAAATGAGAATATTTTTACTAAGATATGCATAGCTCCTATAGAAGAAAAGATGAGAGAAAATCGCCTACAATGGTTTTGATCATGTGCAAGTAGGCTTACTTATAGATGCGCTAGTCTGGCGAGTAGAGCTTATCAACTTAGGGCAAGATAAAAGAGCGAAGGGAGACCGAAGAAAACATGGATGGAGGTGATACAACAAGATATAGAGGCTAAAGGTCTTAATAAAGGCATATTGGTCGATAAGAATGAGTGGAGAAAGCTGATTCATGTGCCCAACCCGGCGTAATTCTCTTTTGGTTCATGTAGCCTACCCAAATACCTGGGATAAATGGCTTAGTTGTTGTTGTATTTAACTGACAATAACACACACCATTCTTTAGAATATCATGAAACAAGAACCATGAAGCCTAATCCAAGCAAAATGAATTTAACCGTTGGGTTTAAACTCCGAGGAAGCTTCCCAAAATGTTGAACAAGGATTGTAGCTGGACATGGACCTGATCCTTCCACCGTTGTGATACCATTTCTGGAGTGTGCAAGTCGGCTGCTGAAAGAGGCCTTGTATTACATGCTCATTGTTTCTCTTTGTATGTTCATTTTAGTATATTTTATTTTTTGTAGTATATAACTAAGATTGCAATTTCCCAGATGATGGGAAATTGCAGCCTCTTCACTCCAGTTCGCTGAGCTGGAACCATAGTCACACATAAAGAATATGAGAATTTTGGTTTAGCCACATCAGGCATGAGTTGGGGCTGGTTTGGACCTAGCATTCGTATTAATACATCTCAAGTTAGGGTAACAGTGACTTTTTAGATAATTAGGCTGGCTGACTAAGATTGGTATTAAGCCCAGCACACTACAAGTCTACACTATAGAAATTAGAGAAAGATACATACTTGCTTGTTAAATTCAATGATTTGAATTGTTTTTTATATTTGTTTTTCCTTTACTCCAGGATTTTCAGAAGGATATTATTCGAGCAACTGAAGCCCTTGCTCTTATAAACAATAAACACATTGAAGTGGGTAAGAATCTTCTACACGTTGCCCCTTGTGATTTTTCTCATGGTGATTTTGCAGGCGACTGGTTTTTTTTATGGCATGAGAAATTCTTTCCTGTATCGATGATATTCTGTGTCAATAAGGTACGAAACTGTCAGAAGATTGTTACAAATATGGAGGTGAGAATATTTCTGGTGAAGGGAATCTTGCAAAAGCAGCATCGTTATATGGTGGTGCGCTTGCACATATTGAGAGAGAATTTGAAGACTTAAATAAGTTGTTGGCTTCACAGGTATAGTTTTTAAATAATTTATCTATTAGAATGGATATGAAATTGGCATAACCAAGTCAACAACAGCTATTTGACATACAAATCATGCTTGACCAGTGTTCTAAAAATCGATTTCATTATTCGTGCGGTCCAACACTAAATAATGATTAATCGGATTAATCGGGAATTAATCAGAGATTAATCAAAATTGAATATTTTAATTTATTTAATTATATTTATACATAACTACATAAATATATACAATTAATTATTGAAAATGCCTAAATATTATACAAGATAATATCTTCATATGAAGTTATAAACCATGATATGATGAAAAAAGAGGCAATATAAATAAATAGTAAAAAAAAGAAGTAAGAGAACTTATCTCTTCGCATTAGTAATCTAAGATTTTAAATTTTACAATATAAATATAGATCAAAGAACTTATCTGCAAAATAAGATAAATAAGAAATTTAGTGAATTTATCAATCAAAAAATTGAGCTTTAAAGAATGATGGAGAAAGATTGCTAAATAAGTTAATTTGAAAAATAGTCAAAAACAATAAAACATAAGTATCACTTTATGCAAAATATACAATAATAAAATATCATAATTCATTTACTATTTAATAAATAACAAATAATCGGGCACTTAATCTTTTTGGACCCCATTAAGCGCCCGATTAATCGTTTTGGATCCGATTAAGGTGTGAGCGCATAATTAGAGCATTGAATGTAATATTACACATGCTGCCAACAATTAGAATTAATCGGCCGATTAATCCGATTTTTAGAACACTCTGCTTAACACATTTGTTTGTGGCTTTATCCATGAAAATCCAGTTCTAAGGACTTACATTTGCAAGCCTGTACATTCGGATATTTCACCCTGCTTCATAACTTAATTTGATATGGTTGTGATGTTATTATTATAATTTGTGATAAAAATAAACTTTTTCCAAATGAAACTGGGAAATGATCCTCATAAATTTAAGATTAAATCTGACCTGGGAGGGATTTAAACACTCAACACTATCCAAGAAGAACTCAAAACCCTACATCTTAAAGTAAAAGTCAGAAGAAGAACCTTATTGCATGGTACAACCTTGGGAGCATAGCTTGTGTTTGTCATGTTAAAGAAGAGTTACATCTGATTGCGTGGATTGTTAAGGTCAATTGTTTTTTAGTGTGATTGAAGAGTATAGAGGAGAAGGAATCATATCCATTTCCATAATAGTCTGAAGGGATTTGGATGTTGAGTACCCTAAAAGAGGTTTGTTGTCTCGATAAAGTTCTTCTTTTCTGGTTAGGACAATCACGACTAAGACATGTAGCAGTAACTGAGTGAAATCCCCTGGTCCTCAAGGTGGACTTCAGCAAATCATCTCGTCATATTCACCAAATCTATATTTAACTTGCTAACTTAGACCAGCCCGCGAAACTTATAAAAGTCCAATAGTTAAGATGAATCCTTGCTGCTTCTTTTCCCATTTAGTTACAGTAGGTTTCATGCATGAGTCTTTCCTTCCAGTTTGTACTTCTGAAATTATGCTTGTAATTAGATAATTTGGATTACCCAATGGTATCAAACGAGTATGTTTTCAGTAGGAGGGCAGTCAAACCTCTCTAAATAGAACCTTTCTATGTCAATGGTAAATGAAAGGATTTCTTGATTGATGATGTCTTTTACATTTTATCCCTTAGCCTATGGTGATTTTCTTGATTTTATACACTTATATTAGTTCAAGACTGCAAATGTAAGTGTTTCCTGTCTGTCAAGTGTTGTAAAAGGTTGCATTGGATCTTAGTACATAATTTCCAGTTGAGCATTATTTAATACTTCTGTGATTTGCATACATTCTTTACAGTATTTATATGACAGTAACACCACTTGACAAAAGATCCATTGTGTACATGCTCTCTGAAGCCGTGATCTCACTGGGTGATCTATAAGCATGTGCGTGTCCGTGTGTTGTTTTGTTCTTTTAGCATATAAGTCTGCTATTTTTTATTACAAAAAAGAACTCCAATAATTTGATTATTTCTATATAGATCCACAGATTTCACTAAAATTTATTGAAAATTACTCATTGAAGAGTTCTTTGCAAAAAAAAAATGAAACAAAATTGATAGAAATTCATGAAAAAGTAGTTATCTGCAACATTTTATCAAACCAGTAGGATTAGTTGGAAATAGGCACAATACTTGGTGTTTTTTTATATCATTGACAAAATATAAGTAGGTTATATCACCGGTAGGATTAGTTGGAAATAGGCACAATAATTTGATTATTTCTATATAGATTCACATATTCTCACACTTTTATGAGCGGGTGATGGTAAAAAAAGTAGCTCATGAATATAAGATTAGGTTAGTATCATGGAACATAGGTTCTCTTACAGGTAGATTAGCCGAGAGGTTAGACGGAATGTTAGTATTTTGTGGGTGCAGGAAACTAAGTGGGTAGGTGAAAAAGTTAGAATTATAGAGCCTTGGGGTTATAAACTTTGGTATACTTGTAGAGATAGAAATCGTAATGGGGTGGGTGTGATCATAGATAAACAATTGCTTGAGGATGTAGTGGAGGTTAGGAGAAAGGGTGATAGAATTTTACTAGTTAAACTTATTTTAGGTAGGGAGATTTTTAATGTTATTAGTGTCTATGCACCACAATAGGACTTGATGAATCAAGTAAGCATCAATTTTGGGAGGATTTAGATGAAATTGTGCAAGGCATACCAATAGAGAAAAGCTTTTCATAAGCGGTGACCTCAATGGGCATGTAGGAACTAGTCATTATGAATTTGATAGTGTACATGGAGGATTTGATTTTGGGGAAAGAAATGAACCAGGTAACTCGATTCTAGATCTTACTTTGTCATATGATTTGATCTTAGCGAATACTTGATTTAGGAAGAGAGAGAGAGTCTCACTTGATCACTTTTAGAAATGGATCAAGTGCGAGCCAAATAGATTTCTTTTTAATTAGAAAAGTAGATAGAGGTTGTTGTATGGATTGTAAGGTAGTACCGGGTGAGAGTGTAGTAACCCAACATAAACTCTTAATTTTAGATGTCCGGATTAGAAGGAGATTTAGAAAGATTAAACGTAAGTTAGATCTTAAGATTAAGTGGTGGCGGCTAAAAGAAGATAACCAAGGATTTTTGTAGATCGAGTAGTACATGAAGCAGATTGGAAAGCCCAAGATGATCCCAATACAACATGGAATAAAATTGCTAGTTGCATTAAAAGAGTAGCTAAAGATGTGCTTGGTGAGTCACGGGTGGTGCTCCACTATGTAAGGACACATCATGGTGGAATGAAGATGTAAAAGCTGCTATTAAGATCAAACGAGACTCTTATAGAGATTTGAAGAAAAATTGTAATGGAGTGAGTTTTGAGAGGTATAAGCTAGCCAAGAAAGAGGCTAAGAAAGTTGTTCAGAATGCAAGAGTTAAACTGTACAAAGAAGTGTATGAGAGGTTAAACACCAAAGAGGTTGAAAAGGATATATATAGAATTGCTCGAATAAGGAAGAGAAAGACTAGAGACTTATGTATTGTGAGGTGTGTCAAAGATGAGGATCAGAAGGTTTTAGTTTGAGATGAAATCAAAAAAAGATGGAGAGAGTATTTTGATAAATTGTTCAATGGTAGTTCTACTCAAGACTTGGATGACCTTACCATTCAGTGTCAGGATCTGAACCATAATTATATGCGCAGAATTAGCGAATTTGAAGTTAAAGAGGCCTTGAAGAGGATGAAGTCAAGGAAAACTGTTCGCCCGGATGGAATTCTTATTGAGGTATGGAGATGCTTAGGAGAGGTGGGGTGAGATGGCTGACAAACCTCTTTAATAAGATCTGGCTAACTAAAAAGATGCCAATGAGTGGAGGAAGAGTATCTTAATCTCTCTCTATAAGAACAAGGGTGACATCCAGAGTTGTTCAAACTATCATAGAATAAAACTCATGTGTCACACTATGAAACTTTAGGAAAGGGTAATTGAACACAGATTAGGGCAGAATGTTACAATATCAGATAACCAGTTTGGGTTCATGTTAGGGCGATCGACGACAGAGGCTATTCATTTGCTTCGTTAACTTATAGAGCGATTTCGAGAGAGGAAGAGAAATTTGCATATGGTCTTTATTGATTTAGAAAAAGCTTATGATAAGATGTCAAGATAGGTATTATGGTGGACATTAATGAAAAAAGGAGTCCTCATCAAATATATTAACATAATCAAGGATATGTACGATGGAGTAGGGGCAAATGTCAGAACTTGTGGAGGCATAACAAGTGATTTTTCTATCACAATTGGATTGCATCAAGGATCTGCATTGAGTCCATTCTTATTTGCCATAGTGATGGATGAGCTTACTAGAGCTATTCAGGATGAGATACCGTGGCGTATACTATTTGTTGATGATATTGTCCTAGTAAATGAGATGAGAGCTGGGGTAAATGCCAAATTGGAGTTATGGAGACAAACTCTAAAGTCTCGAGGTTTTAGATTAAGTAGGGCCAAAACAGAGTATATGGAGTGTAAATTCAGTAAACAGGAAATCTGAGATTATAGTATTGTGAGGCTAGATGGACAAGAAATACCGATGAGCAGTCATTTTAAGTACTTGTGTTCTATTATCCAAAAAGATGGGGAGATGGATAGTGATGTCAACCATAGGATCCAAGCCGGTTGGTTGAAATGGAGAAGCGCAACAGGAGCTTTATGTGATCGTAACATTCCGTTATGACTGAAGGAAAAGTTTTATCGGACTGTTATTAGGCCAGCTTTGTTATATGGCACAGAATGTTAGGATATAAAGAGACATCATGCCCAGAAGATGAGTATAGTAGAGATGTGCATGCTTCTTTAGATGTGTGGTAACACACGGAGAGATAATGTGAGAAATGAGGATATTCATACTGAGATAGGTGTAGCCTCTATAGAAGAGAAAATGAGAGAAAACCGCCTAAGATGGTTTGGTCATGTGCGACGTAGACCTAAAGATGCGCCGGTCCAGCGAGTAGAGTATATCAATTTAGGGCAAATTAAAAGAGCGTAGGGGAGACCGAAGAAAACATGGATGGAGGTAATACGACAAGATATAGAGGCTAAAGGTCTTAGTGAAGGCATATTGCTTGATAGGAATGAGTGGAGAAAGCTGATCCATGTGCCCGATCCGGCGTAATTCTCTTTTGGTTCATGTAGCCTACCCCAAATACTTGGACAAATGGCTTAGTAGTTGTTGTTGTTGTTGTTGTTGTATTGACAAAATATAAGTAGTTATATGAAAAGGATCCTCTTTTTTTAAATTGGCAAAATGTTTGCAAAGAGTTGTTATTCATCATTACTACCACATTAGCATCTAAAACCAAAGTTTGATTTTATCCAAATAATTTTGTATGTGTTTCTTCTCAAGGTTATAGTTCTTTGGAGGAATGGAAGAAATATTATCTCTCTTTCGTTGACGGTTGCAGATTACGGAACCTCTAAGAGCTATGGCCACTGGTGCTCCCTTAGAAGATGCCCGCCACCTTGCTCAACGTTACAGTCGGATGAGGCAAGAGGCAGAACAAATGGTTGTTAACCTTTTTATTTCTTTTTTTCCTTTTTTATTTATAAAAAAATATTCTGCTCCATTATCATTGTCATCATATTTTCTGCCTTAGGTTCATGTCCATCAAATTTCAGCACTTCCATTTTCTGTATTGACCCTGAAATGTATATTTAGGCTGCAGAAATTTCTAGAAGACGAGCTCGAACAAGAGAAGCTCCCATTCCTGAGAACACTGTGAAGCTTCAGGCATCTGAATCTAAAATGCATGATCTAAAATCAAACATGGCAGTCTTGGGAAAAGAAGCAGCTACTGCACTATCTGCTGTTGAATCACAACAGCAAAGACTGACGTATCAACGCTTAGTTGCTATGGTATGAGTTTTGAGGATATTTTGAGAGAGTACCCTGTACCAATTGAGCAAGTCATCATTTTCTGTTTTTTTCCCTTTTTTTTGGTGAAGGTAGAGGCAGAAAAATCATTTCACTTACGACTAGCTGCGATACTGGATGATGTTGAGGCAGAGGTAGCTCTCCTTACCTTTGGCAAGTAAAACACTCAAAGAATGTATAGTTGACATTTTCTGACAGCAAAATGTTTTTTAGATGAGCTTTGAAAAGCAACGAAAGGACTCAGCACTTCCTTCACCCCCACAAGTTCCGAAACGCTCCGAGAAAGCAGCATATTTTCTTGCTGAGGTAAGTTTTTATGCTTTAAGGCCCAGACAAAGAAGTTCGCCATTGCTATTTTTACAGTATAATTTTGTGCTTGCTTGACTTTGTGCCGCAGGCAACTCATTCTTTCAATGCCGCTTCTGAAAAAGAACTGAGTCTGTCCACTGGAGATTATGTTGTTGTTCGACAGGTTAGGAACTTGATTTTTTTTTTTTTGTTATGAAAATTTTGTTCATCAAATTCAGCATTTTAGTTGCATATTCTTCAGAGAAAGAATACAATTCAACCCACCTTTCCTCCCAAAGTTTGGTATAAAAGTCCGTTGTTGTTGTGGTTGCAATTAACCTATTTTTCTCTATTAAAGAGAAGACCATGTAGGGAAAAGCCTTGCATGACAACCAGAGGCTTTGCCACTGTGGTTCAGTGGCATTTAATCATTTAGCATCTTTTGTGACCCCTGTTCAATGAACAATGATTGTTTTGTTAAGAGGGACTAGCGTTTGGTGAACTTATTTTATCCTACATGGTAATTCCATTAGATAGTTGAAAATAGAATGGGTATAGCAAATTACCATTAGATTGAACGTTGAAGCAAGGTGAGTTGTACAAATATGGATATGATTAGGGTGTAGTGAACTTGTTTACTCTACGATGTTAACTGACTGCACTGTACCTGGCCTTAAGTAATCCCACGTGTAACAGATTGCCTCCTGACAATCACTTAGCTTTTCTCTCGAGTTGTTTGCTATTATGGTACCCACATTGATAATTAATATGACAACCACATTGGATCACACTTGGTCAATATTTTACCACCATCGTCTACCTGTTCTTGTTCGTCTTACCGTTTATCGGTGACTTTAGAATGTAGATAGCTATATATGTGTTTTCTTGTTAGAGTTGATGATTTTGTAATGCCGAAACAGGTCAGTCCATCGGGATGGTCAGAAGGAGAATGTAAAGGGAGGGCAGGGTGGTTTCCATCAGCATATGTGGAGAAACGTCAATCTATTCCAACTAACAAAGTCTTCTCTCATGATTTCTAGTTGTCTGAACCCAAGAATGCAACTGTGTCTGGTTTAATTGCTTTGGAAAAGAGTTTCAAGTCTAAAGAACATCATCTGTCTGTTGTTGGGGGAGTACCAGAATTTGATTTTGTTACTTCTTTCCTGTAACATGTTGTAACATAAATTTCTAATGTCAAGGTTGGTTTGCATTCTTTTTTGGTGTGAGGCAATGGTTGCAGCAGAGCATAATTCATTGTATGTAGCAGTGTGGTATGTATGATCTGCGAAACAATCTTTCGCGAAAACAATCTGAAGATTGTTGGTTATTTTCAAGCACAAAGATCAATTATATGTTATCAAGCATGAGAAACTGCATTGATCAAATCATGTGTCATGGTCATAAGATTTGATTTGATTTTAATTTAATTTAATTTTATCTTCAGAGTGTTGTTTCCACTGTCTTTGTCAAAAAGGTTTCAATGCAATGCAGACTCTCAGAATTTTGCGTGAGAGCTCAGTTTGGGAGGCCCTCTTTGCGTTGTTTAGGCTTTTCATAGCTGTTACACATATTTCACAAACATTAAACTCTTGCTTGCGTGCATCCTTGGTTTCTCAAACTGGCTAAATTGGCTTGATTCTGTTGGATTCTGATTAATTGTTTTGTTGGCACGCATCCTGTTTTCTCAAACTGAGCAAAATTGCCTTGATTATGCTGGATTCTGATTAATTTGCACAATGTAGTAGGTGGCAGCAACAAAACAAGTACCCACAAGCTAAGTATGTCCCTCTTCTGCAATCAGCCTCATCAGAGTTCTTTCACTTTAGCATTCAAAGCTTTGATTTAGAAAGAAATTTATGGCAGTGTTACATGGTGAAGTCGCGTAGCCTCATTGGTCATAAAATAAGCATCATAGTTTCTTCCTTACAAAATTTATGCAGGTTACATACCGCGACAGAATGAACAGTTGCTTCTTCATCTGCTTCAAAAGGGAGCAAGTGTAGCAAACAATTTAAACCTTTTCAAAGAATTGAAGCAACATGGATCAGTTAGTACTGCACTAATTTACAGGTTTGACATGAACACTGTAGCATTTCAACCAAATGTTTCATCTTGGCACTACACAAGCTAGGCTGAGAATGCTGAGAACGTGCAAGTGTGCCAAGCCACAATAACAACACAACATAATGAACGCAGAGCAGACCCAAGTTCCTATCTGCAGCTTCAAATTCAAACAAAAGAGCATCCAGCTTTTCCTGGCCCCTCACATCTTGATCATATTCCACTTTGATTCAACTTCAACAGAGTGGTTAGCGTGTTTATAAGAAGGATTAGTTCTCTTATCCGGATCAAGGCATGAGTAGGGCCCAAGCGAGCAACAAAGTTTTCACCTGAGGCCGCATCAAGCATCAAAGATCAGCATGCGCTGAACTCCCGGTTGTAATATCCTGCAGAGATTAGAAAGAAACCCAATCGCGAGCATGATTAGAAAGCCTCAGCATAATAGAACCTACAGGAATTCTAATGCAATTGTAGATTACCTTAACACAGCTTCCCAGCCCTTTGTTTTTCATTATTCTCTCCAGAAAGCAAATTGAAGCAAACATCCTTTCAAGTTCTTGCTCCTGTATATGCAGCCAAACTAGCGAAAGAAAACCTCAGAAGCTCAACACCAAATTACATGACCACATTGTCTTAGTGAGTTGAAGTATAAAAAGCCGAGCAGTCAGCAAGTAAACAATAAAATCCACACAAAAATAATTGAGAACATCCAGCACGTTTTAACTCCAGGCTCTAACCACATTGCCTTCTCATCTTAGAAAGAAAAATTTAGAATCAAGAATGCATAAACAAAAGAATTAACTGTATATTAGAAAACTACTAAAAAGTGCAATGGCGTGCTTGCACTAAACTAATTTTCTTTTCTTATTTATCTTCCAATTAAATTGCTTGCTTAAATACAAGAAAAAGGAATGAAGGTGGTAGAGATCCAGGTCCTGGAAAGATACTTGTTCCTAATTGAGTTCCAGTTGTCCCTAATTGGAGATACTCTCAGTATCCTAATTGGAGATACTCTCAGTATGAGACTGCTGTTTCAGCCATAACTAGAATACCAAGCCAATGTAAAGCTCTAATCCCTTCAATGATACAAGTTCGGCATGTTTTGATTGGACCTCAAGTGACAATAGTTTCATTCTTTATACTCCAAATGAACATCCTTGTCGTCCGAGAAATTTTCAAATTCTACGCTAGTGTTTTAAAAAACACCATAATGGATTCTATGAACCTTAAACCTGATCCCGTCACCAAAACCCAAAAGTTAAACTCCGAGACAAACCTACACATGGTACCTCGACAGCAGGTTTCTTTAGGTACTTTGCCTGAAGGGTTTAACATCTCAGCTTTACCCGTAAAAATATTTCTAGCCCACAGCAATTCCATCAATTATTTTCAAACACTAGATGTTCCAATTGACTGCCATCTATTGACAAAGTCATTGGCATCCTTGAGGTCAGTCCTCCAGTAACCATTCTTATTTGAAATTCCTCTGGTCCAATTGATGCACTGTCATGGGAAAGCCAACCCATGTGACTAGTTACTTCACTATCAAATTGTGGGCCTGATTATATTCATCAATCCTTGCCCAATCTATTTGAGTTAGCCTTTTGAGTCATTCTTTTGATCTTTAATCATAGAACGGGGCAACAATCAGTGCTCGAAAAAGCTTAGTCAAATCCTTTAAACTCCACAAATAACCCCTCCATCTTAACCACTCATGCTAATATAAGTGCCTCCCCTACCAGGATCACCAGAAAAGTTAAGTGGCTGCCTGGGCGGCCTGCGCACTCGCCTAGGGGCTCGAGGCATTAGGTGGCCCCCTGAGCGCCCGACCCCACTAGCATTTTCAAAAACAGTCTAGCCCTATAACACATTTCATCCACAAACTTCATTGACAAATGAAGAAAAGAGCGTGTTGAAGGCATGTGTCTGACAAATTGTCACTGACAATAAAGAATCCATAAAACCCTTCCCTAGTAATAGCCATTTATGTAAATCTATCTTCATAGAGAACATCAAAATGCACTCAAATAAATTTCATCATCAAAATCATAATTAAAAGAAGCCTCAGGAGTCAGTACTACTGGTTAAGAGGATCATGGAAACCCATGAGAATCAATGGGACTCGGTTATGGGTCAAATCAACCATTTATCTCTCTATTATCATGAAAGTTTACTTTCCTTGCTATAGCTGATAAAGTCGTTGCTTTGGACGATATATATGTAGAAAGCCTTATTTTTGCCTAGTATCAACAAGCCAATTTGAACTTGTCTGCAAGGTATTGCAGCATTCTCAGGCTTCTTTCTCTCTTGACCTCATAATTGGATTACAAAGATTAGCAGCAATCACACCCATCTACCACAGGTCCATAAGTAAATAAAACTGAAACATATGGGCTCCCTATGTCCATTAGAGGTCCATAAGCATGCGACGAGAAGATCTCACAGAGGAAGAGGAACGCTCGAGAGATCACAAGAAATAATCGCGAGGGTTTCTCTATCCGATCGGTAGTTGCGTGAGAAAAAAGAGAGTCCGATTGGGTGCTACATGAGAGAGAGAGAGAGAGAGAGAGAGGAAAGGCTTTGACAGGTTAGTTTGTTATATTATTTATACCCATTTTTACCTTATTTTGGGCTAACGCCCATGTTATTAGGGCTACTTGATTTTTTTTTTTTTTTACATAATAATTAGTTTGTTTTGGACTAAAGCACATGTTGCTGAAGCTAGTTTGATTTTTTTTTTAAGATAATAATAATTAATTAGATGTTAATTAGTTATTTATTAGTTTATTAAAATATTTGTTTAAAATTATCAATAGTTATCTTCAAATGTGATTAGAATCCCATCAATTCTTCCAATATGTCTGTTTCTGATTATTGATAGGTTTTTTAACAATTTTACTTTTTTTTAAATTTTTCTTGACATGTCCTAATATTATTGAGACAAAACCAATACGGCTGATATGCCTATTTGGATACCATGAACTGTCGGTCAATTTCGATACCGATTTTGAGATTTAGAACCATGATATATACAATATTGATACTAAAAACTATTAGCTGATATCGATATTGATACTGAGAATTTAAATCATGCTATGAGCTACTTTATGTTTGCTAAGGCTTCCGATCACTTTCAGAAATTTTCGTAAAACTTTCAGAAATTTCTTTCTGGAACTTTAAGGAAATCTAGCGCCGCCCCTGGCTCAGGGCGACCAGGGCACAAGCCCATGGCCCAAAGCCAGGGGGCCCAAAAAAAATTTCCTAACCCTTTATACCCTATATGACTAATCGAGCCCATGATCAACTCTTCGGTCTTCGCTGATAACAAGAAGCCCAGAATCAAGCCCAAAGTCTCTTCGTCTTTGCTACCCAGCGTCTCTTAGCTCGACTTCATCTTAATTAATCATGAAAAAGAAAAGGAGAATAATTTGCTTCTACAAAGTCGTAGCTCTCCTCCTTGATGCGATCCTCGCTCTCGTCAAATTCGCCACAGCCGACGGTAAGAATTTTGACCCCCTAACTTTTCCCTCGTCATTATTGGATTCAGATTCAAACTTTGTCGCTTCACACATAATTTCTTTTTCAATTTAAGGGATTTTACACTGATTTCAAAAGGCCACGCAAAGCGTGAAGAAGTAGAAGGCAAGGTTGTGATGATAACTGCGCCTTTGGTGTTGCTTCAAATTTTCAAGTTTTAGGATTTTCGTAGAATTTAGAACTTCAAATGTTTAATTAGAAATCAAATCTGCTGTGATGATTTAGGTCGTGTGGATTATTGGTGCAAGCCAGGAATTGGTATGCTGATTATTTCTCTTTCAATTTCTTACTTACTTCTACAATATTTGGCTTAAAAGATTGGGCTTTTATATATTTATCAATGCTATTGATTCTTTTTGACTTTTGAGTGGTCAAAATAAGAACATTCGGGTACCCTTGTTTACAGTTTCCAGTGGCAATTTGCATGATACTGTTAATAAGTGTTTAGATTCTTAAAGCACGGTCATTTTCTTGTTATGAATGGTCTGAATCGGAGAATTTAAAATAAAAGAAATTTTTTTTAACAAGGTTCTTCATGGATGTTGTATCTCTAAAGTTTGCTTCTGTTTTGAGTTCCCAATTTTCCATCAAGTTTGCATTGAAGAAATCTCAACCGTGATTTTACATAAAAGACTCCAACATGCTCAAGAACACATGGAAGTTTACATAAAAAAAACTCCAACTTACTTCACTAATTAATATTAATTTTTTTTAAAAGAGTTTGTTGCTATTTAATCAAATGGAACATGAAAGTTTGAAGTTGAAAAAAATAAGCTCAAAATCAGGTCTAATTGTTCCTTATTCATTAATTATTTAGTTGAATTCTTATAATCTTATGTGTTAGATTGTTGAGAATTTTGATGTTATTGCTTGTGTTATAAAAGTTAAATAATGTCTAGAAAACAATCCTCTAGTTATCAAAAAACATTAAAAAAATAAATAAATAAAAGCTTACTCAAAGTTTAAGATGATCACTAAATAAATCTTTTTCTAAGAAAGATGTTTCACAAGAAAATTTGGTTGAGAATGAATCTGAACAACCAATTCATTCGGAACAATTAATAGAAGAGGAGAATGATGTGAATGAACAAATTTCTGATTAAGAATTAGGTGAGAATGATGTGAGAACAAATTTTTGATCAAATTCCTTGCGAGCGATAATGAACATGTTGTCAATGAATTTGAATATCTAAAATCAAGATTGGAGTGAACATTTATGATTCAAAAGTGTGGGATAATCTTGATAAAAAATTGAGAGATTTACTTGTGGAAAAATGTCTTATTAGAGAAGCTAATTTCAATTATCTTATTGATAAAAATCAAGACATTTTTCCTCTAAACACACTGCTTGAGTTTTACCAAATGGTAAGACTTAAGATAGAAAGTGGTTAGTTTACTCAAAGGAGTGACATAAATTTTTTTGTTGTTGTTATAAGTTGTTTTAAAAAGTCAATTGGCAGGTGAAGGAATTTGTGACTAAAACATCTTAGTGAGAAGCTTACACAATATGAAACAAGTGTTGAACACCTCAATAATTTAAGAACTTGGTTGAGTTACAAATTAGATCGAAAAAAATCAAGCAATTGACAATGAAATACAAGAGCTAATTAAGAAAGATACACTATATTGAAAGCAGGTAATGGTTAAAATAATTGTTGTTGTTAAGTATCTTGCTACACAAAACTTGGCATTTCGTGGAACAAATGAAAAAATTTATGAAGAAGCTAATGGAAACATTTTAGGTTTACTTGAAATGATTGCAGAGTTTGATCTGGTAATGCATCATTTTCGTTTCATTCTAAGATAAAAGGATTCATTATCATTATCTTAGCCATAAAATTCAAATGAGTTGATAGAGATATTAGCATCCAAAGTAAAAAAAAATGCAATTATTGAAAAAAATCAAAAAGGCAAAGTATTTTTCGATAATCCTTGATTGTACTCCTGATGCACGTCACAAAGAGCAAATGAATTAAAAATAAGATGTGTAGACGTTTCTAGTACTCCAATAAAAATAGAATAGTACTTTTTGAAATTTTTAAATGTTGTTATTACATATGGATTAATACTTTTTAATGTATTGCAAGATGTATTAAATTATTATGGTCTTGATATTGATAATGTGAGAGGTCAGAGCTACGATAATGAATCTAATATGAAAGAAAAAACCATAAGTGTGCAGAAAAGAGTGCTTGGCATAAATCCTAGAGCATTTTACATGCCATGTGGTTCCCATTGTCTTAATTTAATTATTTGTTATATGGCAAACTCTTCATAAAGCAAAATCTTTCTTTGGAATATGTCAATGCATATATTGGTATTCACTAATTTAACAAAGAGATGGGATGTTTTATTTGATCATATAAATGGTTTAACTTTGAAATCATTGTCTACTACACGTTGGGGAAGTTATATTGAAAGTGTCAAAGTAATAAATCTCAAGCTTTCCAAATTAAAGAAGCTTTATTTAAATTAGCAAAATTAGTGAAGATGCCAAATTAAATAGGGATAACATCGGGGAACTTTCAAGTTTTGAGTTTATATGAAGCTTGGTTGTTTGGTATGATGTTTTGAACAAGATTAACTTGCTAAAAATTACAATCTGAAGACATATATTTTGATGCTGCTGTAAAACAATTAGAGGGATTGGTTTCTTAGAGGGAAAATGAGTTTACTTCAACCATAGTAGAAGCTAAAAAATGGCCAACGACATGGAGATTGAGCCTGTATTTCCTAAAAAAAATGAATAATTTGCAAGAAAAGACATTTTTATGAGATTAACAATAATGAGAGGGAAGAACAATCATGTGAAGAATGCTTTAGAACAGATTATTTTCTTAATATAGTGGATATTGCTATTTCTCAATTGATGAGTAGATTTGAATAATTGATATTGTTTGAGTTGGGTTTTTATTTAATGCAGCAAAATAAGTTGCTTTGGATGATGATGAATTAAAAATTTATTGATGAATTTTGCAAATGCTTTAAAATGGTGATGCTTCTGATGTCGATGAAACAGATTTATATTCAGAATTACAAGTTTTACAAGTGATGTTACCAAGAGAATCATATGAAACTGATAAACCATGGACATCTATAAAGATAATAGAGTTCGTAAAAAGTGTGTATATGTTTTTGAATGTATTAATTGCTTATAGGATATTACTGACTGTTCATGTGACTGTTGTCTCTGCCGAAAGAAGTTTTTCTAAATTAAAGTTATTGAAGTCTTACTTGCGGACAACCATGACTCAAGATCGGCTAAATGGTTTAGCGATTTTGCATTGAAAAAGATATGTTGGATAATATTTCATATGAAAATATAATTGTTGATTTTGCTTTCAAAAGTGCAACAAGAAGATATTTTAAATGATAATTAGTGATTGGTATTTCATTGCTACTTTTATTTTGTATGTGGATGTGATGCTTTTCACTTAAATGAAGAAATGCATATAGAGGTTGGATAGACATCTGGACACTTGAAGATTAGAAATATAACATTTTTAGTTTTTAATGTAATATTTTAAGAATCAGGATACTCTTTTTCATTCGTCTAGTGTTTTGATCCCACTGGGTTTTCACTAGACAAGATTTTAACGAGGCTTCAAAAAGGTTCTCCTTATCTTTTGTAAACTCTTGTCATTTTAATAAAAATAATTATTTGATGAAGAAAAAATATTTGCTTTGCGTAACTGTGATTAGTGTGTGTAGGGGCACAATTTAAAATTTTGTCTAAGGCATTGGAATTTTCAGGACCGACCCTGAGGAAATCTATCTAAACCCTAATTCAATAGTTACAGAAAAGTTACAATACGATTTAACAATAATCAACTAGGCTTCAAAATTTCCATCCAGATAGGAAATGGCAATATTCTTCATAATATGTCAATAGATGGATAAAGATGTATCCAATTAATATCATAACAACATTATAGCCTACGCCAATTGACAACATGCTTCCCCCACATCAAATGTACCCACAATCCTTGTCATAAAAAAGTTGGTGGGTAGGATAATACAATAACAAAAAGGAGATAAATATTGAAGGAAAGAAGCCATCAAACTAAGATGATAATAGGCAAATGGACTAACTATGCAGTTCGGTAAAAGATGTGTGTCAAACACAATGTAGAACAGTAAGTTCACTACTATCTTCAAATTTAAGTCTCACACAAACTCCTATGCATAGTTAAACATTTAATGATCAGGATTCCCAGTCCCTATGAAACACAAACACGTCACGTGACCCGGTGATACGGCAAATTTTCAAAAAGTAAGACATGGATACAGTGGGGATACGACACATATATGTGTATACGTGGGTATACACACAATATATGATGCACCAACAATAACACAGATAAAAATAAGAACATGATGCAAGTATAAGGATACATCATGGGGGGTTGGTCAATAATAAAATTATACTTGAGCCTAGGTTAATGTTCATTATCTATAACTGAATTTGTAAGCCTACAACGGTTAAAGGACAATATTATCTCGAATATTGTGAAACATTCTTCAAGTTTGACAAAACAATAATTATATCAACAATCATATTATTTATTAAGAATCCTTATTAAAAGAATTAGACAGATTATATAAATGCAATGCATTTTACAAATAATAGAATTGCACCCATTCAAACGCTAGATTGATTTTCTTCCAAATCTTGGACACATTGATAATAACTCCAATGCATTTAGGGTACAATGCAAAATTTAGTGATACATCAAAAGGAGTATCCAACACGTATCCACAAAGTATTGGATGAGTATCCAACACATGCACACTCCATCAATGCTACATCAGCCAGCCCGCTTCCACTCTTTATTTTCATGGGATAACCAAAGTTACTAATAGATGAAGGTCCTTTGTCATTTTCATTCCATCCATCAGTGTAAATTGGCCATCTCACAACAAATACTTCCATATTGTACAACATTTGTAGGCTATCTTTGGTTTCCTCATTTAAGCCGATTCTTATCCTCAGTTCTAAATTTCACTCTTACAACTACTTTACTTTTTCAAAATATGACACTGCTTTTAATAATACTGCTAGTGTAAATCCCAATATAGTATGAACAATGGTAGAAGGATATGAATATTAAACTTAGAGAGCTTTTTGTGATCAAAGCTTTCAGGAATTATGTGGATTGTTGTTATGTTTGCTTGGCTCATATAATTGCAGTAACAATGGCACCTAAAAATGAAGGTGGTTAGTTTCTAGTTTATATAACAAGTCTTTTTAAAAATTTTCTGAATCATGGTGGTGGCTTATCTTAAATTTTGTAGGGTGTGCTTTTGTGTGTGTGTGTGTGTGTGTGTGTGTGATGTGTTGGTGGGGGTGGGGTATGTGGGGGTAGAAAGTTTGGAATTGTTGGTGTTAGGAGGAGATAGAACAGGAGATACCAAGGCCTCCGACTTCAGAAGCTGAAATTTAATTCAGAACTCATCTTAACTCTCAGTTTTATTCAATGTTTCTTAGCACTTTGATTACAAGATTAAAGAATTGAACCAGGTTTCTTAATGCTCATAATAACCGGCCAACTAACTACAAAAATCAAAATAAAAAGCAAGACTGCCAATTCATTCTTAGGCTGAAGAAAAATCCCCTGCCATTCCCGCAAGGAATATAAAGATTCTGCCATTGAGTTAAAGCTGAATTCTAAGATAAATTTAAATCTTTATTAAAAAATCCAAATCTGACTTTAACAATACTTCTAGTGATCATACAATTTAACTTTAAAAATACTCAAACTTATCAAGCTCTGATTTTCTCTTACTTATCTGATTCATTCTCCAGACAAGTTTGCATAAAAGATCCCGAAGACTAATAAAATTTCTTGATCGGCCCCTAAAATTATATAAGAAACCTAAATTACAAATAAACCTTAACTCCAAGTTTGAAAGAAACTCAACTTATTTTTCTGCAGAGTTTAACATCACGCAACCAAAACAGCAATTGTACATATCCTATTAGTCATCGACCAGTAAAGAGTCCAAAAAATAAAGGTGACAAGGATTCACATTAGTGCACAAATCCAATAGAGGCAACAAAGGTCAAAAGGAATTAAATTTTCTTACCATGTCATTTCTGAAAGTCCTCCATTGAGAATTGAAAACTATTATTCTATAGTCATCTAAACATTCAGCATTAATGGACACTGGGAGTTTCAAATTTAAAGTAGGCTTTTGTACGTACGTGAAAGCACAGGCACTCGTCTAAGAGTTGAAAGTATTTCCCTTTAGCAAATTTAACAACCCCCCCCCCCCCCAAAAAAAAAAAAAATGAAAAACACCTAGCGGAATCCTTGGAGACTTTTGTTTGTCTAGGATAATTTTGGAGGGTGCCCATCCATAAGATAGACTTTAAGTTGCAAGACCTTATTACCCACCAACTCACCTGCTAGAATTTGTGGCGAGATCATGTCCGGGCAACAGTTATTGCATCTCAATTTTGCATTATTATCATTACATTTGCACATTTATCCTTGATTATTCTTTATTTAACATTGCTATTTACCCTCTTTTTGATTATGGTGTGTAGTTACTTAAATGAGAAGATAAGGATAATAGAAGCTTCTATTTTAACCCTAATCCTATCTAAATTTGGATTTCAATTTAAATCAATTTTAAATCAAGAGGAAAGGATATATCATCTTCACAATTCAAATTCAAAATCAGAAGATATATTTCTAGAAAATGGATGGGATAAAGCTAATCCTAATTGGGATAAGAGGATATTTCAAATTAAATATAGTTCAAAATCAATTCAGACTCGGATTCAGATCAGACACCTCTTAGTATTCGGATAATAACTTTCGCTACAGATATTCAAATCTGATGATTCAAGATGCTACAGAAAGAGAACTTAATGGGCTACAATTCTTATGTTGACCACTCTGTCCAATCCAGCTGTCTGATGAGTCATTCAATAATCAACATGCCGACTTGCTGCAAATCAGTTTAGAATTGAATTCTCGTATTGTATTAGGATTGAGTTAAACCTCCTACTTTGTATCTTATTGTGATTGGCTCTGAGACCTATTTAAGAGCTGAAATCTCTCATAATCAAGCATCTTCACATCAAAGATCATAACTTAGGGTTTTTTTTAGTTTCTCTTCCAAATTTCTTTTATAATTTTTTGGTTTAGTTCTAATTCAAGCTTTGTAAAGGAGGAGGCTCTTGTAATTGAAGGTGACAGCATCAATAACAAGGTTTTTCTTTCTAATTTATCTTTATTTACTTGCTTTCTCTTTTATCATGCTTTCTTTAGTCTTCACCATGAGTAGCTAATTTTCTTCATGGCTTATTAATCTCTACCCACCATTACTTCTAGTTCTATGTTAGAATAAGCCGATTGGATCCTATGCATGTTTAAACCCTAGAAATAGCTAATGTTCTTGAAGGCACATGACGATAGTTAAATCTATTATTTGCTAATACTTCCCAATGATTTTTCTTATTCTATGCTTAGATAGCCTTAATAGTTTAATGTTGGTTATTATTCTTATTCTATGCTTGGGAAACATTGATAGTTTAATGTTAGGTCTTAGTTAGTGATTATTTCAAATAGGGTTTCTCCATCTTATGTATCTCACTTGAATTGAATGCAACTCTAAGGTATAATTTTTATAATTCAAAGTGAAGTTTAATTTAGCATAGGTTAGTAAGTTAGTGGTGGTAGATGATTAGTAAGCCATGTTTCTTTAATTCTTTTCAAAACCTTAATCTTCAAAACCTAATCATATCTTCATCTTCTTTCTATCTCTAACATTCAACATAGTATTTTTCTTTTAATACAAAAAAGAACAACCTAACCAATCTAGTTTGTAAAAAGATACCGAAAAGTTTCTATCGCATTCATCCATGTGGATTCGACCCGCATAGCCCTTGCTACCGTGGATATATTGCGAAAGACAGAGACACGCCTTCATCCAGATAACATCCTTTTAACTCTCAACTTTATCTCTGTTTTTGGGCAATCACACATTTTCCTTGGCCATGAATTAGGGACTAATTTTGATTGACAGCCTGCCAAACTTTTTTGTCAAATCTTTAATTGGGCTTCATGAGCCACAGAATACACCATTTTAATGGAAAAGACTTCAATGATAATGATGATAGGTATGGGAATTTTCTTTTGCAATTTTAACTAAAAGCATGCCAGCAAATTAGATAACTGAGATTAAACATTTCATGTCACAATACAGAACGTCCATTAAAGGTATCCAACTTGATTAAAGTTTTCAGGAAATCCGGAGAATTAAAAAGTTTAAAGAGAATTACGGAAAACAAAAGGCTAGTTGGTAAAACAAAAGAAATATAATTTTGATACAATACAGAGTCTTACATTAGTACTGAAGCACAAACAGTTGGGAGAAGATTTTTGCTGGCAGGCTTCTAGTCAGCACAGAGAACTTGTTTTTCTGTAAGAAAAAATGGTTAAGGGTTAAAGAGAAACCATAAATGGGACAAGAAATGGAGCTAGGTGATGCATGGTGATTGTATGGAAATCATGATGCATGAAAAGTAGAAATATAGAGTCAGTGGTAAAGAAAAATAGACAAGTGACCCCCCCCCCCCAACCCCCCACGCAAACACACGCGCGCACAAAGAAAAAAGAAAAGAAAACACCAAGCAACCAAGCAAGCACATGTGTGTGCGTGTGCACACGCATCATCGCATAAAATTTAAACGAATTCAAAGATGGGAACACTCAAAGCTTCGAGCATTGCTCTGAATAGAAATACATGAATAAGCCCACTTCAGAAATCACAAAACACTCGGGTCCAAACTCTTACCAATGGCACTGTTATAATAAAGCGGCAATCGGTTATATAATGACGTTACCAAATATAATATAAGCATAATACGTCCTCACCCTGTCACCCATGATTAAGTCATGGAGAGAAGTTTTATATTCTGATGTAGACATGGTGCGTCAGATATGGCACCCTTTACAGGGTAGTTATGAGGATGCGGCTTTGTGCTTATCTATAAACACACACATTTTTTAATATGTATGTTTATATGTGAATTTGTGCTCGTATAAAGCCTAGAATAACAACAAAGAATTTAATGTATTTAATGTATTTAATCTTAGACTAAAATAGGCGTAGCAAATTCATCCTAAGCATATCATGCAGGAACACAAGGAACTTTATTTGATCCATATCTAAACAAGTTTAGGACAAGATGGACATGTACCATGTAGAACATTGATGAATATGACAATTGGGAGAAAGTCAGGAGAACTAGTCCTACATTTCGTAGGTGATCACAAAGTATGGTAAGCATGGTGCAAGTCAATGTACTACAAACCCTTATGATTAAACTTTTTCCATCCAAGGGAATTATTCCAAATCTCGCATTGAGATACATAGTGATCAGTTGCTATGATATTTGGGCATGGACACAAGTACTGTATCCAATATGGACATACATTTTCGGATGTGTCAATCCTCCAAAATCTTCAAAAGTGGACATGTTTGTACACATGTTTGCTTATGAATAAATGTATTTTGCATGTTAATTATGCTGGTGTTTGTGTGTGCATGCACGCTTGTGTATATCAGATCTTTGTTAAAGTGCATTTGATAAAAAAAAATAACCTTACAACACAAAATAATGACAAAGAAATTTATTTACTAATATTTCAAATACTGAAGGCATAACAAACTCACTTTATGCATGCCCCTTCAGAGTATAAGGCAAAAGTTTCATAAGTGACAAATAAATGTGAGACAGGGACAGACACTCACAATGGGCTAGACACATCAAATTTAGCAGGAAGAAGTGTCCCACATATCATAGGTTGCTAGCTCTCAATCGTTGCTGGTTGCGATAATTTTCAAAATGTATAGTTAACAGAAATGCTTCTGCATGGCTGTTAATTCTTATGTCACACAAACAGACGGTTGTAGCAATTTGCAAGAAAGACATCCTAATGTATTTAAGATCCTACTGATAACCATGACCTATGATCACAGCAGTATGTAGTGTACTGCAAACTAAAAGAAAAATCATAAGCTGGCAATTCTAACTATTGTCAAGGAAAGGCCAACATCAATAACCTACTTTCAAATGGAAAAGTAGCGACAAAATAAAAAGTAGAACCTAAGCTAATATAAATAAAGGAAAAGAAGAAATATCACTTACTTGTCGAAATACATCCAGTAATGTTCACCTGCAACCGTGCTTCACCAACAACCACCAGTTCTTTACCAGTCACTTCCAGTAGGCAGTAGTGCACCCACTATGCTTGGAGTAGTGCCTTTCTCCAAGAATAAAAATTATTTATTGATTTCGAGAAAAGTTGCATGAAAAACCATTCTGGATCTTCTGACAGTTAGTATCTCGAATCAGTTAAAATGTACTGGCCATATTAACTTAGTTATTGTGTCCAATTGTCTGAATCACATATACAAACCTAGCTATCAACATATAGAGGTTTAGCAGGTTTCTTATATGGTAATCCCCTCTCATTAAGCTGAGTAACAATGCTACTATTCCGGAATCCATTCATCTTCATATGCAGATAACAAAACCAATTGAGGTTATAAAAGATACTGAAGAAAAATTAAAAAAGATCCAATCTTCTCTGTTTGAAAGAATTGTGACACTAAAGAAGATATTGATCTCTTGAAACTTGAAAGCAGAGATATGAAGATTGGTGCAACACAAATTAGCATAATGCACTAAAACAAAGTTATCCGAACCTAAAGCGTTAGTGCTTTGTACAAAGGGGACACACCCTATCACCATGGAAGAAGGCAAAAAGGCCGTCTCATATTAACTAAATAAGATGACATCTGTCAATGTTAATAAATGTCCTCAACTGATATCCCGACAATCAATAATGAAGAACTAAAGACAATCACAATTTCTACCACAACTAGTTGTACAAGGCATCTAGGACCTCTTTGACCCTTCCATGCTTCAGTCCAGCCAAAACGCAAAAATATGCTAGGTAAATAAGAACCAAGACTAAAATTGGCATAATAGAAAAATCAATGGACCTTACGACAAATTTTATTTAAAATGCTACTGTCAACAAAACATCAACAGAACATCCAACATATATATGCTCTGTACAAAGTACCCGAGAAAATTCTTCCATAGTGGGAAACTCAACAAGTTCCTAACAGGAAAACAGATGTGATAGAGCCGAATACCTTGACAAAACCTCCGCAGCAATACTACACAAACTACTCCCATAGGGGATTTAAGTTCCAGAACAGGGATACAAACGAGCTAGTATACCAGTACAAAAACAAAATAAGTCAAATTAAATCTTGTCAATCAAATAGATAGATAAAAGATCTGAAGGATAAATTAGAGGTATGTAAAGGCAGTGGATACATCAAGAAACAGTAACTGAAACACAATATAAAGCAGAGCTGATAAATGCGCACATAAAAATGTCAGCACAGCACGGAGTTCCACAAATTTGAAAGCCAGGGTGCTCAATACCCAGATAACAGGATCGAGAATCCATCTGTCCACAGACCTCATAGGCAACTCCCCCATAGAAAACACTTTCAAACTGTAACCTAAATAGCTACTAAGTTGCACAGCAGAGACCATATGCACTTGACATAGGTATGTCAGCACCCACAGCTGTTCATCTGCGCACATGAGTACGTTGCATGTCATATGAACCCCAAGAACCATGTCCAGGTGCAGATCCAGCTCCAGCTGCATATTGAGGACCACCATCTGCAGTTCCAGGAACCTGCTGAAATGCAGGGGGTTCACAACCATAAACTATATGTTTTCTTGTGTATTTGATAAATAATAGCGCTAAAAATAAGGAAAAGAGACGTACAGGGTTCATTGGGTATGCCGCAGGATAAGGATTTCCACCATAACTAGGATCAGGATTTGCGTAGTTCACGCCATACCCTGCAGCTGCAGTTCCTGCATTTAATTTAGTACGGACTCTTGGTCAAAGATATAGTAACTCAAGAGAGCCATCTCTGACTCAGAACAGTGAAGAATCATTTACATTCTAGAAGGTTAATGAAACAGACAGGTCCATATATCATTAAGTAGTCTTTTAACATCTGAAGCTTTATCTTATGAAATCTACTTATTTACAGTATTCGACTATTTAAATACTATAGACTTACCTATAAGGATCTCTTTTGCGTCAAGGAAAGAGATCTAGCAACCAGTCAGGAGAATGCTAAGGACTTGGACGAGATTAGATAGCCAGTAAAAGGAGATCGTATAAAGGAAGTTCAGGCAAAAAGATAGCAGACAGCATAGGTAAAAAATCAGTAGACATCAAGTACTAAAAAGTTGAGGCAAGCTGTGTCAGAAAGATAAAGATTAAGGGAGGCAAATTAAATTGGATATTTTGCTATCTTGTTTCTGGGAGCCTATATTGGTAGGATAAAAATTATAAAATTGTCGCAAGTATAGCTCAAGCAGCAAAACACTTCTTTCCCTTCAGTCGTGAGAGGTCATGGAATTGAATCTACCCCCTAGTGGACAAGGAGGTTTTTGGACTAAATTTGGGTCACGCTAAGGTACAAGATGGCTTGATTTCGTGATTTATGAAGTCTACTAGGCTCGACTAGCACTTCTTAATGACATATTTATAGCATACAAAAGTTGCGTAAGGAGAAAGGTACTAACATAACAGTTGGAGGAAGGTTACTAATATAGAACTTCATAGAGGTTGGCTCATTGTGGTTCATAAATACAACATGTGTTTCTTTCTCCCTTTATAGGAGTTTCTTTCCCCGCTATGGTGGGGATTCCTTTGCCCCCCTGCTGACCCCCTAGAAGCCTTTCTCTCAAAATTATACAATAAATTACCGATAAAAATCATCAATTAAGTAAATTTACTCTCTTACTATAAGCAAGATAAGTAAAAATAGATTTGTGAAGTCATAAGTGAACTGAGTGCTCACAAATGAACCACTTTATAGCCCACCCTTAGACACTTGAGTTTTCCAAGCTTTTTTTTTAATAGGTTCCATATTTGAAGAAATAAACTGGTGCTAGACCCGCCCGCCCCTTCTAACATGCATACAAGATGTTGTACAATTTCCTCTTCTTCATTATATGTAGAGGTAAATTCCTCGGGGGAATCTATCTACACTCAAATTGTAAACGGAAATATAAGTCAAACGCAAACACCAGATAATTACGTGAAAACCCAATGAGCGAAAAACCACAAAGTAAAAAGAGATTCCACTAAATCATAGAGATTACAAGGAGTTCCCAACGCTCTATTACAAGTTTAATTCTCTAGGGTTCGATCCCTTACAAAGGACAAAGAGATTGGCTTTTATAACTGAGGGTTGATGAGCTGAGTCGTGATCTCTGAGATCTCCGCCTATGGATCAGCCCACGATCGTAACAGCACGTAACGCTGCAATTGTTGAAGTGGCGCGTGATCTACTAGGATCGCACTGGTTGGCGAGTATAATGGCTCAGATCCGCAGCTATCGCCTATCATGTGCCGAATTGTTGTAACTGTCATGTTAAATAGGTGGTCGGGTGAGATCTGTATGATGGGACAGAATATGTACCCTCATGATCTATGAGATTTGTCATGTGTCGCAATCTCACAGGGGTCATAAGTTTGACCACTACACTATATTAAAATTCCTTTTGTTTCCCTTTTTCTAAAATCTTCTACATCAGCCATCCAAACGTCTCAAAACTCTAGATCTAAGTGTTCCATCTGATAATTTTTTCCCTTTTCCATTTGCTCAAAAATTTCCCTTTAGCCAGTAAAATCTCTCCATTAATGATTTCTAGAGTCCCAAGGAAAAATTTCTCCAGATACATCCTATTTTTTAACTTGTAGACCAGCAATTCATTTTACAAACTAGAACCTACCATTAAATTACATGTGACCACCTTTTTTAGTGAAAACACCTCAGCAAACCATAAATTTGAACTTTAAGCTTCCTACTTTTCAAGCAAAGAATCACAAAAGCACCACCAACCTAATATGAACATTAATGATCAGCTCTTGATCACAATCCTATAGCAATCTCCACTCAATATCAAATAGACCATTGGTTCGTCAATTTTGGATGCTAATATCTGGCCCAGATATTAGCGTATCTGGCTAATATTGTATCGGATACTCAAAACCCCATATGATACTACTGATATATATATCGGAATCAACCAATGTCTGGAAACCATGCATGAAATCATGCCAGCATATATAGCCAAACCCCATTCTTCTCAAGCTTCACTCATGTATCAACAAAGGAAACCGTCTTTAGCAAAATGAATCCATGAAGGCTGATTTAAACCCTTGATATTTAGACCCTGTTTTCTCCTTCCTTCTACTGACCCTAACTTGAGGTGACCTGTTTCTTTCTTCCCTCTAGCTGCTCCCTAGCTCTAATTTCCAGATTTGTTGATATTAACTAAATCCATTAAACATCCCCCCCCCCCCCCATGCACATAACAGAAAGAAAAATCCAAATGATGAACGATGAACAATTTTCAAAAGTAAGCTATTAAGTAGATAATTAAACTAACAACCACAACAACAGGTAAAGCAATGGCTGACACTATTGTACCACTCATAGTTGGTGAACCGTTTTAAACAAAGGAAGCCAGAAAGTGTTGTTACAGGCTTCTCCCATGTGCTTTGGAAGCCCCATAGACAGTATTTAAAGTTATGGTGTAAGATTATCTTTCTCAACATGATTTGATATAATATCAGGTGAGGTATTAATATCTATCTATTAGCATTTTCCATGGGATTTTTTAAGTGATCAGGTGACAGGTGGTTACTTTTTATAGGTAATTAGATATAATATAAGATGAAAGCACCTTATTTCTATCTTTCTAACTAATTGAGGTGTTGATATTTATGTGCATGGGAATGGCTATCAATCAGTCAAGAAAAGTGGTATATTATCCTCTATTTTTAACCACGACATAAGCATTCATTCGTTGAGATGATAGAGAGAAAGGACGGCTGACTGAATTCAAGTAGCTTTCAACACCAGCAGTCGATAGACAAGACAGAGGACTTGTTGAAACCTTTCTATTATCATTTTCTCTTTTTTCCCTGTATTCTTCCTCTTTTCCCTCTCTTTCATGATTTCATCCTTAACTCTTGTGTTAGCCGAGTGTTGTCAAGGAGTTTCACTAGGGCACCAAAGGGTACAATGCCTTCGATTGCCCCAGCAGTTTGACAAACTCGACTAAACCACTAAACATGAATCATCAAGAAAGTAGCCAAGCAGTTGACTGAATACTTGTGAGAAAGGGAAAACATGCTTAGAGTACAATGCTGGAGTACAGTTATGCATTGAATCGGCCCCCAAATGCTCAAGTAAGCAAGAAGCAAACAAATCCATACCAGACCCTCTTAAATGGCTATAATTTGAGAAAGTAAATACCTTGGTTTCCAGCAGCAGCTGCAGCTCTTGCCCTCTTTTCAGCATTAGCAACCTCCGCGCGTAGCTTCTCCACCTCACGAGCCATTGAAATTAGATTTGTCTCCATCACCTGGCCCTGCTCATAATTTTCAGCATAACCTTTCTTCTCATACTCAATAGCTTGCCTGTACATACAAAGTTATCATGAGATTCACATCCAAAAGATAGAAGCTAAACAGAAATCTAGTTCATTACAAATTCAAAAGCTGAGAGAAATTTTTTCCGTTGAGAAGTGAGAACACAATTCTGTTATATCCTAGAGAAATTTACTCATTACATGATATTTTTGCTGTGATGGGACCATCTTAGACCCTTATGTACTGCATCTCCTATCCTTCTCTTGTTATGTTTGAAAAAACTGACTTTGCTAAATTGTAAATTATATTCATAATGAAACCATTATTAACATTTAACGCTTTATCCCAAGGCGGAAGGGATTACTAAATACAAGTGGAGGAAGTGAAGGAAGGGGAAAAGTGGAGAAAGGGCAGCAGAAATGAGGCAAACCTACCTTGCCTGTTGCAATTCTTGTTTCATGTATCCAATCTCGGCTTTAATTGCAGGTGCTTGCTGCACATCAGCTGTTGCCTTGCTCAATTCCTGGGTGAGCATCTGGACCTGACCAGTAAGCTCCTGCCTTGCGGCATTTAGTTTCTGGATATCCCCACGAACTTGAATAAGCTCAGCCCTCATAGCATCCACCTGCTGGAGATCTGCCTCCATCTTCATTGATTTCTCGTAGATCTTTCATATCGAGATGGTGAAGAGATTTAGTTAGCATACAATAAATAAGATTAGAAGATCATAAATTAGATTGGGCCCTATTTTTCATTTTCTGGAACTCCGAGGGTTTAATATACTGGGTAATAATAAGTTTCATTTGAAGAAACAGCCTAGAAATAAATCAGAAAAAACTATTAACATTTTGGGGATCAAGGGTTTTATTTTAGTGAGCAAATAAGCTTACAAGGATATCACAAGTGAACAATAATTCCATATATTAAATCAAATTCCCTTCTTGTCGTGACATTTAAGTTAATGAACTTCTCAACACTGCAAAACCAAACTAGATCAATCAATCTATAAAGTATTCAAGACTTAATTCACGATTGTGTCTGAATTAGAAATATCCCGTATTCAATTTTAGAAATTTTAGGCCCCTGTCAACTCATCTCAACAAATATTCGAAATTTCCTAAAGATTATCCAAAACCTGAAAAAAAATCCTGAGAATACATTCAGGGGCCAAATCAGCCAGTTCAATGTTTTCCAAAAAATAACTCAATTAAAATTTCCGAAATCATTCCCAGAAACCGATAAATTAAATCAAATTTGCCCATAAAAAAGACAGTTTTCATGAAATTGGATCTCAACTACAATAAATTCAATAAACCTACAGCATAAATCAACATAATTTAATAATAATACCTCGCGGAAATGACCTTCTCTCTCGGCCTGAGCGCTCCGGGCGGCGTGCGACATCTGGTGCAGCTGCTGCTGAGCGGCGGCCACTTCTTGCTTCAGCGCGACGTGAGTCGCGGCCAGCCTCTGGTTATCGACGAGGAGGACCTGGATTTCTTGGTGCTGGGCGGCGAGCCTCTCCTCGATGATCGCCGCCGGGTGCGCGTGCGGGGGGAGGGGCCCGTGGCCACCGCGGGACCCGCCGCCGAAGGGCGGCGGGGGGCCCAAGTCTCGCATGTCGTCGAGGAGGTGGGGGTGCGGGGGCGGGGGGGCCCGGCTGGCGAATGGCGCATCGTCGAACGGCGGTGGGCCCCCCTGCAACCCGTGGTGGGACGGTACGCGGCTTCGCCCGGACATTCTCGTCTCGTCGTCTCCCTCTCTCTCGGTGAGGGAAGAACTAGAAGGGGGAGGCTTTAGGGTTTTGGGGTCTTCAGAAAGAATTTGTATTGGCCCTTTGGATTTAGGGGCACCTGAAAGGCTGAAACAGTTCTGGATTCTTTTTATTAAGAACACCCCCGAGCGTCATTACTTCTTTTATTCCACGCTTCATCTCGTTTGGGTTTTTTCATAAATATACGGTGGATTTTGGATATTCAGATTTTTTTTTCCCTTTTTCTGTAATTGGGAAACGTAATTTAATTGATAACACAAAGTTATGGATGAGTGTAGTTATTTAAACTCAAAAAATGATAAGTAGACTCATTAGTTAGTGACATGATAAATTAGTAAATAGATCACACTCAAATTACTGTAAACACCCTTATATTTTACAGGAACCGCCCCCGAGAATAAGGAAGGAACCCTATGGATTAGGGCACCCCTAAATTTGATAAAAGCCTCCTCAGAAAAATAAAAAATGGTCAAACACCCTTTTCTTCTTCTCCTCCTCCTCTCCCTCCCCCTCAACTGGTCGGCCCCTCACCGGCGAACCCACCTCCCCCTCGTCGAACTCCCCCTGGCCGCCCCCTGACCGGCGAACTCCCCCTAGGCCTCCCTTCCCCTCGCTGACTCCCCCCTCGCCGACTCTCCCCGGCCTCCCCTCCACCTCTCCGGCTCTCCCGGCCTCCCCCCTCCCCTCCTCCTCCCCTTCCCCAAATCTGTTCAATCGGAGTCGGCCGAAAGTCTGTTCGGCCGGAGCGAGGAAGGGGGAGATCGCGGGGGGAGCACCAAAGGAGGGAGAGGGGGAGGAGGGCAGGGGAGCGACCGGGAGATCAGGGGGAAGGGGACGCCGGGGGAGGGGGAGCGGGGGTCGCCGGAGGAGGAGGAGGGAGATGGAGGAAAGAGGAAGGAAGGAAGAAGAAGGGGTATTTTAGATTTTTCACCAAGGGTGAAATGGTCAAAAAAATAATAACACACTTGTAAATTTTTTTAGGGGACCTTTCTCATTTTTTAGGTGGCAATATCCGTTCCCATATTCTACACATCCCAATTTTAATGTAAAAACCCAGTTATACCTCCAATTTGAAATTAATTCCTCCCTCTTTTTCGATGTTGAGAGAGGAGGAGAAGGTAACGAGGGGGCCTTGGCTGCGATGCGCTTGGCGAGGCGGAGGAGATTGATGTGGCCCTGAGCACGAAAGGAGACGAGCAGGACATGAGGGGGCATAGTTGCTGCTGATGATAAGTTTTGTTGATTGCAGTGATGACGTGTGAGACTCATGGGGAGCTAATTAGAAAACAATTAAGAAGACACAATGGTCATTAGGGGAGAGAGGGAGAGAGGGAGGGGGGGGAGAGAGAGAGAGAGAGAGAGAGAGAGAGATGAATTGAGTGTGGCTTGTTGTCGTTGATGAGAGAGTCTTCTCTACTTGACACTAAGCATTGAAGAAGGAACATGTGACGTGAAAGATGTTGATGATTCACAGTGTTGGGAAAAAAGTAGTAACTGGTTGGAAGGTTGCCTTCTAGAATGGGTCATATTGAGGGCAATATATGCGCTCCACGTGTGTATAGGTACATAATTGGATTTCATATGATTAGTATCGATTCTAATGGATATAATTAAAGTCTAAATATGATAATGTTCTTCAATAAAAATTTTAAAAATTAGGAAAAAAGAAAAAAAATCCAAGTATAGCAAAATTTCCCGCAAACTCACTATAAATAAAATACCATGCTAGAGTTTTTAGAGTACTGCTGGTTAGATGACAACTAGAGTTTTGAAGTGAAGAGTTCATAGGAGAGGTGAAATTTTGTTTTTTTGTTGATGTAGGCAACGTCCACCTACACATGATCAAACTTAATATGATAAGGTCTAAATAAATAGTGTAAATATAACAATATTTTTAAACTAGAAAATCTAAATATTACACCCATCTTAGTACTTTCAATTTTTTCTATTTTTGCTTGGAAAAGAAAATTATATGACAGACTAAAAATACAAATAAAATCAAATATAAAAGGGAAGAGAGAGAAAGAGGAACGGAGCGTGGTGGCTGCCTACGTGAGAGTAGGGGTGGCAATCGGGGCGGATCGACCCTATTCGACCCGCCCCGATTCGCCCTGTGTGACTCGTATGAGTCGCACAGTGCAAATATGGTTTAACCCGTATTCACGGCCGCGTCAAATTCGGCCCGTGACGATTCACGGGGCGAATCAGGTCGAGGGACCTTTTTTTAAGTCTTATGTTATTATATATCTATGAGAGGGAAAAATTAGTTTCAGATCCCTGTATTATTATTTTTTTTAACCCTAAACGGCTCAAAAAATAGTCGCTATTGGAAATTTGTTTTTAAAAAAATTGAGATCGGTCCAACCCATCTTGGTGAATCCAGGTAGCGAATTGGGTCAAGAGACCCGATTCGCCCAAGACCCAATTCGCTCTGACTATTTGATTCGTCTCGTTGGATTCGTTACGAGACGTGTGAACCCGTCTCGTAACGGGTTCGTTGGGCTAACGGGACGAATCAACCCAATTCGTCCTGTTAGCCATCCTTTCCTAAGAGAAAGAGGTTGTGAAGAATTGTGAATATTTGTGAAAGAACAGTGAAGATTTGCGAAAATTCATTGGCCACTATCAATACAATATCGATGCACTACACCAAGTAATCTTCTTCTCCCCTAATTTAACTGTAAAAATCCAATTTTGAGGTTGAAGAAGAATTAAAGTTATAGGAGTTTTGTGTACTTATTAATTACATGAGTGTACTAACTAATTGTTGTGATAAAATTATAATATTTGAAAAGATAATATTTTTGACTTTTCATTTGAAGGTAAACATGTCTAATAAAGTCATAACTCTTATGAAAATGAGAAATTTTAGAGGAATTGTAACGCCCCGATCCCGTAGGTACGGGGACGTTATGGCGACGTACATACGCGAGGTGAATACACGCTCACGCGTACGTTAAGCCTCAGTACAGTACAATACCTCCATATTGATATGAGGTCCAGCATGAAAGCAGTACAAGAATACCTGCAGAAAGAGGTCAGCGATCATAACAGATATGAAAACAAGGATAAATAAAATAACAGAAATAAAACACTAAAATACCTATGAATAGTCCTGATGCGGAATCTCCCATGTGACTCCAAGGCACTCTCTGAAGCTATGGTAACTCGGATCGCCAATCTGGGCATGCAAACCCAGGGTCGTCAGAAAGCGACCTAGTGAGTGGTAAAATGAAGGAGGCAGTAATATATACATAATAGTACAAGCACGATACTAATATATATACATGGTGTGGTACAAGTGATATTATATCATAAGCATATAGGAAGTATTGGAAAAATAGAAACATGTCATCTTGGTACCATCACTACCTAGCCGGTTATCATCAGGTCAGATTTATAGTCGGGTCCAGTTTATATAATCAATAATGTTATCTAGTGGTGACGAGTCTACATGCTAGTGGTGATGTGATAACAGTGGTGATGTGATAACAGTGAACATGCAGATGGGCATATGCTACCTAACCAGTATACGCTGTAGTGCATAGATAGTAATGATGTATGCAAGATATACATAAAATAGACTATATGCACATATGCATGAATAGTATGCTACTACAGAAAGTGTAACATGTATCGGGTAAAGTAATAAATAGACGTGTAACATGATATCGGATAAATGATCAGGTACAATAAGAAGTACAACTATACAATAGAGAACATGTATCAGGTAAGGAACAGTAACAAGTACAACTATACATGTAGCAGGCAGGTCATGTCATTTATACAATAGTAGCGATCAGTACCACCTGCTATTTTAATTACTCTCTTCCAGTGTCCCATACCACTGGCGGTTCATACTGAAGCCCGCACCCCAGTCGAACCCATCCGGACATGGCCTACGGGTACCATTATCCAAACGAGAGAGTAATCAAATAACAAATGTTCCCGATGTCACTATCGTGTATACTATTTTATTATATTAATTGGAAACCCATGGTCGAGGAGTTCTTATCGGGTGGATGTATCCCGTGCATACCCGGGATCACGGCCTTAAACAAGCCCCTGGCTGCCAGGACCAGGGCCCTCCGCTAAGAGGGGAGCATGAATCAAGTAACAAGAGCTCATGGAGCAATTGGTAGGCAGCCCTCCTACCGTCCCCTGCAGTGGGAAAACAATATGGATCCAGTACATCACCCGATAAGATCTAGTCAACCGTCAAGTCTCCCCCATACCCAAGTTATCATTATGATCTGATATGTCAAGTATACGATGTAACAAGAACAGATACAGTACATGATACGGGTAACATGATAACTGGACCAGAGTTCTGTTGATAGCATAGAACAATATAACGAGAAACGGGAACAATATAACATGAACAATATAACGGGAAACATGAACAATAGATGTGGAAGTCCACATATAGCATATCAACAGCTCTCATGTCCAGTATCGGAAATATCCATATCATTGTAACAGGAATCAATCATATAACATGAATACGGGAACATGGAATAATAATACATGTAATATGCATGGTGATCCATATGACAAGAATATAGAGAAACCATATAAGCATGTGTCACAGGGAAGTATGACATGCATGTGTAACAGTGATAGGTCAACATGACATGCACGTGTAATAGGGCTATGTAAACATGACATGCAGGTGTAACAGTAATATGTAAACATGACATGCAGGTGTAACAGTAATATGTAGACATGACATAATATGAAATGCGGTAGTCCGTGCATTGGTCTATCTGTTTACTAGTGGAAGTTATATGCGTGCAAGAATCCGTGTCATATCTATATGTGATGGTGGTAATAATAGTGGTCAGTGTATCATACCATATCCAGTGAACTACGGTATCCGTGTAAGGAGGATATCAGTGCATGTACTAATGGTGTCTAGCAGTCATGTCTAGTGACAGTGTAGTGTCGTCAAGTATCGTGAATCAGTATACATGTGACGATAGTTATTTAACTGTGAGCTATTACATGAAGTGATCGTATCCACTAACATGGTGACCTAGTGGTTCGTGGGTCAGTGGCGGTACAGTCATGATATCTGTGTCCGAGTTGTCTATGGCAGTGTTTATTATTACATCACTAGTACAATAGTAGTGGTTATTCCTATTCAATGAGTGTCCAATAATTACTAGTTAATAATTAATAGTTACCGTCTTTTATCCCTAATCAAGATCTATCAATCAATTTCACTAAACATGATAAAATATAATTTAGAAAAGAAAAACACTCACAAACTTGCTACAGGACAGTAGCTCTCGTTCCCACGATCGCAACGGATCCAGAATCGCCAGAATCGGAGTCCAGATGCTCCCGATATCGCCCGAATACTAAAAATTAGCAAAACGGGTTAAATATGTAAATAAAAATATTAAATGCAAATATTAAAAAGTAGCGAGGGATTTTATGAAAAATTACCTTTATAGGGTTGGATGCGGGTAGACGGGTTAATGGGTCGAGTTTAGATCCGATACCCAAACCCAATGACTTAAGTGGAAGTGGGTCAGTGGGTCAATGGGTAGGGCTTATTGGGTAACGGGTTTCCAACCAAACCAATAGGGTTATAGTGGGTTCGGGTGTGAACCCGAACCCAACACACACACACACAGAACACACACACTTACACTCACTCACACTCTCTCACACACACACACACACACACACACTCAGCACACACACACACTCAGTTATATTCACTCACCACACACACACACAGACACACACACACACAACGCACACGCACACACTCAACTGCACATACACACACACAGCCATATACCCCCACACAACAGCAAACACACACACACACACACACACACACAGCCATACACCCCACACAACAGCAAACACACAAACACACACACACACATTCTTACTCACGACAGCACACAGCAGCAGCAGCAGCGCTGCTGCTGCTGTTGCGCACTGTGGCCGGCCAGCCCGGCTGGCCGGCGATCAGCGGCAGCCGGCCGGCGGCAAGCCGCCGCCGGCGGCGCTACAGGCCGAGGGGAGTGAGATAGGGAGGGGGTGAGAGAGTACGAGAGGGAACAGGGAAAGGTGAAATACACCTAGAGGGGGGGTGAATAGGTGTAATTGCTAATCTAATGCTCTTTTCAAATTTTACTTAAGTGAGTGATGCAACGATCTCTCAAAACACGACTAAGAGCCGAATACCCCTTGCGAGGTTCTGAACTCCTTCCTCCCAATTCCCCTTAAATGGGTTAGAGGTGCGCAATGCAACCGTGTTGTATTGAGGTGTGATCGAACAATTCCAAGTATGAAATGCGATGATGATATGCACACAAGTAATATAGCAAGAAATATTGAAAGCAAGTAAAATAAACAAGTAAGGATAGCACAAATAAAAGTTAGTTCACAAGCAATAGATTGGAAGTAATTTAAAGCAAGAAATTAAGCAAGAAGAACGCCAAGCCAATCGCAAACAAAGTGATTTGTTTCGAGGTTCGAGCCCGTAGCTCTAGTCCCCGCCTTCACCTCCGTGAAGGGTTTCCACTATCCCCTTAGGATCCCGTACAAGTTAGGCCTCCAAAGACCTCAAGCCCGTAGCTTCACCTTACAAAGAAATTCCCCTTAGGAACTTGTCTCCACAAGAACAAAGGATTACAATTTGGTGATCTCAACTAGACCACAACACTCTTTCTCTTTTACAAACACTCTCACACTTTTACAACTTCACCTATAGAAAGAATATGAAATTTTTGGCTCAATGAAGTGTTTGTGAGAAAAGCTTCAGTTGTAGAGTGATATTAAGAATCAAACAACAACTGAAAATCAAACTTAAAAGAATGGAAATGAAAGCTTTAAACTATTTTTCTCTTTCTCTTGAAAAACTATGAAAACTTGTATTTTTCTTGGTTGATAACTAAGGCCTATTCTCCACTATTTATAGGGAGAGAATAGGTTAAAAACTCTGATTTTTCCAGCTAAAAACTTCTGCAAAAGCACCCCAACAACTCCTAAAAACTCTGTTAAGAGAAAACATAAAACAGATTTTCAGAAATGCCCAAAGAGGAAAGAGCCGTTGGGCTTGTTGCAGGCCTACCGGTCGACTGCCGGTCGACCGGTGCTCTGCTGGCAAAAGAGCCGTTGAGGCTCCGGTCGACTGCCAGTCGACCGATCTCACAGAAGGAAACACAGTTTCCTTCTATCGGTCGACCGACCCAGTCGACCGAAAGATACAGAGAGCAGACCACAAAAATCAGTCGACCGATATTTAGGGTCGGTCGACCGGCAGACATGCACAGCCTCGTGCATGTCTGGCCACAGCAGCCGGTCGACTGATATTTAGGGTCGGTCGACCGGTCTGCCTGGAAAACAGTTTTCTGGGCAGATTTTTGAGTTAGAAAAAATTTGTAAAAATTCCTTTAAAAATCTTAAGCTAAGTGTTATGTTGAAAATAGTTTATATACATGTATTTAAACAAGTTTTGAAGATATAAGGCTTTGGGTACATGTATGTATGAACTAAGGCATAAACTTAGAAATACCATTCTCAAAAACATAGAAACATATATCATAAGTGTGTGTGCAAATCCTAGAGCCAAAATTTACATATTCTATCTTTACAACACTAAACTTACAAATTACAATGGTTTTCAAGACTTCAACTTGAGCTATCTTCTCTTGATCTTCAATATTGCAATTTGAGCCCATTTTGACTTGTCTTGAGTCCAATGTACCTTCCTTTAGGGAAGAATTCATCTCTTAAATATATGAACCTGAAACACACTTAAACAACAATTTATATTAGTACCAATAACTAATATGTTTTGTAATCATCAAAATACACTAAACATGGGTTGATTGTAACCTTGGGCCAACAATCTCCCCCTTTTTGATGATGACAAAACATATGAGTTATTAAACAAATAAAAGGAGAAAGAGCTTGGAAAGCTCCCCCTTAAACAATGCTATATATTTAACATGAATATGAGAAACTATGTAAGCATACAAAAATCATTTTTTTTTAAAAAAAACAAAGTCATCACCATAAATAGGAAACTCAAACATGAACCAAATATTAAAACAACTAAAAAACAACTTAGAATTTCTCCAAACTCATACATTTTTCTCCCCCTTTTTGTCATACATCAAAAAGGGTTAAAACAAAAAAATTTAACACATATTAAAAACCAAAACAAAACAAACTAAGATACTTTAAGTATCAATTTTACAAACATTTAATTCACCACAAATAAAAGAAAATCTTGCATAATCTAAAGGTTTTGTGAAAATATCCGCAAGTTGAAAATCGGTAGAAACAAAATCAATATCTATGTCACCTTTTTCAAAGTGATCTCTAAGAAAATGATATCTAATGTCTATATGTTTGGTTTTACTATGTTGATTAGCATTTTTGGTCATGTGAATAGCACTAGTATTATCACAATAAATCTTAACATGATCAAAATGTAAATCAAAATCGAGAAGAGTATGTTTCATCCAAAGTACTTGTGCACAACAAGCTCCGGCTGCTACATACTCCGCCTCGGCGGTTGAAAGGGCTACACTATTTTGCTTTTTGGAAGACCAAGACACAAGATAATTGCCCAAGAATTGGCAAGTGCCACTTGTGCTCTTCCTATCTACCCTACAACCGGCATAGTCGGCATCCGAATAACTAGTCATGGTAAATTGGTTAGTTTTCGGATACCACAAACCTAAATCAATTGTGCCCTTAAGATACCTAATTATGCGTTTTACCGCTATTAAGTGTGATTCCTTAGGACATGATTGAAAACGTGCACATAAACATACGGAAAACATTATATCCGGCCTACTAGCCGTAAGATAGAGTAAACTACCAATCATGCTACGAAATAATTTGATGTCTACTTCCTTACCTTGTTCGTCCTTGTCAAGTTTCGTAGTGGTTGCCATGGGAGTCTTTGCTACTTTGGATCCTTCAAGCCCGAACCTCTTGATGAGTTCTTTGGTGTACTTGGCTTGGTTGATGAATGTCCCATCACTACGTTGCTTGATTTGAAGTCCAAGGAAGAAGTTGAGCTCCCCCATCATAGACATCTCAAATTCCCTTTCATGCATGATTCAAAATTCTTGCAAAGTGAAACATTAGAAGATCCAAAATAATGTCATCAACATAAATTTGAACTATGAGGATATCTTGATCTATATGTTTGGTAAATAATGTTTTATCAACTTTTCCTTTCTTAAAATCATTTGAAATCAAAAATGAAGACAATCTTTCATACCAAGCCCTAGGGGCTTGTTTTAAACCATAAAGTGCTTTATCTAATTTATAAACATAATTAGGGTGTGTAGGATCAACAAACCCGGGGGTTGTTCAACATACACCTCCTCATCAATATAACCATTAAGAAAGGCACTCTTTACATCCATTTGAAATAACTTAAAATCTTTAAATGAGGCATATGCTAAGGTCATCCGTATGGCTTCGAGCCGTGCTACGGGTGCAAAGGTTTCTTCAAAATCGATCCCTTCGATTTGAGTGTAACCTTGGGCAACTAACCTAGCCTTGTTTCTAACTACATTACCCGATTCATCCAACTTGTTCTTAAAGATCCATTTAGTGCCAATAGTTGGTCTATCTTGGGGCCTAGGAACAAGGTGCCAAACTTGATTGCGCTCAAATTGATTGAGCTCCTCTTGCATTGCAAGCAACCAATATGAATCGGCCTCGGCCTCGAGGACATTTTTAGGTTCTATGTGTGAGATAAAAGCAAAATTACCACAAAAATCTTGAATCTTAGAGCGAGTGGTTACCCCTTTTGATACTTCACCTATGACGAGGTCCTTGGGATGATGAGGATTGAATCTCCAATCCTTTGGTAGTGGTTGAGAGGGCTCCTCTTCATTTGCTTGATGTTTATTTCCTTGAGCCTCTTCCACTTTGGCTTCACTTCCATCACCATCCTTTGGCTTGTCTCCCATGGTAGAAGCATCCTCCAAGGTCACTTTCTCCAAGCCTTCATCTAAAGCATCAATTTCTACACAATTCTTAACAAACTTGTTAGATTCCTCAAATTTAACATGAATAGATTCCTCAATAGTCAAAGTTGACCTATTGAAGACTCTATAAGCCTTACTAGTATTTGAGTAACCTACAAAAATAGCCTCATATGATCTAGCATCAAATTTTCCCAAATTAATATTTGTATTTAAAACAAAACATTTGCAACCAAACACTTTGAAATAAGAAACATTAGGTTTTCTAGAAAAATACATCTCATAAGAAGTCTTAGTAGTATTTTTACATAGGAAAACACGATTTGCAATGTAACATGAAGTATGAACGGCCTCGGCCCACAAATAATGTGGTAGCCCATATTCATTTAACATTGTCCTAGCCATCTCTTGTAAAGTACGATTTTTCCGCTCAACTACTCCATTTTGTTGTGGAGTTCTAGGACAAGAAAGTTCATGTTTTATTCCATGTTCCTCACAAAAGGTGGTAAAGGGAAGGTTAATGAACTCACCTCCTCTATCACTTCTTATTTTAATTATTGAGGAGCCATTTTCCTTTTCAACTCTTTTCTTAAAGGCTTGAAAATGTGAAAAGGTTTGACTTTTATGTTCAAGAAAATAAACCCAAGTAAAACGCGAAAAATCATCTACTAAAACATAAGCAAATCTACTCCCACTTAAACTTTTGGTTTGAGTTGGGCCAAATAAATCCATGTGGATTAGCTCTAATGGACGTGATGACATGATATCCTTAATTGATTTGAATGAGGACTTAGTTTGTTTCCCAAATTGACATGCGTCACAAACTCGGTCCTTTTCAAAGTTCAATGAAGGAATACCCTTCACCATTTCCTTAGAGTTAAGCCTAGAAATATGGTCAAATGAAACGTGGCCTAATCTCCTATGCCACAACCAAGAGTCGTCATCGAGGGCTTTTAAACATGTTATATTACAAGACATATTTAACATATCAATCATATAAACATTGCTTTCACGAAAACCGGAAAATACACAAACATTAGAAGTTCTATCAATCACTTTACAAGAAACATTATCAAAAACAACATCAAAACCTTTATCACAAAGTTGACTAACACTCAAGAGATTATGCTTGAGGCCATCAACTAAAACCACATTTTCAATTAAAGGAGAGGTGCCAAGTTTTACATTACCAATACCGATGATTTTACCCTTGGCGTCATCTCCGAAGGTGACGGTGCCACCTTCATGATATCTTGATAGGGTTGCAAAGTTGTTGATGTCCCAAGTCATGTGCCTTGAGCAACCGCTATCAAGATACCATAAACCTCTACGTCTTTGAGCTTTGGAAAGTACCTACATCATTTAAAACAATAGTTGACTTTGGTACCCAAACTTTCTTGGGTCCTTGAAAGTTAGTGTTACGAACCCAAACATTATGGTGTGATGCACTTAGTCTATCATAACAAAAATTAGCTAAGTGTCCTTTCCGTCCACAATGTGAACATGAATACACTTTTCTATACATGAATGCATGGTGTGTATGTGAAGTGTGAGCATGCTTTGGGGGTTTACCATGATGCATAGGTTGTGTAGCATGTACATGAGCATGAGCATGAGCATGATGAATATTTCTCTTAGGAGCTTGTTTCTTAGGAAACATATTCTCCATCTTCTTCTTATCAAATTCACTACATTTTTTCAAAACAACATCTAATGAGTCTAATCTTTCCTTAAGCATGGCAATCTCATTAGAGTCTACAAATGGGGTCTTTCCTTTACAAGCAATCTTATATTTTTCAAAATCATTTTTAGTGGAAACTAAAGAAGAATGTAAATCATTATTTTCTTTAGAAAGATTTACAATTTGAATATTAAGAGATTCATTATCCTTTTTCATTTTTAAATATTTCTTCTTTAAGAAATCATAATTACTAGAAAGTTCCATAAAAGCTTCTCCTAGCTCATCCATGGATAAATCTTCATCAAAAGGAGTTGAGGGGGTTACCTTATTTGTGCTCTCATTTGCCATGAAGCACATATTGGCGGTGTCGATCTCCTCCTCGGATTCACTTTCGTCATCCCATGTTGCTTTCATAGCCTTCTTCTTGTATGGCTTCTTGGATGAGGATGGCTTCACTTGTTCCGGACACTCCGCTACTATGTGTCCCGGCTTTTGGCAATTAAAGCAAATGATCTTCCTTTCTTCCTTGCCTCCTTGCCATCTCCTCCTTCCTTGGTACTTTGCCTTGTTGTACATCCTCCGGACATTTTTGACTAGAAGTGAGAGCTCCTCGTCATCTTCTTCTTCGTCATCTTCGTCGGAGTAGGTAGCATGACTTTTGAAGGCAATGGTCTTCTTTTTGGTAGGTGCCATGTCCTCCCTTGCCTTTCTCTCCATCTCATGGGTCTTCAAGTTACCAATGAGTCCAATGAGCTCAATCTCATCTTTGTCATTGAGTTCCTTCAATGTTGTAGCTTTCACTTCCCATGATGGAGGGAGAGCCCGGATGATCTTTCTCACCCTTTGGTCATTGTTGATTTCTTCACCTAGAGAAGCAAGACCATTAGTAATCTTTGTAAACTTGGTAACCATATCATCTATGGTTTCATTCTCTTGCATGCAAAAATTTTCATATTGGGACCGAAGAAGGTCTATCTTGGCCCTCTTCACTTGTGATGTCCCCTCATGTGTTACTAGCAAATGGGTCCAAATCTCATAGGCGGATTTGCAATGGATGACTCTAGCTATGTCATCATCATTGAGGGCTTGTAGGAGTGCATAATGAGCCCTAGCATTGGCATCAAACTCCTTGGTCTCAATTTCGGACCAAGTGGATTCATCACCGGGGGGTACACTAAATTGTTTAGTCACGGCCTTTGCAACTCGACTACCTAGAGATTGCAAGAAAACGGTCATCTTAACCTTCCATATGGGAAAGTTAAGTCCATCAAACTTAGGTGGGGTCTTAATTCCATCGGCCATGTTTACTATGTGGAAATGAATGAAGTGATTAGCAAAATGAGGATCTCTCTAAGGTTGTTAAGCCAAATCCTAGAGTCCAAGCTCTGATACCAATTGAAATACACCTAGAGGGGGGTGAATAGGTGTAATTGCTAATCTAATGCTCTTTTCAAATTTTACTTAAGTGAGTGATGCAACGATCTCTCAAAACACGACTAAGAGCCGAATACCCCTTGCGAGGTTCTGAACTCCTTCCTCCCAATTCCCCTTAAATGGGTTAGAGGTGCGCAATGCAACCGTGTTGTATTGAGGTGTGATCGAACAATTCCAAGTATGAAATGCGATGATGATATGCACACAAGTAATATAGCAAGAAATATTGAAAGCAAGTAAAATAAACAAGTAAGGATAGCACAAATAAAAGTTAGTTCACAAGCAATAGATTGGAAGTAATTTAAAGCAAGAAATTAAGCAAGAAGAACGCCAAGCCAATCGCAAACAAAGTGATTTGTTTCGAGGTTCGAGCCCGTAGCTCTAGTCCCCGCCTTCACCTCCGTGAAGGGTTTCCACTATCCCCTTAGGATCCCGTACAAGTTAGGCCTCCAAAGACCTCAAGCCCGTAGCTTCACCTTACAAAGAAATTCCCCTTAGGAACTTGTCTCCACAAGAACAAAGGATTACAATTTGGTGATCTCAACTAGACCACAACACTCTTTCTCTTTTACAAACACTCTCACACTTTTACAACTTCACCTATAGAAAGAATATGAAATTTTTGGCTCAATGAAGTGTTTGTGAGAAAAGCTTCAGTTGTAGAGTGATATTAAGAATCAAACAACAACTGAAAATCAAACTTAAAAGAATGGAAATGAAAGCTTTAAACTATTTTTCTCTTTCTCTTGAAAAACTATGAAAACTTGTATTTTTCTTGGTTGATAACTAAGGCCTATTCTCCACTATTTATAGGGAGAGAATAGGTTAAAAACTCTGATTTTTCAGCTAAAAACTTCTGCAAAAGCACCCCAACAACTCCTAAAAACTCTGTTAAAGAGAAAACATAAAACAGATTTTCAGAAATGCCCAAAGAGGAAAGAGCCGTTGGGCTTGTTGCAGGCCTACCGGTCGACTGCCGGTCGACCGGTGCTCTGCTGGCAAAAGAGCCGTTGAGGCTCCGGTCGACTGCCAGTCGACCGATCTCACAGAAGGAAACACAGTTTCCTTCTATCGGTCGACCGACCCAGTCGACCGAAAGATACAGAGAGCAGACCACAAAAATCAGTCGACCGATATTTAGGGTCGGTCGACCGGCAGACATGCACAGCCTCGTGCATGTCTGGCCACAGCAGCCGGTCGACTGATATTTAGGGTCGGTCGACCGGTCTGCCTGGAAAACAGTTTTCTGGGCAGATTTTTGAGTTAGAAAAAATTTGTAAAAATTCCTTTAAAAATCTTAAGCTAAGTGTTATGTTGAAAATAGTTTATATACATGTATTTAAACAAGTTTGAAGATATAAGGCTTTGGGTACATGTATGTATGAACTAAGGCATAAACTTAGAAATACCATTCTCAAAAACATAGAAACATATATCATAAGTGTGTGTGCAAATCCTAGAGCCAAAATTTACATATTCTATCTTTACAACACTAAACTTACAAATTACAATGGTTTTCAAGACTTCAACTTGAGCTATCTTCTCTTGATCTTCAATATTGCAATTTGAGCCCATTTTGACTTGTCTTGAGTCCAATGTACCTTCCTTTAGGGAAGAATTCATCTCTTAAATATATGAACCTGAAACACACTTAAACAACAATTTATATTAGTACCAATAACTAATATGTTTTGTAATCATCAAAATACACTAAACATGGGTTGATTGTAACCTTGGGCCAACAAAAGGCAGGGCAGATCTCTGCTGCCCTGCGCCCAACTGTGCAGCCCGGCTGCCACGGCGGCCGGCGGCAGAGCCAGGTCGCCGGGGTGGCCTGGGCCCGACTCCAAAGAGGGAGAGAACGAGAGAGGGGCTCGAGTTGGTGGCTGGGTGCGGCACAGGACGGGATCCAAGGGGAGGGAGAGTAATTAAAGAGAGGAAAAGAGCTAATTAGAGGGAGAGTATGAGAGAATTAGAGAGTGAGGAGAGAGAGAGAGAGAGAGAGAGAGAGGAAATTATGTGAAAGAGAGAGAGAGAGAGGTAGGAATTTAAGAGAGAAAGGGCGGTTGGGTTCAGTCAAAGGCGGTGGGGGAATTCTCTGGAAAGGAAGAGAAGAGAAAGGAAAAGAAAAGAAAAAGAAAAGAATTCTAAAATAATAATTTAATTATATTTTAATATGGTCAAAAATTGACTAGCTCCAAATGATGCCCAAAAATTATAGAAAATAGAGAATATTAACCTGAGAGAGAATATGAAAACGGTATGGCGAAATTCAATCTGGTTTGTCAATTAAAAATCCTGAAAGGTGTCGCCGGTACCGGGCGACACCGGTTTGACCGGATTTTCGATAAAATCAGAAAAATCTCCAAAAATACCCGAACATAACTTATGTTATTCTAAGACATACGGTGAAAGCGGATTCTCAAAATCCAACTCCGTTTGTGAAATAAAAATTGGAAGGCCGGTTATCGGTATCGGTCGACACCGACTACGGAGATTTCCAAAATAATCCAGAAAAATTCCAGAAAATCTTGAAAAATCTAAAATATTAGAAAATAATTTTTGAAACTGAAATCGGCTCAATCAGACTACCACGGAGGTCAAATCAATTTTGTACGTCGTATCGCGTACCGATACTGTTATACGTACACCGGGGATCAGGGGGTTACATTTCTCCCCACCTTACAAAAAATTGCGTCCTCGCAATTTCCATTCAGGTGTGAGAACAAGATTTTCAACCCCAAAGCCGAAATGTGACTGGTCCACGACATTTCCGCTGCGCACTCTGCTATTTCTAAGGAACTCAGGTGGAGAAGTATGATAGTGAACGAATCCTAACGGACGGGAAGCAAGACGATGCAAGGAAAATGAGAAGAAAATCGGATGTTCTGGGGGACAACAGAAAGGAAGGAAGGAATACAAACGAGTCACGGAATGAATTGTCAAGGTCATGGTATTCTTGTACTCGTTGCTGGAATCCCCAAATTCAGATACAGATCAATTAATCTGAACCTGATTGTACTGTTGGTAAGAGCTCAAGGATTGACCCAGGTGGTTACCCACACCAGGTGTGAACCTAAGCTCTGATACCACTATGTAACGCCCCGATCCCGTAGGTACGGGGACGTTATGGCGACGTACATACGCGAGGTGAATACACGCTCACGCGTACGTTAAGCCTCAGTACAGTACAATACCTCCATATTGATATGAGGTCCAGCATGAAAGCAGTACAAGAATACCTGCAGAAAGAGGTCAGCGATCATAACAGATATGAAAACAAGGATAAATAAAATAACAGAAATAAAACACTAAAATACCTATGAATAGTCCTGATGCGGAATCTCCCATGTGACTCCAAGGCACTCTCTGAAGCTATGGTAACTCGGATCGCCAATCTGGGCATGCAAACCCAGGGTCGTCAGAAAGCGACCTAGTGAGTGGTAAAATGAAGGAGGCAGTAATATATACATAATAGTACAAGCACGATACTAATATATATACATGGTGTGGTACAAGTGATATTATATCATAAGCATATAGGAAGTATTGGAAAAATAGAAACATGTCATCTTTGGTACCATCACTACCTAACCGGTTATCATCAGGTCAGATTTATAGTCGGGTCCAGTTTATATAATCAATAATGTTATCTAGTGGTGACGAGTCTACATGCTAGTGGTGATGTGATAACAGTGGTGATGTGATAACAGTGAACATGCAGATGGGCATATGCTACCTAACCAGTATACGCTGTAGTGCATAGATAGTAATGATGTATGCAAGATATACATAAAATAGACTATATGCACATATGCATGAATAGTATGCTACTACAGAAAGTGTAACATGTATCGGGTAAAGTAATAAATAGACGTGTAACATGATATCGGATAAATGATCAGGTACAATAAGAAGTACAACTATACAATAGAGAACATGTATCAGGTAAGGAACAGTAACAAGTACAACTATACATGTAGCAGGCAGGTCATGTCATTTATACAATAGTAGCGATCAGTACCACCTGCTATTTTAATTACTCTCTTCCAGTGTCCCATACCACTGGCGGTTCATACTGAAGCCCGCACCCCAGTCGAACCCATCCGGACATGGCCTACGGGTACCATTATCCAAACGAGAGAGTAATCAAATAACAAATGTTCCCGATGTCACTATCGTGTATACTATTTTATTATATTAATTGGAAACCCATGGTCGAGGAGTTCTTATCGGGTGGATGTATCCCGTGCATACCCGGGATCACGGCCTTAAACAAGCCCCTGGCTGCCAGGACCAGGGCCCTCCGCTAAGAGGGAAGCATGAATCAAGTAACAAGAGCTCATGGAGCAATTGGTAGGCAGCCCTCCTACCGTCCCCTGCAGTGGGAAAACAATATGGATCCAGTACATCACCCGATAAGATCTAGTCAACCGTCAAGTCTCCCCCATACCCAAGTTATCATTATGATCTGATATGTCAAGTATACGATGTAACAAGAACAGATACAGTACATGATACGGGTAACATGATAACTGGACCAGAGTTCTGTTGATAGCATAGAACAATATAACGAGAAACGGGAACAATATAACATGAACAATATAACGGGAAACATGAACAATAGATGTGGAAGTCCACATATAGCATATCAACAGCTCTCATGTCCAGTATCGGAAATATCCATATCATTGTAACAGGAATCAATCATATAACATGAATACGGGAACATGGAATAATAATACATGTAATATGCATGGTGATCCATATGACAAGAATATAGAGAAACCATATAAGCATGTGTCACAGGGAAGTATGACATGCATGTGTAACAGTGATAGGTCAACATGACATGCACGTGTAATAGGGCTATGTAAACATGACATGCAGGTGTAACAGTAATATGTAAACATGACATGCAGGTGTAACAGTAATATGTAGACATGACATAATATGAAATGCGGTAGTCCGTGCATTGGTCTATCTGTTTACTAGTGGAAGTTATATGTGTGCAAGAATCCGTGTCATATCTATATGTGATGGTGGTAATAATAGTGGTCAGTGTATCATACCATATCCAGTGAACTACGGTATCCGTGTAAGGAGGATATCAGTGCATGTACTAATGGTGTCTAGCAGTCATGTCTAGTGACAGTGTAGTGTCGTCAAGTATCGTGAATCAGTATACATGCGACGATAGTTATTTAACTGTGAGCTATTACATGAAGTGATCGTATCCACTAACATGGTGACCTAGTGGTTCGTGGGTCAGTGGCGGTACAGTCATGATATCTGTGTCCGAGTTGTCTATGGCAGTGTTTATTATTACATCACTAGTACAATAGTAGTGGTTATTCCTATTCAATGAGTGTCCAATAATTACTAGTTAATAATTAATAGTTACCGTCTTTTATCCCTAATCAAGATCTATCAATCAATTTCACTAAACATGGTAAAATATAATTTAGAAAAGAAAAACACTCACAAACTTGCTACAGGACAGTAGCTCTCGTTCCCACAATCGCAACGGATCCAGAATCGCCAGAATCGGAGTCCAGATGCTCCCGATATCGCCCGAATACTAAAAATTAGCAAAACGGGTTAAATATGTAAATAAAAATATTAAATGCAAATATTAAAAAGTAGCGAGGGATTTTATGAAAAATTACTTTTATAGGGTTGGATGCGGGTAGACGGGTTAATGGGTCGGGTTTAGATCCGATACCCAAACCCAATGACTTAAGTGGAAGTGGGTCAGTGGGTCAATGGGTAGGGCTTATTGGGTAACGGGTTTCCAACCAAACCAATAGGGTTATAGTGGGTTCGGGTGTGAACCCGAACCCAACACACACACACACAGAACACACACACTTACACTCACTCACACTCTCTCACACACACACACACACACACACTCAGCACACACACACACTCAGTTATATTCACTCACCACACACACACACACAGACACACACACACACACACAACGCACACGCACACACTCAACTGCACATACACACACACAGCCATATACCCCCACACAACAGCAAACACACACACACACACACACACACACACACAGCCATACACCCCCACACAACAGCAAACACACAAACACACACACACATTCTTACTCACGACAGCACACAGCAGCAGCAGCAGCGCTGCTGCTGCTGTTGCGCACTGTGGCCGGCCAGCCCGGCTGGCCGGCGATCAGCGGCAGCCGGCCGGCGGCAAGCCGCCGCCGGCGGCGCTACAGGCCGAGGGGAGTGAGATAGGGAGGGGGTGAGAGAGTACGAGAGGGAACAGGGAAAGGCAGGGCAGATCTCTGCTGCCCTGCGCCCAACTGTGCAGCCCGGCTGCCACGGCGGCCGGCGGCAGAGCCAGGTCGCCGGGGTGGCCTGGGCCCGACTCCAAAGAGGGAGAGAACGAGAGAGGGGCTCGAGTTGGTGGCTGGGTGCGGCACAGGACGGGATCCAAGGGGAGGGAGAGTAATTAGAGAGAGGGAAAGAGCTAATTAGAGAGAGAGTATGGGAGAATTAGAGAGTGAGGAGAGAGAGAGAGAGAGAGAGAGAGAGGAAATTATGTGAAAGAGAGAGAGGTAGGAATTTAAGAGAGAAAGGGCGGTTGGGTTCAGTCAAAGGCGGTGGGGGAATTCTCTGGAAAGGAAGAGAAGAGAAAGGAAAAGAAAAGAAAAAGAAAAGAATTCTAAAATAATAATTTAATTATATTTTAATATGGTCAAAAATTGACTAGCTCCAAATGATGCCCAAAAATTATAGAAAATAGAGAATATTAACCTGAGAGAGAATATGAAAACGGTATGGCGAAATTCAATCTGGTTTGTCAATTAAAAATCCTGAAAGGTGTCGCCGGTACCGGGCGACACCGGTTTGACCGGATTTTCGATAAAATCAGAAAAATCTCCAAAAATACCCGAACATAACTTATGTGATTCTAAGACATACGGTGAAAGCGGATTCTCAAAATCCAACTCCGTTTGTGAAATAAAAATTGGAAGGCCGGTTATCGGTATCGGTCGACACCGACTACGGAGATTTCCAAAATAATCCAGAAAAATTTCAGAAAATCTTGAAAAATCTAAAATATTAGAAAATAATTTTTGAAACTGAAATCGGCTCAATCAGACTACCACGGAGGTCAAATCAATTTTGTACGTCGTATCGCGTACCGATACTGTTATACGTACACCGGGGATCGGGGGTTACAGGAATGAGATGAGAAAACTAAGAAAATTGTTCTAAAATTTGTGTGTATTTCATTCTTCTTTGTAGCCTCCATTTATAGGCGTGCAGAGTATAAACTACAAGGAGTAAGATGGAGAAGTCACTCACTTCTCATGCGTTCACAATATACATTTACAAAGGAGATGGTGAATAAGTCACCTACTAACTCATGCAATCGTAACATGCATTAACAAGAAAGAATGTGAAGAGGTACGGTCGTCATCTACTATTTTAAGTATTTACAACACTTTCCCTTGAATGTCCACCATCGTGAATATGCGTCGGTAAAAACCTCGCCAGTAAAACTCAGTGGGACAAAGGTTGGACTAAGGAAAAAAGAGTACATATGCACTTGGTGAGCATGTGACACTGCCTTGTTAAAACCTTGAAAAGAAAAACCCAGTGGGATAAAAACTCGGACGAAGAAAAAAGAGTACAATGTGTAGACCTACTGATGACATGCTCCCCCTGATGAGATAAACTTTACTTTCAGTGTGTAACATCTCTGAGGCGACGCATTCCAATTTTATGTACCAGTTTCTTGAATGTCAATATCGACAATGCTTTTGTGAATAAATCTGCCAGATTTTCACTTCACTGTAATTGCTGAATATCGACATTGCCTCTTATAGAACTCATGTGTGTAGAAGAACTTCGGTGATATGTGTTTGATCATGTCTCCTTTAATGTGGCCTCCCGTAATTTGTGCAATACAAACAACATTATCTTCAAACAATATTGTTGGAGTATCTTTTGTTGAGGACAATCCACATAATTCTCAAATATGCTGGATCATAAATCTTAACCATATACATTCACGGCATGCTTTATGGATTGCAATAATTTCATAGTGATTGGATGAAGTGGCAACTATATTTTGTTTTACAGATCTTCATGAAATAGCGGTGTCGTCGTACGTGAAGACATAGCCCAAATCAACTGTTCTTCAAAAATTGAATCCTTCGGGGATCTTCATATGTATATGTCATTATCTAATAACTCATATAAATATACCGTAACTACATCCATAAGACGCATGCTTAGTCCTTCTAAGATTATCAAAATCATCAAATAGTGAAGATGTAGCATCCATTATAGAAAGTATGTTTTTCATAATCAATTTCAGGTTTCTACAAGAAACCTTGTGCTACAAATCGAGTTTTGTATCTTACAATCTCATTATTTTTATTTATTTTTAGAATAAATGCCCCTTTACCCTGCAGGCTTTATATTCTCAGGCGTTTAGACTACAAGTCTAAATACTTTATATATTTTGCTAAAGAGTCTAATTCTGCCTGTATTATTTTTTTCTGTTTTGGCCAATCATGTCTACATCAACATTATTCGATGGTTTGTTGTTCATAATCCTTATCACTTATGGTGATTTCAAGTCCTACTATGAAGGCAAATATGTCACAGATAATAATATTATTTATATTTCACATATCTCCAGTTGATACAAATTTATTGATATCTGCTTATTTTCAGATATCTTGTCTCTCCAGGAACTTTTTGTTCTTTATCCATTAATTATATTGCATGTATGTACTCTTTTGGATTACCAACTTCTATTACCTTATTTTGTTTTATGCTCCTCCAGAGTACCAATTTCTTATTTAATTCTTTTAGCGTCTTCTTTTGGAAAATCATATTGAAAGTACACCTAGAGGGGTGTTGAATAGGTGTAGTGCTAATCTAGGACAAATAATGCAGAATTTAAAACTAAATGCTAAACACACACTATGTGTAACCAAGAGGGAGTCCGAATTATTTTTCGTGAAAGGCTCCGCAACTTCTCCTCACTATTCCTCTAAATTATGAGTTGAGGTGCTTCAATAGCTCTCTTGGTTGAACACAAGTGTGAGCACATAAACAATATCAAGCATGTATATGCACGAGCAATAATAACAATGTAAGATATAAAGAGTTGAGAGTTGAGAGAAAGATTCAAACGTAAACACCAATATATGTTTCGATGTTCGAGCCACCGCTCTACGTTCCCGCCTTCACATAAAAGGATTTCAACTATCCACTGTAGAATCTTCCACAAAGGGACCTCCATCGAGTAATTACAAATACAAATAAGGAGTACACAAGTTCAGCTCTCACATTCCTCTATACAAGAGGGTAGGCACAACGCAAAGAAAAGATTACAATTTGGTGATCACTTATATAACAAACAACTTAGTGATCACAAAAGATTACAAACAAAACACCTCTCACAAACAAAACCCTAGAGGATAGATTTAGAATGAAGAGCTTAAGTATGTGAGTAAAACAAAGTGTCTGGAAAAGAAACATAAAGAAAAACACTTGGGAAAAACTTCTTGATAAATTAGGAAATTGAAGAACAAAACTAGATTTCCCAAAACTTGATTTTCTTTGATTTTTCAAAACTTTGAAACAAATACAAATAAAGATTTTGTAGCGTAAAAACTTGTTGCTAAAACACTGTAGAAGATGGAAAAATTGCTTTTGAAAATCTTAATGAAAACTGGTCAAAAGACCACATATTTATAGCTCATAAAAAAACTACCCGTCGGAGGCTAAACCCAGGCCAGACAGGCATCACGGTCGACCGGCCAACGGCCAGATATCTGACCGTTCGGGTTGCCGGTCGACCGCCCCCAAGCCACAGATAGACTTTCTCTCTGTCGGTCACCACTCGGTTAACCGGCCAAACTCGAGCCTAGAGCTGAGCCGGTCGGTCGACCGCTCCTTGCAACGGTCGACCGAGCCAGAGGCAATGGGCTTGTGCACATCGGTCGACAGCTCGGTCGACCGAGTCAGGCTTCGGTCGACCGGTCAATCGGCCGACAGCAGCCCAAAAGCATAATTTAAGGGTTTAAAAATGTGGACTTTAAACATCCTTAAAAATTCCATAAATTCCACAAAAATAAGTTCATGTAAATATTTTGAAGTACAAATATATGTGATCAAAAATCAACGCACAATACAAACATGTGAATTATTTTTGAGGTAAAGTAATTAAGACTTTAAACAAAAATTGTATTTTCCAAAATTTAAACTTTGAAATAGAAATCCGATTTTCCTTAAACTAGTATATGTACAAAAACAAGATATTTAAAACACATTTGAAGCATGATGCGTATGGATATAATCCAATGCACATGGTAAATGATATATACTTATTTTTGACAATAAATACTAAAATAAAACTAAAACACATGGCTAGATACATTAAAATAAGTTTTTCTAAACATATTAAATCATCAATGTATATAGATGAAATTCAATATACATATAAGCCATGAAAACTTCTTTTGATGAAATCTATTCATGAAACCAAAAGATGTATACTTGAAAAGTCAAAACACAAAATTTGAAACTTGATTCTATGAGTTTTGTGTAAACCAAGTAAACATAAACTTTTTGAAACTAAAATGGTTAAAATGAAAACAAAAACTATAAACTTGTGTGTGTGTATACTTGAGCAACTCAAAGTTAGACTATCATTACACAAGATCTAAATTAAAACAAACCTAAATCAAAGTCTTCTTTTAGATCTTCTTCTCCAAGATGACTCGATCCAAACACGATCATAAGAGCTTGACTCCATATTGAGTACTTAATGCGATCTTTGAGCATAAGCTCTTGAATCAACTTGTGATAGCTTTGAAACTTGACTTCACGTCTTTATTGAAGCTAAACACTTACTATGATCTTAACCTATATCTGAAACTTAGTAAACAAAAGATCATTAGAAACATAACTTCATCAGTTAGTCATCATCAAAACTAGGGTGAAAGGCGTTCGGGCCAACAATCTCCCCTTTTTTGATGATGACAAAACTTATAAGGTTATATATGCATGGATTAAAGATAAGCTTCATAGAAGCTCCCCTTAACTCATGCATAACAATAAAATATATAGATATTCAATAAAAGTGCATAATACTAAATATAATGATCATATAGATATGCAATGTTAGCTATAGGTACCAATTGTATGCAAAATCTTGATACCAATTTCAAATGAGTATGCAATGTCAATGTAAGCTATTGTTACCAATACTCTTGATACCAATTAAACAATTAAAATATGCAATACCGATTGAAATTATGATGTTAAATGAATACAAATGAATATGCAATATGAGCTCTTAATACTAATAAACCAATATAAGCTCTAGATACCAATAAGCAATCCAACAGAATGGATATGTGTAACGCCCCGATCCCGCAGGTACGGGGACGTTATGGCGACGTACATACGCGAGGTGAAAACAACCTCACGCGTACATTAAGCCTCAGTACAGGGAATCACCTCCATAGACATAATGGTTCCAGCAGGAAATAAGTACAAGAATACCTGCAGAAAGGGGTTAGTGATCATAACAGATATAAAAATAGGGATAAATGAGATAACAGAAATAAATTACCAAGATACCTATAAAGAGTCTCGATGAGGAATCTCCTATGTGACTCCAAGGCACTATCTGATAATACGGTAGCTCGGATCTCCAACCTGGGCATGCAAACCCAGGGTCGTCAGAAAGCGACCTAGTGAGTGGTAAAATGAAGGAGGCAAATACAAGCACAATAATAATAGATAATATATGTTGTTGTAATAGTGATACCATATCCTAAGCATATAATAAGCATATAAGTAGCAGCAGAAGTATCTAAACATGAAAGATATAAGCATGTTATCTTTTAATATCATCACTCCTAGCCGGTTATTATCTGGTCATGTCTTTAGGCGTGTCCAGTTGATATCATAAATACTGTCGTCTAGGGGTGACGTGATCGCAGTGACCATACAGGTGGGCATAAGCAATATGAATATGAAGGTGGGCATATGCAATATAACCACAATACTGTGTTGTGCATATACAGTAAGGATGTCTGCACGGAATACAGGAGACAGAATATATGCAAGGCAGATTATACATATACATGAGTAGGATGCCACCACAGAATGTATAGTATGAAACAGGTAAGGTAACAACATATACAGGTAACATGATAACGGCGAAATGGTCGGGTACAGGAACATGTACAACTAAACAATAGAATACATGTATCAGGCAAGTCATGTTATTTAGACAATAGTAGCAATCAGTGCCACCTGGTATTATAATCAATCTCTTCCAGTGTCCCATACCACTGGCAGTTCATACTGGAGCCCGCACTCCAGTCGAACCCATCCGGACACTGGAAGAGATTGATTATAATACCAGGTGGCACTGATTGCTACTATTGTCAAAATAACATGACTTGCCTGATACATGTATTCTATTGTTTAGTTGTACATGTTCCTGTACCCGACCATTTCGCCGTTATCATGTTACCTGTATATGTTGTTACCTTACCTGTTTCATACTATACATTCTGTGGTGGCATCCTACTCATGTATATGTATAATCTGCCTTGCATATATTCTGTCTCCTGTATTCCGTGCAGACATCCTTACTGTATATGCACAACACAGTATTGTGGTTATATTGCATATGCCCACCTGCATATTTATATTGCTTATGCCCACCTGTATGGTCACTGCGATCACGTCACCCCTAGACGACAGTATTTATGATATCAACCGGACACGCCTAAAGACATGACCAGATGATAGGCTAGGAGGTGATGATATTAAAAGATAACATGCTTATATCTTTCATGTTTAGATACTTCTGCTGCTACTTATATGCTTATTATATGCTTAGGATATGGTATCACTATTACAACAGCATGTATTATCTATTATTATTGTGCTTGTATTTGCCTCCTTCATTTTACCACTCACTAGGTCGCTTTCTGACGACCCTGGGTTTGCATGCCCAGGTTGGAGATCCGAGCTACCGTATTATCAGATAGTGCCTTGGAGTCACATAGGAGATTCCTCATCGAGACTCTTTATAGGTATTTTGGTAATTTATTTCTGTTATCTCATTTATCCCTGTTTTTATATCTGTTATGATCACTAACCCCCTTTTTGCAGGTATTCTTGTACTTATTTTCTGCTGGAACCATTATGTTTATGGAGGTGATTCCCTGTACTAGGGCTTAACGTACGCGTGAGGTTGTTTTCACCTCGCGTATGTACGTCGCCATAACGTCCCCGTACCTGCGGGATCGGGGCGTTACAATATGTATACAAATTTTAGACATCAAAACCAGAACATGATATCAAAACACAATATATCCATAAAACTAGAACATGCATATATAAACTCTCCCAAATCATTCTCCCTTTTTTGTCACTCATCAACAAAGGGGTGAAGAAAAAAATAAGATAAATGTATATGCGATATGAATCTATAAAGAGGAGAGACTATTAGGAACCCTCCTGCATACATGCATAATATGAAGAAAGGGATGACTAAACCCTAACCCATATAAGCATAATATACAATGTATAGTTGGAGATGTTAATCTCCCCCTACACACGTGTATCATATAAAGAAAAGATGTCAAACTCTTCTCTATATACTACACCCATCGTGAATCTATATATAGAGGAGATACTAAGCTCCTTTTTGCATATAATCAATACATGTCAAAACAATTTTGAAAAATAATTAAAACAAATTTTGATACCAATGAAAACTGAAAACATATGTAAATGAAAAATATTTTGATACCAAAAAAATATCAATTGAATGACAACATGGATATCACATAAAAATTATGCCAATTTAAAGTTAATAATTCATGATATTAATTGTAAACTTTTTCAATATAAACACCAATTTTACAATATAGATACTAATTGTAAACAATTGATTCTAATATGAAAATATAAATATTTTTTAAAATAAAATATTTTTCTCAAAAAAGTGGGAGTAGGATACCAAATTAATATTTTAGAACTAAATCAAGCTTAGCATAAAATCATTTGTGCTATAAAACATATATGAATAAATATTTTTAATCTAGCACAAGAAATTATATATATGTATGTATGATCAGGGCAATTGAAATATGATGCATACATGTATAAGAAAATATGAGTATACAAAAATAATATCAATAAAATCATGTATATCTCATAACATCCACCCTTTCATGCACAAGTTTTAAAAAGATATTTGTTAAGGCAAATAAGGCATGGTCGCCCAACCAACCGCCCTTATAGGATAGAAGTTTTCAAAAATAATATTTTGAAAATAATTTAGCATAGGTTGAAAACTCTACCAATTGAAGAATAATAAACTAGTTTTAAAGTAAATTTAAAACTAGTACGAAATCCTTCAAGTAAGGAATAAACACATTTATATCCATGAAAACATGCTAACTATACGAAAATTAACACTCAAAGAACTACGAAACACAAAATATAGAGTGCACAAAAGTCATGTAATAAATATAATCATGGAGATAAGACAATGAAGCTCAATCAAAATCAAGTATGAATTTTTTTCATAAACTTGAAATCATAACTGATGAAAAAAATTCTATTTTCATTAAAAATTGAACAAACTTCAAGGCATATGTATGTTTCTTATTTAAACTAACGCATACATGTTATCCAAACATGAATTGAGTCTATGAACGAGTATATGGCATATAAAACAAGTGACTCAAGGATAGAACATGTATATCTAATAATTTAGACAAAATCTACATATACATGAAGCCAGACACATTTTCATGAAAATATGTACAAAAGGTGATATAAAAATAAAGGAATACAAGTATAAATGTGAGTCATCAAAACTAGGTCATACAAGTACATCTAATGAGTACACATGACTAATAAAGCGCCAAACATAATAATCAAGTGTAGCTCACTAATTGTACAAATATAGTCACGAGTTTTAACAAACATTACATCTAAACAAGTAATCAAAACATGAAGCATAAAATACCAAAACATGATTGAAAAATAAATGTAATCACTAGTGTAAATGCAAATGTTATTAGAACTAGGATAGACACAATAGCTAAATTATAGTGAGAATACAAAAGATATAAATCTATATAAACATGGGTATATCTCAAAATATTATATATGTATATCACAAGTCTAATAATCATTGCATTTAACTATAATGAACATGAAAAATAATATATGTTAGAATCGTCAATAAAAGCATATAAGCATAAATACAAAACAAGGAGGATAACGATAGTTCCAAACCAAATGAACTAGTCTCTATATCTCAAAACATGGTGGTCCTTCCACCAAAACTTACTTGATACCTATGCATCCAATGTTGTATTTATTTAGCTCAAACGCATCCACAACCAAGACACCAATACTCTCACGTCTTGTGAGAACCCGCACCTACATCAAAAGTAGGAATAAATTTTGGTACCCAAACTTTCTTGGGTCCATGGGGGTTAGTATCTCTTCTAACCCAAATATTCTTACTTGCAAAATTAGAAATATTTAATTTATCATAACAAAATTTTGTAAAGTGGCTTTTACGAAAACAATGTGTACAAGTGTACACTCTAGCATACAAAGCGCCATGTGTATAAACATGAGAAGCATTGTATGCCGTGGAAGGTGTGCATGCATATGTGGAGCATGTTTCTTTCGAAACATGGATTCCAATCTTGTGCGGTTCATGGCACATTGGCTCAAAATGGGGCCCAAACAATCTATACTCTTCTTCAAAGTACAAATATCATTATCAATAGAAGAAAAACTGAAGCATGCATGAGAAACAACATTTTTTTCACAAGAAGATGAAGTTATAGTAGCATGACAAATATGGGAATCTAAATCATTTTCAAAGAAACTTTTTCCTTTGAAACACAATCTAATTCCTTGGAAATGAAAACTATTTTATTTTTCAAGGAATAATCTCTTTTTAAAAAAATCAATTTTTGAAGACAAAACCTCATTTTCTTCAGAACAATATCAAATTACTTTTGTTCTTTAAAATCTCATTTTCCTTTAAAACAAGATCAAGTTGGATTTTCAAGGAATCCCTTTCATTTGAAACCTCAATCTTCTCTTGTAAAATCAAATCAAATTTTAAAAACAAGTTCTCATTTTCCTTATTTAAATTAAAACTCTTAATTTTGAAAACTTATATTGAAAGTAAATTTTCACAAAACATAGAAAGCTCTTCATTTAAAGCATAGGTATCCATACTACTATCATGATCATTAGAAGAGCTAACATAATCATCAAGATGAGTATCTGAATTTACCTCAAGGGAGTCGTTCCCTTGGACCACGTAGCACGCTTGCGGACTCATCTATAATGGGTTCTCTCTCCATATTATTTGAAGTTTGTTCCTTGAGAGAGGTCAATGTGTTCCACACTACAAAAAAGGAATCACAATGAGAAGTCAAAGAAAGATATTCTTTGCAAAGTGTGTGCTTAAGTGCATCTAAGGCTTGTGCATTAGCCTCCAGATACTTGTCGTTACCAACATATGATTTCTTGGTGGAGGCAAGATAAACATGCAATCCTAGAGCTTTTAGGTAGGCACTCATCTTAAATTTTCACATGTTAATGTTAGAGACATCAAAATAGGTGATGCAAGATAATCCATGAATGTAAACTAATATGTGTGCAAAGCAAATATATAGATTAGAAAAAGAGGATCACATTCCTAAGTGGTTAAACCGAATATCAGAAGCATAGGCTCTGATACTAATTAAAAGTACATCTAGAGGAGGGGTAAATGTGTATAATGCTAATCTAGGACAAATAATGCGGAATTTAAAACTAAATGCTAAACACACACTATGTGTAAGTAAGAGTGAGTCCGAATTTCTCGTAAAGGGCTCTAGAACTTCTCCTCAATATTCCTCTAAATCTTGAGTTGAGGTGCTTCAATAGCTCTCTTGGTTGAATACAAGTATGAGCACACAAATAATATCAGACATGTATGTGTATGAGCAATGATAACAATGCAAGATATAAAGAGTTGAGAGAAAGATCCAAACGCAAACACCAAGACATGTTTCGAGATTCGAGCTACCGCTCACGTCTTCGCCTTTACACAAAAAGATTTCAGCTATCCACTGTAGGATCTTCCACAAAGGGACCTCCACCGAGGAATTACAAATACAAATAAGGAGTACACAATTCCAACTCTCACACTCCTCTACACAAAAGGGTAGGCACAACGCAAACAAAAGATTACAACTTGGTGATCACTTAGATCACAAACAGCTTGGTGATCACAAAAGATCACAAACAAAACACCTCTCAAAAACAAGATCTTAAAAGATAGATTTGCAATGAAGAGCTCAAGTATGTGAGTAAAATAAAGTGTTTAGAAAAGAAATACAAAGAAAAACACTTGGGAAAAACTTCTTGATAAATGAAGAAATTGAAGAACAAAACTAGATTTTCTAAAACTTGATTTTCATTAATTTTCCAAAACTTTGAAATAAATACAAATAAAGATTTTGTAGCTCAAAAACTTCTCTAAAAACTTGTTGTTAAAACACTGTAGAATATGTAAAATTTTGCTCTTGAAAATCTTAGTAAAAACTGGCCAAAAGACTACATATTTATAGCCCATAAAAAATTAGTCGTTGGAGGCTAAACCCAGGCCAGACAGGCCTATTGGTCGACCGGCCAACGGTCAAATTTCTGACCATTGGGGTTGCCGGTCGACCGCCTCCAAGCCACAGAGAGACTTTCTCTCTATCGGCCGACCGCTCAGTCGACCGGCCAAACTCGAGGTTAGAGCTGAGCCAGTTGGTCGACCGATCGATCGCTCCTTGCTACGGTCGATCGGTCAGTCGACCGAGCAGGGCAATGGGCTTGTACACGTTTCTTGTGCACGTCGGTCGAGCCAGGTTTCGGTCGGCCGACAGCAGCCCAAATACAGGATTTAAGGGTTTAAAAACTTGGACTTTAAACACACTTAAAATTTTCATAAATATGTAAATATTTTGAAATACAAATATGTGTGATAAAAATTAACAAATATTACAAACATGTGAAGTATTTTTGAGGTAAAGAAATTAAGGCTTTAAACAAAAACTGTATTTTTCAAAACTTAAACTTTGAAATAGAAATCCGATTTTTTCTTAAACTAGCATATGTACAAAAACAAGATACTTGAAACACATTTGAAGCATGATGTGTATGGATATAATCCAATACATATGGTAAATGATATATATACTTGTTTTTGACAATAAATACCCAAACAAAACTCAAACACATGACCAGAGACATCAAAATAAGTTTTTCTAAACATATTGAATCATCAATGTATATGAATGGAATTCAATATACATATAAATCATGTAAACTTCTTTTGATGAAATCTATTCATGAAATCAAACGATGTATACTTGAAAAGCCAAAACACAAAACTTGAAACTTGATTCTAAGAGTTTTGTGCAAGCCAAGTAAACATAAACTTTTTGAAACTAAAACGGTTAAACCGAAAATCAAAACTATAAACTTGTGTGTGTATACTTGAGCACCTCAAAGCTAGACTATTCTCGCGTAAGATCTAAACTAAAACAGACCTAGATTAAAGTCTTTTTGTAGATCTTCTTCTCTAAGTCGACTCGATCCAAACACGATTCAAAGAGCTTGACTCCATCTTGGGTACTTGATGCGATCTTTAAGCATGAGCTCTTGAATCAACTTGTGATAGCTTCGAAACTTGACTTCACGTCTTTGTTGAAGCTAGACACCCACTATGATTTTAACCTATATCTAAAACTCAGTAAACATAAGATCATTAGAAATATAACTTCATAAGTTAGTCATCATCAAAATTAGAGTGAAAGGTCTTCGGACCAACACATATCTTTTGCACCGACTATTTTTAGTTCATGATCCTCATTATATATTACATATCTAGAGCGATCGCATATGCAAAGGCATTAACAATAATAATTTTCTTTCTATCCCAGTTTTCTCTTGTACTCATATAATTGAAAGAGATCTCTTCATATGTGTGCGTTTCATCATAAGTGTGCCTCTTCAGGGGTTATTTCTTCATTAATTAATTATAAACTGGTCAGTTATTTTCTCTTAAATATTACCTTTTGAAAATTTATTCTTTCTGCGTTCCTTTCTTTAGGGTATTTTTATCTTTTGAACCAACATGATTATCACGCTTCAGGTGTGCTTTTGAAGTATTATCAAGTTGTCCTTCAGAGATATCAATCTGAGCTGGAGTATTTTCAACCGGTATATGAGATTTGGTATTTTTTTTGTGTCAGTTAATACATTGTATAACTGGTTTTCAACTCTTTGCAAACGATAATTCTTTGAACTTCAAGTTTACTTTAATTTATACATTAGTCAAGATGAGACAATGATGATACATTTCATGTAATTTAACGTTGTTCTTCAGGAATCGCCACTTATCTCCCCCCAACGACGGAAAAATTATCCCATCAAAATTGTAATATGCAAAACATGTCTTAAATATGTCACCCAATGTAAATTACAACTGTGAGTAAACCAACATAATCACAGTAATTATATAAAAGAATCTTCTAGTTCTTCAATGAATGATCATGTGAAATTTCACTATTCAACGCATCATTGTTGACCTCGGGTGACCAAGTCGGTCATGTCAATACATAAATAATTTTGAATCATTAAACTTCGAGTTCACCATGACATTTAATTCTATTGCTCTTATTGTTGTAAAATATAATTCATATGAGAAATCTGAAAGTTTTCTACCGCATGCTTCTGGCATAAGGTAATGAAATAATACAGAGATATTACATCTCCCCGTTATTCATAATTTCAATATAAAGCCAATTAAGGCGTATACCCTTAAAACTGTGCATATTTATTCTGAATCTGTTATAATATAATGCATTTTTGACATAACATTTGTTTCTCCAAGTAGTATTGAATTTGCTCTTCCAGAGTCTTCAATTAATTTTACATTATCTGACATTATATTGACACTGGCTTTAACTAATTTTAGATTCAAAAGATATTTCTTATCCCGAAAAATAATATGCCTCGTTACACTATCAATCAGATAGATATCTCCATCGTATATTTTAGAATTGCTCAATACATTAATAAAAATTTACGCTTCTTCTCACATATGTGAATTGGTACATGGTGCACAATCATATCAAGAATATCAAATTAAGCACAAATGTATGTATCATATGGAGAATACCTCAAATATGTATGTGTGTATTATTAGTACACCAATATAACTCAAATCTTGCACAAACATATATAAGGTTGAATAAATGATTGATCTCATCAAATACAAGTTTGTAAGATATTTGATACAGCGCAATAAAATATGTATGAATATGAATAACATGCACAAACTCATTTATTCACGTGTATGCATAAAAGGATAAAACCAATTAAACATGTACATATATAAGAATACTTATGGCCAAAACTTAATAGAGGTACACCTTACACGAGAGATACTAGCGCATTCATACTATAAAAAATCGTAAATACTCATTCAAAGTGAAAAAAATCACACATATTTCATCATACTTAAATGTGTTACATATCACATACTAATATATATCTATATATCAAGAGCTCAAAATGATACAACTAGTATCCATACATATATATGAATCATTTATAGCGAGCATATGCTTAATATTGAAAATATTAACTTGAACTCATTCACATAAAGTATTTATAAAAAAAATTATGAATGAGTGAGGCACATAAGCATATAAATGTATTAAAATTAAAGAGTTATAAATTATTACATGAATGTAGCAAATCATAACTCTAGTGGTTTGTACAATCTAATTAAGAAGGATAGGACCAATAAATATGCTCTACTGGCATGTGGACTCAATTCATTACTTCTTCTTTTGAGTTTTGGCTATACATGAATATACGTAGAATAGATTCATAAGAATATGAAATAAATTTCAAAGCAGAATTAACCATCAATATACAACAAATCTTTCTAACTTCATCATCAAAATTATCATATGTTAATGTGATAATCATGCATCATAAAAAAAAAACATAAATAAAACAATAAAGGATCACATAAAAATTATGAAAGTTCACATAAAATATGATAACAAATGTAACACGAAGTTTTCTTTAAAAACTCTTAAAACTATCTTGTCCAATAATTCATTGAGCATGTACTAATTTCTTTAAATGTGACAAAAACATCTATTGATTTATTTTGTTGATCAAAAAAAATATTATCAAGAGCAGTGAAGTTTATTTTTTTTTCTTTTTACCTTAATAGATGCTTGATATATGTCGAGAAGATGTCTTGCAGTATGACAGGTACGGAACCAATGACCTTTTACGTCACATCTATAACAGGCTTCATCGTTTTTCTTTTCAGCACTAACTTGTAAGTTTTTTTTTCTTTTCCTTGATTTTCCTTATTGTTGTTCTACTTCTAGTGGTAGGGTATGACTCTCTTATTTTAACCACGATTATTACCACCTTAATTTTTAGAGTTAAATTGGCCACGATTATGATGACGAGCAAACTCAAAATTGCTTGCATTCACTTCAGGGAATGATGTACTTGTATTCATTTTAGAAAAGTAAGGCACTCACATTTACTTAGGGAATAGTTTTAAGCCAGTTGATGAGATTAATGTTTTTCATCAAAAGCTCATTATTTTGTCCAACAATTAGAAGGCATGAAATATACTAAAAAATATATGTTAAAACTTTCACAGTATTGCCGCTGTAGGAGCATAATCGATACATGAAAAGTGGTGAATAATTTGACTTTACAATTAATTCTATGATGTTCAAATTAGAAATCACACACACACACACACACACACACACACACACACTCGAAAATACATGTTTCGAGTCCTATTAATTTAGGGCTTCCTCTAAAAATTTCCCTTAATTTAGAGCTTTGGGTTCTATAATCTTTTAAAACTTCAGGTTTAAATCTCTAAGTTATGAACTTTGGGTTTAAATCTTTAAGTTGTGAACTTCAGGTTCATACATGAATAAAAAAAAATAATCTTTCATAAAAAAAATGTTAGACATATATTGGGAACAAATATTATTTGAAATCATGATATAGACCTTACAAATTAGAGACAGTTAGAGCACTATAAACTTCAAGACATGTATGCACATTCAAATATTAGTAAGACAACTAAATCAAAAATAAAAGAAATCAGGGGAACAATAAGTGTACCAAGATTGAAACCCACAATCACGCAAGCACCTCAGCTTGATCCTACCTTGATCCTATATTGCTTGGAGCATTCGAGCCGATAACGTATTATGAAACTAAAAGAAATATTAGAGGAATAAGAGGAAAAAAAACTAAGAGAAATTATTCTCAAGCTTGTATATATTTCATTATTCTTTGTAGCCTCTATTTATAGACATGTAATGTAGGGATAGAGGGGATAGAGGAAGATAACACAGATAACGAAAGTCAAAAGGAGCAAGGACGATGCATGCAACAGCTCTGGACAGAAACCCGGTCGACCGGTGTGCATGACGTGCACATGAATATTCTGGTCGACCGTCCGGTCGACCGTGGGAAAGGAGCGGTCAACCGACTGTATGGTGGCTGCTCTCTGTTGGTGCCGGTCGATCAGGCCGATCGACTAAGCACAGGGACAGTCGACCAGCCGGTTGACCGATAGACGAATTCTGCTTTCCTTTCTGGATTCGAACTCGTTTTCAGTTTTGGAGTCAAATCCAATCAGGATTTCCTAAATCCCTGAGAGTCTGTGGCTATAAATAAGGGCTAGAGCCCTCATGTATTGAATCATTGAAAATCCCTCAAAGTATCCCTCTTGTATTGGGTTGTATTTATTGTTGAATCAATAAAATCTCTCTCTCCCCGAGGACGTAAGCAAATTGCCGAACCTCGTTAAATACTATATTGATTTGCTTTCTCTATAGTTTCTCTGTTCTTGTCGTGTTGGGTACATCTCCGACTGCATCTGTCTCCGTCTGATTGGTGGATTCCTCAGAGAGTTTATTGCCAAGGGTACGCGCAACATGCAGAACATAGATTATAAGGAGGAAGATGGAGAGGCCACCCACTTCTCACACATTCACAATATGCATTCACAAGAGAAAAGGTAAAAAGGTCATCCACTGACTCATATATTCATAACATACACTAACAAGAAAGTGTGAAGAGGTACGATTAGGGGTGTGAACCCCCTTTGGAACCGACTTGGGTTAGCCCGGGCCCGGCCCGGCCCAGGCAAACCGGGTCGCTGCCCGTCTCGGGTACGTCCCCAAATCCGGGGCGTGCCCGGGTTTGCCCTAAGTGGCCCGCGGCCCGGCCGGGACGGGCCGTACCTGAGCCGTGGCCAGGTCGGCCCAGGCAACGACAACTTTAGTAGTCGTTGCCGAGTTTGGGGGGATTTGTAATTTTTTTTTTACAAAACCCCCAAAGACTATATTGGGCCAAAATATAGCCGTTTGGGGGGGTTGTAATTTTTATTTAACACAAATTCCCCCCAACGAGTGTATTGACCAAAAAAAAAATTTGCAAAAAAATTACATTTTAACTACTCATTCCTCTCTATAAATACACACTCTTTCTCACTTCATTTCATCACAAAAAAAACTCTAAAATTCTCTTAACTTCTCAAGTGCTCAAACTCTCAAATTCTCTCAAGTTCTCAAGTGATCAAGCTCCCTCAAATTCTCTCAAGTTACTCAAGTGCTCAAGCTCCCTCAACCTCTCCTTAAGTCCTCAAGTGATCAAGCATTCAAGCTCTCTTAATCTATCCTCAAATTCTCAAATGCTCAAACTCTCACAATTTATAAAAAGTTCTGGTATTTATATTTTTGTCAATTTTATTTTAAAAATTGACCCACACTTCATCTGCAAGCTCTAGCGATCCTTTTTCTTCTAGGTATAATGTTTTAAATTTAAATAGTCAAGAATGATATGATTTGCATTTGCCTTTACCGGACACTCGAATATTTCCGTTCACACAGACGGAAACACCATCCAGAAATTTTATTTCTTCTTCTAAGCTACCTTCTAATCCATCTTCTGCTTCCACTGCCGAAATTGCTTCCATGTCAGATGAAAAATCTGAGGTTTGAAAAATTTATAAAAAAAATTTGTTAATGGACTTAGAAGGCTGTATACAAGCTTTGTCATGATGTTTCTTATGCTTTTTCAGAAAATAGTGGAACCGGAGCACTAACTAGGCACATCAGGGCTGAACATCCCCAGAATAAACCACGACAAATACAAATTTCTACTTTTGGTGGCACACTAAATACTTTTATTTATAATCGTCAAGGAGCTAAAACTAATCTTGCTAAATATTTAATTCAGGCTGAATAACCTTTTAGTTTTGCTGAAAATGAAGCATTTACAAATTTTATTAGAACTACTAATAATCCTGAATATGATCCGTTTTGTAAAGATATTATTAGAGTGAACATGTTCAGGGTTGTTGAGGAAATAAAACAAATTTTAATTGCAACTTTTTCTTCTATCTCACAAAGAGTTGCACTTACTTCTGATTGTTGGAAAACTCTTAACGGCTTTTATTACATAGTTGTTACTGCACATTTTATTGATTCTGACTGGCTTTTAAATAAAAGAATTATTGGTTTTAAAAAAATTTCTTTTCTTCATAATGGTTCTAATCTTAGTCAGGCCATTATGAAAGTTCTTAGAGATTTTAGACTTGAATCTAAATCTTTTTCTAATTTCAGTTGATAATGCTAGTAATGATACTGTTGCAATTGAACTTTTAAAAAATTATTTTAGACCAGTTTTGAATGGAAAACTTTTTCATATTCGTTGCGTATGTCACGTTATTAACTTGTGTGTACATGATGGTTTAAAATGTATATATACTTATACTCAAAATTTAAGAAATACTATTTTATTTATTAGAAATAGTGGCCTAAGAAGACAAAGCTTTAAACAATATTGTTCTAGCGTAGGCTTATCAATTAAAAGTTTACCTCAGGACATAAGGACTCGTTGGAACTTAACATATAATATGTTGAGAAAAACTATTCCTTATCAGACTGCAATAGATATGTTTAGTTTCACATAATTGCCAGATATGTTAATTTCTGATAATGATTGAAAAATTATTAAAGTACTTTGTGAATTTTTGAAAAAATTTGAAATAGTAACAAGATTATTTTTTGACTTTATTATCCCACAACTAATTTAGTTTTTTACGAGTTGATTGAAATTACTGAACTTTTTCATACATATCGACATGATTCTGTACTTGAAAATATTATTGAACTTATGGAAGAGAAATTCAATAAGTATTTTAAACATTTTCCTACTATATTTTATTTTGCTACAATTATGGATCCTCGAATTAAATTTGAAGGATGTAAATATTTATTTGAAATTTTTTATGAAAAATGAATTATCCTAATTGTTTCTTAGCATTGAATGATATTGAGCTTTCCATAAATAATATGTATGATTTTTATGATTCTCAATTTGGAAATAAACAATCATCCCAGCCTGCATCTTCATTTAGGTCTAAAAGTTCTTTATTATCTGGATTATTATCTGCATCTAAAAAATCAAGAAGTTCGGACTCATTGAATGAGCTTCATTATTATTGTACTCGTGCTATAACTCCTGAGATTGATGCAGACTCAATATTTGAAAATTTTGATATTTTGGCATGGTGGATATCACAAGAATCAACATATCCTATGCTTTATATCATGACACGTGATTTACTAACCCCTTCTGCCTCTACTGTACCTGTAGAATCTGTTTTTAGTACAGCTAGACGAGTGCTGACTGATACGAGGAACCGCCTAGTGTCAAAAGCTATCGAGATGAGCATTTGCGGGAAGGATTGGCTCGATGCAGAGACAAGAAGTCAGAATAAAACAGCAGATGAAATCATTGAAGATTTCCCAGAAGATGAATGAAGAAATGAAGAGTTTTTGTATTTGTATAATTATATTTGTATCAATTTATATATATATAATACATGTGTAATTTTATCAATTTATATCGTTATACTTCAATTATTTATATTAATCTTTTGTATTTGTATCAAATTATTCAATTTATTGGATAGTTAATAAAAAATTTATATGCATTTTACAACTTGTATTAATTTGTTCACATTTGCGTGTTTATTAGATTTTTTTTGGATTTTTAGATTTTTAATTTTTTTTTAAATTTATAAAAAAATATTTTCATAACTCGGGCCGGCCCGGCCTGGGTATGGACCGGTCCATCCCGGCCGAGTGCACGGGCTGCCAGGGAAAGGCGGACGGGCCCGGACCAGTCCCGGTCGGAACCGCAGCCCGTCACCCCGTTTCGCACCCCTAGGTACGATGATCATTCACTAAATTATGTATTTACAAACAATAACTTATTTGCGTTTAAATAACCGCACTCAAATCTATAGTTCAACTGGACCCCCTCTCCCCTCTCGTTCATGGCGACGGCAAGCCTTCCCAAATCCGGCGCCGTTTACAGAGGCTACAACTTCGCCTCGACTTGGGAACAGGTACTCGAAATTCTCACAAAACCCTAATCTTTTGATCTTAGATCTCTAATTCGCTCCCAATTCTCCACCAGCACGCTCCGTTGACGGAGCAACAGCACGGCGCAATCGCAGCGCTCTCCAATGCCGTCGCCGAGCGTCCGTTCCCGCCAAATCTGGTGATAACTCATAACATTTGCAATTATATTCTTGTATTCTTGCTGGTTTTGTTGTGATATGATTTTTTTTTCCCTTTGTTTTTGTTTATCAGTCTCAAGATCAGATTTTAGGAAAGGATAGTCACATCAATGCATCAGTTCCCTCAGATGCTTCAGTTGATGAGTCTGCTTCTATTGATGCCGTTTTGATCAACACTCACCAGGTTATTTTATCATTTTTTTCAATTATTATTTTTATTTGGAAAGTATGAGAACTGGATAATGTTTATCAAGACTTGCAGTTGTTTACGGATTTTTTTGAATAATTGTTCAGAAAAGACTTCATTTTTACTCCATGTAGCCTTCAAGAATCCTGTAATTGTTCATAGGATTCGGGAAGTTAAAGAGGATTGATAGTCACCCGTGTTGATTTCTTCTTCTTCTTCTTCTTCTTGTAGTTCTACAAATGGTTTACAGATCTGGAATCAGCAATGAAATCAGAGGTTTGTCTCTTAGATTTGCAATACAGTTGTCTAGAAATTTCTCATATGATTTGCAAAATAAGATTGGTGATATCTTACTTCATAATAGACGGAGGAGAAATATAATCTCTATGTCAATACATTGGTGGGGCGCATACAGATATGTGATGGAATTCTTAATCAGGTACATTTTTATAGTTATCTTGTTTGTTTTTGAATAATATTCTGTATGATAAATATATAAATTTTTTCCTACCTGTTTATTTCTTTGCAGATGGTGTAACTAGTCTTTTTTTCTTTCTTTTTTACTAATGCAGGTTGATGATACCCTCAATTTATTTGATGAACTACAAATGCTACACCAGACTGTTGCTACAAAAACTAAAACCTTGCACGATGCTTGCGATCGGTTGGTGTGTCCTTGTCTTCTTCTTTGCTTTCTTTTCTATATGCTACCATTGTCACAGTGAAGTTGTTTTATTTAATAATCTATATAATGTCGTCTGAGAAATTGAAAAAATGCCCACTATGATGTAATGTCAGGCCTTTACCTTGTTCATTATCTCTTAAAACTGTGTTTATCACTTTATTGTGTAACCTAATATTGTGATTAAACATTAAATATTTATAATCATGCAAGCATACTAATGAAATCTAATTTGTGGTGGAATTAAAGAAAGTTAAGTCTAGAGTTACCTGAATGTCAAAAGACAAAAAACATTAGTGTTTGTTAGTGCATTTTACTTGTGCTTCAATCCTTCCAGTCTCGACGATATGTACTACAGACTTGAGTCACACCCACATGATCTGTGACACAAGGGTTCCTTCTATAGATGGATTGGCTATGGAGATATTAGGGTGGAATAAAATTGCTTTTTCTCCCTTTCTTTTTGCAGAAGAGACCCCATCCGACACCGTGCTCTTTCTTAGCTTCTTAAATATGCTTATAGGGAAAGGGATTCTTGCTTCTTATAAGGTGTCTAACAGAAGCCTCAGACCAAACTTATGGACTCTTGATTCTATGGGACTTTTATCCACGTGTGGGCAGTTTCTCACTTGAACCCAACATCCATCTGAGCCCTTATTGTGCTTGGGTTTTCTTTGGCTGCAAGACGTCCTGAGAGGACTCAGCTTCCAATTAAGGACCTGACCTAGTCCGGGTCATTCGACTTGAAGTCCAACATTTTGTTACTCAGTCATCTCAAGTTCTAAGCCCCATGGTTCAAAGTCTCGGTCTCGGCCGCCGACTCGGCCGGCACCGAGACGGATCGGTCTCGGCGACTCGGATCGGACTCGGACGACACGCGCAAAACGCTACATAGAACGCCAAAAAAATTATGAAAAAATCATGACAAATCATAAAAAAATGTAAACATCAAAATTCATGCATCACATATTCAAAATATATCACCTAACACTCAAAACATAACGTGAAAGTATAAATACAAGCGTCGTCGGTAGAAAAATATCAAAATACATGCATAATATAGTAAATTGCACAAAATAATTCATAAGTATATGCTAATATAGTCATTTCCACATTGAATTACGAGGAGGCACAAAATCATCATTATCATCATCCCCGCGATAAGTATAGAAACTAGGCATATAGTTTCCATAAGGATAATAATATGTTTGTGGGTGAGATCCTGTAGGCTGAGATGATTGGCCAGAGGATCCACTATCAGAGTAATATGGCGGTAGGGGTTGTGCAATATCAGCTCCATGGTGATAATACCCAAAACCTCGATATTCAGCGCTGCTAGTAGAATATTCACCAGTGCTAGAATAATCAGTGCCAGAATATTGGCCAGATGTCAAACCCAACCCCTGTAAATGGCCTTCAAGACTATGATGACCATATGAGTAGTTATCATGTCCACTCGAATAATCATCGTTAGAACTGAATTCGACCAACCGATCCAAATGCATACGCTGTTGGGAAATCCCCGCCCGGCCTTCATGTTCTGTATCTTGTGTGGCATAATATTCTGAATCCCATGTTAAAGCATCATCTCGTTGGCTTCCACCAACACCATGAGTCTCTCACCATCACCACCATCACCGTCGCCATCACCGCCACCACCATCACCGCCATCATCATCACCGCCATCACCATCATCACCGCCACTTTCGTCAGTACGACGAATACCTTCATCTAACCAACCTAAGTCATCTGGTGGTAACATCGGCTGTTCTCCCTCACGAATCCACTCATCCAAAATATCATCATTGAAAATATTGTTCAGATCAATTGGGTTGTAATAATCATCAGTGTTGCTTTTGCATGTCAAGTTTCTTACTCGCAACCACATATTGTAATGCACAAATACTAGTTTATGCAACTTTTTCATTGCCAACCGGTTGCGCAATTTTGTATAAATTAGCGACCACGTGCTCTAATTTCTTTCACAACCCGATGAAGAACATGTTTGGCTTAAGACTTTGATGGCAATTTTCTGCAGATTGGGAGCTGCTTTGCCATAATTAATCCACCAATCAGCTGGAAGAGATTGTTACACTGCTCTTCTAGTTAGTGAGCTTCCAAATTCTCCAACTCCATCCACAAATAATTTTATCTGTGAGAATACACATCACAAGTGTTAATATTTACATAACATTATATCGATGAAATAAATAAATTATTATTACCTCATTAATAGCTCTTGCTTGTTTATTCAAATCTGGCTCCAATCTTTTAATGACCTCCTTTAATTCATATCTCACTTCTGGATGTGTAGAAAAGTTTTTTGAATATTCGAGTGCTGGATTTAAAAAATATGCTGCAATAATGTAAGCACACGATTGTTATGATATGACAGTTTCAATTTCTAGTCAACAAATATGATTTCTAGGCAAATGAATTACCAGCAGCATGCAAGAGTCTATGCAATTGTCCTTCCCATCTTCTATCAATGATATCCCAGTACTTCTTCCAGTTATTATTTGATGCCTTTATAGCCAATTTTGCTCTATACATAGCTTCATATATAATAGATAGTGTAGGTTTCTTGTCCTGGTCCACTATCTTCAAGACTCTAACAAGAGGATCCATAATGATTTGGACCTCTCTTGCCTTCTTTCAAAACCGGTCAGTCAGAATGAGATTAGAAACCTTATCTCGCACACTTCTTCTACTCCTTTCCTTATTGAATTCACGTCATTCGGTAGTCGTACACATTCTTTTTAAATCTTGTTCATAGCGAATAAGGCTTTCAATAGAAATAAACTCGGTGGCAAACCGTGTTATACCTGGTCTCAACACATCTCTATCTTTGGTATATAGCTTCATTAAATTCACCACTTTGAGGCTATTGTAAATGAATGATGTGATCATCTTAGCATCATCCAATGTCTCCTTGACTGATTTCAAAGAGCCAATATCTTTAAGCATCAAATCAATGCAATGTGCTGCACAAGGAGACCAAAATAAATGTTTTCTCTTCTCCATCAACATGTGACCAGCTGCTTTGAAACTTGCCTCATTATCTGTTACAACCTGTATGATATTTTCTTCACCAACTTCATCAACAACTTTATCCATTAGCGAGAATATATACTCAGCAGTCTTCGAGATATTAGTGGTATCAACAGAAGTATGGTAGATCATGTTTCTATCACAATAAATCATGAAATTAACAATAGGCTTTCTATTATGAGAACTCCATCCATCACATATGATCGTGCAACCATACTGCGGCCATTTTATTTTTATTGAAGTAATATATACTTCAATTTCTTTCATTTCCTCCTCTAAATATAGATTGCCAATCTGGTACCCTGTAGGGCCTTTTACACCTGGGCCTGCCTCCGCAATAGTATTAATCATGGCTTGATAGTAAGGACCACTATCAGCTGCATTGAATGGTATTGCATTGTAGTGAAAGAACTTCGCCACGGATTTCCCAACCTTTTTCATATTCTCAGTTGAGAACATACTTTTGATTGATTTCTGTTTTGTTGGGAACATGTAAGGATCAATACCACGAGCTAGAATTTCAGTTTCTCGCATAGTCATACTCCGACGCAATCCACGATTACTCCCTGATCCTGAAGGCTGCGAACTACTGCCACCAATATCAACTCCTTCAGTCGATCTCCAAGCCATTTCACGACTTTCTTTCATAGCTTGTTTTAGTTGTCTTCTTTCATCTCCTTCTAAACCATCAACTTCTTCAATTTCATTATCAGAATCTTCTTCGGTCACATCATAAAATCTTACTCACTTAAAGATCTCATAAGTCGGTCTTTTTTAGATTTTATGGCCGCTCTTTCTTTACTACCTTCAGAAAGATGTCGTCTCATTATTTGAGATATCTCTTTTGATACTCGCAAGCATCCTTCCACCTGACCGGGTACATGTGCTATATGCTGCTTCAATCTAGTGATACCACCATGGACTTGTTTCCCACAATAATTACACTTCACAAGTTTTCTACTTCCACCAACAGGGGTACCATGTTCCCATCCAATATCGCGTTGCTTTGGAGCTATACTGAAATTTAAAAATTTATCTGTTAAATTAAATTAAAACTCAAATTAACTAAATTAAAACAACATTAAATTAAACTCAATTAAATGAAACTAAATTAAATTAAACTAAACTAGTTTATACTAGATTAAGCAACACTAACTTAATTACCTAACTTCAATAAAATTATTAAATTACCTAACTTAATTACAAAACTTTATTAAATTAAATTAACCTAAATTAAGTTAACTAAACTAATTTAAATTAAATTAAACTCAATTAAATGAAACTAAATTAAATTAAACTAAACTAGTTTATACTAGATTAACTTACACTAACTTAATTACTTAACTTCAATAAAATTATTAAATTACCTAACTTAATTATAATTACAAAATTTTATTAAATTAAATTGACTTAAATTAACTTTAACTAAACTAAACTAAATTAAATTACATTAAACGCAAATTAATTAAACTGAGAGAGAGGAACATAGAGTGGGAGAGAGACGGAGACAGAGGAGAGAGAGGGAAACATAGTGGAGGAGAGAGAGAGAGAGACAGAGAGAGGGAGAAGGGAGAGAGACTGAGAGGGGGAGAGAGAGAGTCCGACAGAGAGAGAGAGATACAGAGGGGGGAGAGAGAGTCCGACAGAGAGAGAGACGGAGAGAGAGAGAGAGTCCGACAGAGAGAGAGAGAGACGGAGAGACTGAGAGGGAGAGAGTCCGACGGGGAGAGAGAGAGACAGAGAGAGAGACGGAGAGAGAGAGTCGCTGCGGGAGAGAGAGACGGAGAAAGAGAGGGAGAGAGAGGCACAGAGAGAGGGAGAGGGGGAGAGAGAGAGAGACTGAGAGGGAGAGAGGGAGAATTACCTGCAGACGGCGACGGCGACGCGGGGGGACGGCGAGGGCGACGACGAGCGCGCGCGAGAGAGAGAGATCAGATCTGATCTCTCTCTCTCTCCCCCTCAGCGCTTATAATCGGGGGTCACAGGTGCCGAGTTGACCGAGTCGCGTCCGAGTCGGACCCGATCCGGGTCGATTCAGCGACCTTCGGTCGACTCGGGCATCCGATACAAAGCGGAGGTGGCCGAGTCGGATACGACTCGGCCGAGTCGTATCCGACTCGGCCGATACTTCGAACAGTGCTAAGCCTCCTCTCCTCTTCCTCTCCAAACAATAAAATTCTTAATCCTTTCTATTCAAACCCCAAAAAGTAACTAAACAATTCATAAACACGCAGAAAAATGCAAGGGCCTGGAAAATTTGAGCAAAGACATCATTAGAGGACTTAATCTACTCAAGTAAACGTAGAGTTGTAGGGACCCAGTCACTCATAGCCCCTAAATTCAATGCATTGGCATCACTTCATCGTGCTAACTGCATAAAGTTTGAAATACCTGTAATATGTCATTTTGGTGAAATAATTTGAAACATGCATATAGAATTCAAACTATCATTTTTGTATAGATATATCCTTCACTTCACACACGTTTTTGAAGATGTAAAACATTTGACGGGGTGCTTATGGAATGTGAGGAGGAAAGTAAAAAATGTTAAGGAATCTTCCCCCACATCTTTATTTTCCTTTTTTGGCACACACAATTTGATAAATAGAAGGGAAACTAAACTTTCTAAATCTATGGGCCCTACCCGCCACCTAGGACAAGTTTCCAAGAAAACTTTCCTTACAAATGGAAATCAGATAGAAAATTGCTCTAGGTTTTTTCAATATGTTTAAGTATCCCTTTGAAGCCCAACTCTATTCCCTTCTTTAGTTTTCACTCGTCCCCACATAGAAAGTTGTGAAACGAAAGTCAAAAAATAAAATATCTCCGACAATTATACATATAATCCCACTTTCCTTCATCTACTTTCTATTTGCCAAACATAGAATCTCATGGAATGTTACATTTCCCTATGGTACTTGGAAACAGTAAAGAATCTTCCTTCATCTACTTTCTATTTGCCAAACATAGAATCTCATGGAATGTTACATTTCCCTACATTCTGTGGTACTTGGAAACAGTAAAGAATCTAGACTTTCTTCCGTTCTTCAAATTCCAACTGCCACACACACCTAGGAGGCAGTCAGGTTGTTGCTTATTTAGTTTATTGGTTTTCTCATATAAGTTTCCCTCTCTCAAGTTCCATGCATATATAGTTCAGTAATAATGATTTACCATGAGATTATTTTTATTAGCAGTGATAATTTGTTAATGTAGTTATTTTGCTTCCCTTTTCATGGCGCAGTTGCTTGAAAAGCAGAGATTGATAGATTTTGGGGAAGCACTTCGAAGTAAGCTCAACTATTTTGATGAATTGGAGAATGTAAGGTTTGATAGCTTGTCCCTCTGTTACAAGTTATTTTACCTTTAAGTACTTATTTTTAAAATTATATTTGGCCTGTAAATTTTTAGACACACAAGTGCCTTACTATTTTGATGATTTTATACCGTCAGTATTCAGAATAATCTGACACACACTGCATAAACATTAACTTTATTCAAGTTATTGGAAACAAAAGGATTGTATTTTGGAGAGGAATATTATATAACGAGAATGTAAGGTTTGTGGGTTCAAATCTGGGACATTTTCCTCAAAATGAAAACAACAAGGACATATTGCTTTGTTTGGCATATTTAAGGTTGGTAATGGGCCGGGCTGTGCTGTGCCCAAGTTAGGCCCGGCCCTGCCCATGTAAAAAAACCTATGCCAGACACGACCTACAGTACTGTATGGGTCTATACCTATAAGCCCGTGCCCCGGCCCACGTGCCTTGGGCCAACCCACGGGCCGGCCCATTCATGCCTCCATTCGTACTGGCATCGTGCGACCCATTTGTGCCGGAATTTGGCCTTCTATTTTATGTTTATTTCATGTCTATTTTGTGTCTATTTTGGTCCTAGGAGCATCAAGTTCAAGAGTCAATTGTTTTATCTTCTAAGAAATCAATTGAGAAGATTCAATAGAACAATGGCATTTGTGACAATCATTCTAAAGAACACTTTTATTCACACACACACACACACAAATTTTGGGAAAATTACCTGCCACAAACTGTCCACTTTGTCACACCGGTAAAGCCGGGCATGGAGGGCTTCTTGTACATCTGTGCGGTTGAGATAGTTGACTGTTTCATCTTTCACACAGACATCTATTTACTCGATAACTTGCTTCATAAAAATAAGAAGACAACCATCATGAGCTCGAACTCTGAAAGCTACTTGTTGGCTGGTGATCAATACTGCTCTTTTTTTTGTGCGATTTAGTTCCAAAGGCCTCTAATCATCATTTCTTAATTATCTCATGGCAAAAAGGTACATATTTATATTGTTTCTTCTTCTCAATGGTCCCAACAGGACTTAATGTAAGTCTTCAAACAGAGAAAAGATAAAATGCATCATAGTTATAAAAGGCCCAATAGATTGTATTCATGGTAAAATTGAAATTGGCAGATCTTTCTGAAAGAGGAAAAAATTTGCCACATGGAACACAAAGGCAAAAGACTATTCACATACAAACCTTAGCGCACTATGATCTTTTACAGTAGAAAGAGGCTGGTATGACTCCATCTTTGCGACCAATCGGGCATCAAAGGCATCCTTTTTTGCTATACTTTTCAGTTCGACTAGTGGGGTCCATCCTACAAGCTAAATATAAATAAACACAGATCATCCCATTTGTCCACTTGAATCATGAAAATTGATGAAGTATGGGCTTGAAACAATATAAGAAGAACAATATATCACCTACATATATAATTCTTCTAATCTTTGTTTAGTTGAATGAATAAAAAAGTGAACGACCCTCTTGTCAGTTCAGAGTAAGAATTTGATTGCAAAGACAAACAAATTTGAAACAAAAGGATTCTCTAAGAAAAGCATTTGAACAAAGAGAAACAAATTTGTATTCTAATGAATACCAACTGAAAAGATTCTCTTTTCCCAACCACCTTACTACCTTAGTACCCCAATTATCCCCAAATCAAGCAGACAAGCACCCTCTTGCTTGCTTTATACTTCTAATTAATCAAAATAGGCCAAATAAAACATGTTCATGAACTAAGTGGAAAAGGGGGGGAAGCCCCATGAATCTCATCTAGAAAAGGGAACAAAAACATCAAGTTGAAGCATCTGAAATCATAAGCAATAATAAGAGAACTCTATACAAAATAACAATCATTAGAACTGTATGTATATAATGATATGCCTGAGTAATGTGAGAGGCTATGTTCTCCCCATCACCCTCAATATGTGCAGAAATTCAGCAATACTCTAGAGAACCTACCAATTTGATGAAGAGCGAGCTTAGTATCAACAAAACCAAGGGCTAAATATAAATAAAAAATAATTTAAAGGTCAGATTTACATTATTCAGTTACCTTCTATTTAAATCAAGAAGATTTCTTCTTGGCAAAAGCCACAGTCCAATTCTGAGCAAGAGTGGTGTTTCTTTTACCTGCATAGCTTCTCATGTACTGTAGAGAATCAATTAGAGAATGATACTCACTTTAAACATATAACATCAAAGAAATGGTTAAAGATATAACATCAAAGAAATGATTAAACATATAAATAAAAAATACTTTAAACATCCCTCCATCTTGCCCAGAAGCTTCAGACAGTTTTAGAACACAATTTGAAACAAACATAGTCCATCCATAACATAATAACACCAACTCACCAAGTCACCAACTAACACACAAGTTTTTTAAAGCACACATACAAGTTTTAAAACACAAATAGTAAGGATAAGCATAATAAATTGTGACGTAGCAAACACTTCCAAACTATCGGCAGTGCCCTCATAGATCCTCCACAGTTCCTCCTACATAACAATTAATCATGAATTCGGTGAGTCATTATGGCTAAACAAGTAGTAAACAAGGAAGCTAATAAGTTCATATGATAAAACATAAACGTTACGCGACCACCATCAACAAAAGTTAGACAACTCTGAAGGAATTGATCCTCCACTACATTAGTAGCATGTAGTTCTGGGCTTTAATCATCCTCTACATAAATAATGCATTGGAATTTAGTCTAAATATTAAATTCTTAAACTAGGCATTTAGAAAACTAAAAAAGTTAATTAACTTATTGATTTACCTTCATGGTACTCATCATGAAGCCAATTTTGTGTGCATATCAAAGCCTCAACTGTCGATGGAGCCAAGCAAGTGCGATACAGCTGTAGAAACTGGAATAGCTAAAATATCTTGAGCCATCCTTGACAATGTAGGATATGTCTTTTCAATTTTCTTCCACCAACTTAGGACATTGAAATCACTATCTGCCATCTCTGGAGCTGCATCGTCTTCCAAATAGACCTCCAATTCACCTCTTCAAGGCCTCTTTGGAACACTTTGAGACTTGAACTGTTGAAAAGCCATCTCCAACTTCCTTTTGCTCACATTTTGCAAGCCACAAGACCCTCCACTTTCTCCTCCTTGTCCCTAACCACTATTTTCTTTGAAGCTTGGTCACTTGCTTGAGAAAACTTTTCATAATCATTATAGAGATTTTGAAGGCCATGCCGAATTTTGCCTATCTTTATATTTGCCTCTCTTTCACCAAAAGCACTTTGATAGCAAAATTCAAGAAACAACATGTATCAAGAATCCAAAATATTGGCAAACACAAGAATATAGTTAATGTCAGTCCAATACTTTTTAAATTTTTTATGCATTTCTAAAACCAACTCTTTCAACACTTCATCACAATTCACAAGTTCACCATTATCCATACGTAAGGCGTCTCTAACAGTCCAGACTTTCCAATACAAATTAGCAGTGGGATATTTTGTTCCAGAGAATATATTTGTTACATGTCAAGAAAAACTTCTAAAAACTTGTTAATCACCATAGCATTATTCCAATCAACTTCAGTAGGGGGATCATCCCAACGATAATGAACTTGAGAATATTGCAAAAAAAAATCCTTGTACTGTAATGTACTTTGCAACATAGCACGTGTGGTTCCACCTTGTAGAAATATCAAGAACCAAACCCTTTCTGGTAGCCAACTTCATTGTTTGTGCAATTTCATTAAAAAGTTGTATGCGAGATGGGCTAGTAATGACATATATAACCATGTCCCGAATGCGATAAATAAACTTATCTATGACTTTAAGATCATCTTGTACCAAGAGATTCAGAATATGTGCAGCACATCTTATATGCAAGAATTGCCCCCTATTCATTAACTTTCTACTAGCAGTTTCAATGAATCTTTTCACAAATGCATCATTAAATGTGGCATTATCAACAATGATTCCAAGAATCTTATCATCTAAAGCCCATTCAACAAGCTTCTTTGTAAAAACATCGTTAATTGCAAAGCTCGTGTGAGGGTTTGATACTCTTTTAAAAGCTAAAATCTTTTCTTCAACACAAAATCATCATTGATATAGTGAGCGGTGATGGCCATGTACCCTAAATGGTTGATTAGATGTCCACATATCAATAGGTAACTCACACGTGCTTTTAAATATTTGAACATAGCATGTAACTTTTTCCTCTCTTCTATGAATAAAGCAATACAATCATTCCTTATTTTTTGTCGGCGAACAAGAGCAACCTGAAGACTTTTCACAAATTTTATAAATGCCGGATGTTCAACAATTTTGAATGGAAGCTTGGCACTGATTAATAGTTTTGCAAGTTTTTGATGACTAACTTGTTGATCAAATCAGAAAACCTTGGTATCCCCACTACTTGATCCGCCCGACAACATTTGCTTAATAATATATTTGTGGACAGTGAAACTTGACATCACGATGTAAATGCCCGGTTCCTGATGAAGTTTTTCCATTGAATATTTCACTGCTTACATTTTGCCTTACATTTTGCCTTAATGGTTTCATCAACTTGTTTTACCTCTTCAAATCTAGCTAAACTTTTGATCTTTTATTACTTTTCTCTTCAGTTATTTCAATTTGATCTTCTTCATTTTCACTTTCAAAATCTTCATCAAAATTTTGAGGTATCTGTTTCAATTAATTAAAAAAACATTTTATAAGCAAATTTACAATAGTTTCTCACAAAAATTCATGTTTAGTATAGAATGTCTCAATTAACATTTTATAAGCAAAATTACAATAGTTTCTCAAAAAAATCAGCTTTAGTGTAGATTGTCTCAATCAATTAAAAATATTTTATAAGCAAATTTACAAAAGTTTCTCACAAAAGAAAATTCAGATATAGTTTAGGGTTATACTGAAGATGGTTGGGTAATTTGAACTGATGACTGCTGATTAGAAGAAGCTTCTTCAACACGAGGAGTTGATGTCGGTCTCAGACATGTGTTCCTTGTGCCACGACCCCCTCCACCTCGAGCCGTGTATGCTGCGTTGGTTACTTAGGGTGGTGCTGCCGCCATGTGTGCTTTGTTGGTTACTTAGTGTGGTGCTGCTGCAAGCTTGCAAGAGGAGGAAAGAGAAGATAAGATCTGCCAATTGTCATTGGTTGGTTGGTGCCGAGTATGACAAGCAGTCAATGTGAAGACCGAGAGGCTAAGAAATGGCGGCGGAGTGAGGAGGTGATGGTGGGGAGTGAGGAGAGGAGGTGGCAGGCGGGGAAGAGAGCGTTGAGGAGGTTGAGCAAGCAAGGTGAAGATTGAGAGAGGAGGCGGACCAAGCGACGCGTAAGGGGGAGCGATGAGGCGGCACAGTTAGCGATGAGGCGCGGAGGAGTAAGGAGGTGGCAAGAATCGCCAGCGTTGGTGGCGAGAGGAGCGTTAGGATTGTGACTGGAATACGTCGTGAAGGTAGATGAAGCTTCAGAGATCATGCACACACATGCACGAACATGCACGAGGAGTTGTGCACAAGATGAGTTGACTTATATTTTTTATAGTCTACTTATGATCAGGTTAGTCGACTTGTGCATGCAGTATAGTCGACTGGTATTGCAACAGAGAGTGAGGGTCCCATGTTAGTCGACTGATACATCAATATAGTCGACTAATGTGCATATTAGTCGACTTATACATTAGTATAGTCGACTAATGGAAGTTCTGGCATTTTCTTTTCAGATTTTGTTTCCAGTTCGAGTTGGATTCGAGTTTGCTTTTCCTTTGAGGCGGTGCTGTTCATATTGATGGAGTTTGTGTAGGACTGGGATGTTCTATGGTCTATAAATAATCCCTTGGGGGTGCCTTCAATGTATGAGAGATAAATAAGAAAAAGTGAGATTCGTTAGAGAAGTTATAGCCATAAGGGTTCGCTGTTCTAGGCGGCCATCAATGGGCTTGTAATTTTCTTAGCGAGAGGTCCAAGTGTTTCTTATTGTACTTCCTCAATAAATTTTCTCCCTGTTCTCCCGTGGACGTACACACGATCTATTTGATCATTGAATTCAATTTAAATTGTGTGTTGACTTTCTCTACTTCGGAATATCTTCTTCTTCACGTTACACGACGATTCGGCTTTTCTTTTTCCGTTGTGCCGATCCCAACAAGGAGGTGGTGGAGAGGAGAAATTTGAGATCGTTGCTGTTGAGAGAAATTAGGGCTGAGAGTCGTGCTAAGAGTCTGAGTTAGGAACTTTTCACAGTGGAGTTCCATTCGGGCCTTCACTTGGATGTGCCACGAGGCAAGTCCAACCTAGGCATGACATGAAACTGAAATGGGCCGTAAAATTATTGCCCAGGCACGACCCATGGTCCAGATTTCATTACCCATGTACTGAACTTTTTCGTGCCGGATGACCTTGGGCCCATTGCCAACCCTAGGCATGTTTTATTGCTTTCTTTAGACATTCCAGTATTTTTTTTGTTAGTATCGTTTTACTAATACGATTATAGGATTCTTATATCTTATGGGACCTTTTTATGTTCATCATTAGCATCATATAGTTAAAGAGACATTCAATGGAATTTTGATATATAAATGGTTTTTGAAAATAAATTTGGTTTTTTAATTCCATGGAAGTGTAGTGACTGGGATGGTTAGTAGAAAGATCTGGAGAGAGATTTGCATATGATTTTCCATCAATTTAGAAAAGGCTTACTGTAGGGTGCATAGGAGATTGGTATGGTGGGTTTTAGAAAAGGAACTAATTGTATGGATTATATTGATGCGATTAATGTGGGCACATCTGTTACCTATCACCATAGGCTTACAACATGATTCGACATTACGTTAGGTACAGTCCAAGGTTACAAGGAAGAGAGAGACAACGGATTGCAAAAGAAAATGTAAATATGAGAACATAATGTGGCCTCAGCCAAACTCAACTTTCATTCACTTTTTAATTATTTTTGCATTTTATTTAGCCTGACGCGGGCTAGCATGAGTGATGAATGTATGGCTATACTCTTGATATTCCATAACGAAACTTAGTTATTGCTGCTTCATTTAAATCCCCAAATGGCAACTGCGTTCGATCCTTGGAATTCCAAAATGATATGATTATAGACTCTAACTAACTAAATAAGCTATTAAGAATCTAATCCTATCTTAAATGCAAGAAAAGATTCCTAAATCTGAGTACATTAAACTACCCTTAATAAAAATTGTAAAACCAAAATAACTTCTCAACCCAATACAATTTTTGCTTCTTAGTCACTTGCCCATGAGTTCATTTTGCAGCCTTTTGATTTTTCACTCCATGGTTCAGTCATCACAGATGATGAATGTGGACAAATATCCTTCTCATGGCGGGAACATGTTGTAGGAAGTTTGATGAGGGTAACGGATTGGTTAAAGTGGCAAGAAAGCTCTGGATCTGTCAGTGATGCCAAGGAGCCATATTTTGAATCACGAACTCCACATCAGATTGATCCGCAAATGCAGTTGGAAGTTTCAGCATCTGTTATAACGATTTAGAAATGACTCTAGATAGTCATCGGCCTGAATCCACTTAAACCTTAATTTGCTCATCTTCAATGGTAGCATACATAGACAGTGTTGGCTATGAAGTCAGTAGGCTTCAATTTTGGTGGTGGACACAACGGTGGAATCTTGGGAAGGACGGAGATGACAAAATGTGACGGCCTTGTCAATTTTGCAGCCCAAAGAGAAAAGAGAAGATAAGAAGATTAAGTTATCAACCTTAAACTCACACTCATTCACTTCACTAATTTTTCCATCTGATCCAGCCTTTATTTAGGCTGTAGCAGGATAAGACATGACTGAGCTCTTGCTTTCCCGCAACAAAAAGTTAGTTATTGCCAGCCCGTTTAAAACCCAAAACAGTAACTGAATCCAACTCATGGGGATCACTTAACTTACATATAACTATAGATGCAGTTAACTAAACTAGATAGTCCTATCTTAACTAGAGGGAAATACTCCTAAATCTGAGTAAGTTCAACAAATCTATTTAATAAAAATATTTAAAAAATGTGTAAGACAATCCATGCTTTATATTCTGAATGTTGGGCAATTAAGGATCAACGTGCCAAAAGAAGTGCGCCTGAAACGAGAATGTTGATATTGATGGCTGACAATGTTGTACATGGTGGAAGGAGAACTTAGCAAGGTAAGTTCAGTTAAGGTAAGATGTGGAGAACTGTTTGAACTGGTCTGGAACTATGGAAATGTGCTATAGATATTGATGAAAATGCCCCAATTGGGCATTGTAGGATCAAGTTTTTGGGGTTGATGTGAGTCTGGTTATGCCTAAATAAGCTTGGATTAAGTCACCGGGGAAGGATATGGTAGTTACTGATTTAATGGTGGTGTTGAAGCCTACAAAATGTGGACAGTCTACTCCGAAGAGACTACAAGCACCTGAAATAAAAGATTTGATCTCACATTAGTTTACTAGTCACCCTCCCTCAATTTAAGATGTACAGGATGGTATGACCTCTGTGACTTGTATTAAAGCCTTGTGCTAGTTGTTTACATAGCATAATGCCGAATTCATTTTTTTCCTTTAGTTGTTGCATATACAGTCTTTGAGACGGGGGGGGGGGGGGTTGTATTCGTCGCCTGCTACAACATTTCTAAGCATGCTTTATGAGCAAATGAGGGGTTTGCTAAGCAATAACAGGCAGTATAGGTCATACATCTATGGAGTCATCCTGATTGCTTCTGGCCTTTCATATCTAAATATGCTTTATCATTATGTTGCAAGCAGGTATATTTTTCTTTCCTCCTATGTTTAATGTTCTGTTCTTAACTGCTCGTGTATAGGCTTCTACCAATTTCTATTCTACAAATATGAACATTAGGAATGAGCAGTTCCTTCCTTTGCTGAAACGGCTTGATGACTGTATCTCGTAAGATTCATCTCCATCGCTTTTGTTCTATTCTCCATTCTGAATTTGTTCCATTAAGATCTGTATCTCCAAGGATTGCAACTTTAATTGAGTTTTCTTTTGTGGAGGGAAGCCTAGGTATGTTGAGGGCAACCCACAGTATGCAGAGTCTGGTGTTTATTTGGTTAAGTTTCGGCAACTACAGGTACTTGAGTATTATCTTTAATGTATGGTTAGCTCTTCCTCATGCAAGAGAACAATCTGTTCTGCCCAAAAATTGAAACAATAAACAGGTTTCCCCTTTTTTTTCCCTCTTCTGTTCCTTTTCTGTAGTCTCGAGCATTGGGTATGATGCGATCCCATGTGCTTTCCGTTCTGAAAGTCGCTTCTTTCCAGGTAAAATTCTAAATACATTTTGGCATGCACCTTTTAGTAAGAAGTAAAAGTTATTTGAAACCCACAATTTTATGTAAAATGTTACCGCTCTTTTTCAGGTGCAAGCTGCTATACGAGACAGTGGTTCAAGCAAAACCTCTTTCTCAGAGGGTGTTGAAGCATCTGTTATCTATGTTCGCTTTAAGGCTGCAGCTAGTGAGGTATGGTTACTTTGTTTCTTTAGCAGATTATTTTCACTCTTCCTTTCTTTTAATTATCAGGAGTTTGATAACTATCTAACTTTCAACAAATTTGAAGCGAGTATAATTTCCTTTTGATTATGGAAATTCAAAATCTTAGAAAAACCTGGGTGATTATGATATCAGATCTTTTCCTGCATTTGTTTAATAATTTTATTTGTGTCAAAGATATCAGATCTTTCCCTGCGTTTGCTTAATAATTTTATGTCTGGCGGAGATGAGATATATTTTTATGAAGTTTTCAATTTGCAGCTCAAACCTATACTAGAAGAAATTGAAAGTAGGTCTTCAAGGAAAGAATATGTCCAGATTCTTTTAGAGTGTCACAGACTGTATTGTGAACAGAGACTGTCCTTGGTGAGTTTTGTTGATATGTGACCACTTTATTGTTTGTAGTAGTCATCAAGTCAATTTCTTTTCTGATATACCTGATTTTTTTTCTTGAACAAATTTTAAATTCTATTTAGATAAAAAGTATAGTGCAGCACCGGATCACTGAGTTTTCAAGGAAAGAGGCATTGTCATCATTGACACGGTCTGGTTGTGCATACCTGATGCAGGTGACTATATATTCTAATCTATCTAGCAGAGTGCTTACCTTTGTACTGAATAGAGAAGGCAGAAATCTTGTATTCTTTCTTTGAAGCAGTCATTAACATTTTATTTTAAATAGGGGAACAAGGTTAATTTGTATTTAATAACTTGTGTAGTTTTTTGTTAGGTTCATACTTGATAGAAGGCTAGCTGACAATTTCTAATATCGTGGAATGACACCCCCACCACGTGGTCTTATTACTGCAATCTTACTCTTGATAGAAAATCACAGAATGATAAAAAGCTTATAATTCTGCCTTCAACCTGCATCTGTATGTTGTAGATTTTACTTGTTCGCTATGCAGAAGTTGAATGTAGCCTGAACTCAATGATCGGAATTGAAGACAGACACACAGTGAACTCACATCAAAGCAATTTCTTTAAAAGTAGGGATACATGAAATGAGTCTAGGATGTATATAAACAATAAAGAATGAGCTTTTTCCCCCAAAAGTACAATAAAGAATGAGCTTATGTATACATACATAGACATGTCCATGCACCCAAAGTCGAGACACATTTCTAATAATATAATAACATATAATACAAGTATTCAAACAACAACAACAACAACAACTAAGCCATTTGTCCCAAGTATTTGGGGTAGGCTACATGAACCAAAAGAGAATATAATACAAGTATACAACAATTACAAATATCACAACCTATCATGGATATTTACGACCTCGTCAAAGGAATAGTCCTTGGCTCTTTAGTGTTTTATAGAGTAGCTCACTTCCTACATCGAAATATGTCTAAACTTATCATAGTGTTATTCAAGTCAATATTTTGACGGCATTTCCCCCAAAATTATAGTCTTTGATATATAGTTAAAGAAAAGAAACATTTCAAACATGTAATGTGAACAAAGAAGTGGATGAGAAATGTAGGGGAACGTGGCCAGTAAGTGCCAGACAAGAGTCATGAACTAAAAGATATAGTATGTAATTGATGACACGTTTGAGAAATGTCTAGCATGTGGCCAAGGAATGTCTAGAAAGCGTCAGTGTCGGGCACCGTGTGTCGGCGTGTCAGACACGGATACAACTTCATGATAGAGTATTCGTGCTACATAGGAAATATGGGTTTCAAATGACAATATGTTTTACAACTGAAAACTTATTCATTACATGAGGTTTGAATTTCATATTAAGTTCAAGATTGTAGAACAATCATGAGTTAGAATTTCTGTAAGAACTTGAAGCAGATATATGTGGAAACTGTAATTTGTATCATGTTCAACATATAGGATAGTGATGTCTCCTCCAAATGGGAGGAACTGAAAAAGCGAGTCCTGGATGGAACACATGAGATGAAAAAGAGTTCCTCCAGTGTCTGGATCAACGGTGGAACAAGTCATCTCTAAGAACAATTGCAACCAAAGCTAAGAAGGGACAGTTGTACAAATGAGAAAAAATGCAATTGCAATAGAGAAGAAGCCTGTTGATCCAGAGGATAAATACTTTAAACAAAATAAGGATTTCCTTTCTTCCTAAAAGAATAACAATAACCACTAAAAGCTTAAATAACAAAATTTCAATAGACTTTTGAAATTGAAATATAATGCAGATTCAACCTATAACTGAGTTGGAGCTTCTCATTTAGTTGAGTCGTTACATGTTATTATTCGTTCCAAGTAGTATGAAAGCTTTGATCTCTCTAGGCAGGAGCTTCAGCCAGTGTGCTGACAGTTTGGATTGCCAGCTCTTCATTTTGGCAGATCACCGGCTCTGGATGATTGCTGTGCGAGCTTCTTTTGCATGGAGACTTTTTCTTTTTTGCGCGGTTAGCCTTGCAGTGGGCTGTTCCTGTAGAGACTTTAGATTCTATGGACTCCGGAGGATGAGAGGTTTATAGTATGATGATACCTCATTAGCACAGCTAAATCATGCAAGCTTAAAGCAGTTATCGCAGATGGGTATCGGATGTAGGACTTCTGTTTGATTGGCAAGGAAAAAATACATATTTTAAAAAAACAAAAATCTTAGACCTAAAGGAATATGGTTGAAGAAGATTTGATTGTGGGCTTGGTCGTGTAAAGTGAACTTCAAGCCATTTCCTTCTATTTTGTGGTTTATTCTGTTATATGTAACTGTAGAAGGCCTAAGTTCCATAAGGTAAGGAAACTGCAAAGTTACCATTGACCTCTGATCTGTATTGATCTTTTTTTCACATGACAACTAAAGTACAATCTACACACTTTTATTTATTTTTCTTTTCTTTTCTGAGGTTTTTTTGTCTGTCTGTGCGTGTGCAAGCGAGTTTGGTTGTTCATTGGCGCACATAGATATTATTGTTCTTACTCTAGGAAAGAACTCTCCCTTCATGGAAGGTTACAGTCTCTGTTGTGGTTTGAAAATTTTGGGTGTCAGTTGAGCATGTTGTCTGTGTGGCTTGTGGGGGTGTGTGTGTTTGGGGTGAAAAAGCGAGGGAGGTGATGATGTGTTATGTCAGGTTCTGATAATATTGTACATTTTATTGTCTTTTTAGAACATGATTTGCTTACATTACTTTCATTCTCAGGTCTGTCAGCTTGAACATCAGCTTTTTGATCACTTTTTCCCATCTTCTTCAAAGGAAGTCTTCAGTTTGGCTCCTTTAATAGACCCTCTGTAAGTTTTGGAACGTGTCTCAGTGTTGCATTTTTCCTCCAGCCTGACTGAAACTTATCTAAGTAAAACTTTATATCACTGCACCTTTTTGGGCTGTTTCTTTCAGTTGCTTTGATTCATCAGATTCTTCCTGTTCCATGTGAAGTTTACTTTGTAGCCCATTTCCACTTTGATGGGAAAAGCGTTACATCAAGATGATTATATCTAAAAAATTTTTTTTTGCCTCTCTACTCTATTGTTAATCAAATCGGATCAATGTTCTGTGGTTCTGTTTGAAACTAACCTAGTTATCCATAGTGTGAGGTTTTTCTTTTAAAACTTCAACGATTGGTAAAAAGTAGTTTGTCCTTTAAACATTCTCTAGTATGGAAGAGAATTTATGTAGTTCATGATGCTTGCTTCCGTTTTGATGTTTTGATCTGTAAATGGTATGAAACATTTTCCTGTGTTGTAGATTGGACAAAGTAGTTTAGTCAATGCATTTTGTCGTTAACAATAAATGTATAAATATGAATATTCTGCCATTTTGGGAGGTTATTCCATGCAAATGTTTTTTTTGGTGGTGCTTATTAGAGGTTTTCGTCTTCATTCTCATGTCTTTGCTCTTTCTTCTACAAAGCTTGTGAATATCCAATGTTATTAGAACAGGATTTGGACATTCTTTGCAAGCTTTGAGAACTTCCTGGGATGCTGTTGTATTATATGATTGTTTAATGATTTAATATGTTGTCCAACTTGAAGGTGCACATACTTGTATGACACTTTACGGCCTAAACTGATACATGAAGCAAATCTTGATGCTCTTTGTGAACTTGCTGATATACTGAAAGTCGAAGTTCTAGGGGAACAGCTTGGTAGACATAGTGAGTCACTTGCAGGATTGAGGCCCACCCTACAAAGAATTCTAGCAGACATTCATGAGAGATTGACATTTTGTGCTCGAACACACATTCGTGATCAGGTATTACCTACAGAAATTCTTTAATTTTAGGCAAGTGTAGTTTCTTTTTCATGCTTTACTGATTACATGTTCCATTTGCCATATATAGTTAGACATATTTTCTTTTCATCTACTATTACCAACAATACAATGAGGTGTTTTTTTAATATAATAGTGGTCAATTACATATCGTTGTAGATACTAGATAGAGATAAACATTCATTACTAGAGAATGTAAAATAAATGCATCTTTTAGGAAGGCGATTCTTTTTTGTTTCAATAGTGATTCTCAAATGGGATCTCAAGTGAAGCGCAACTTTCGATTTTTTCATCTGTACTCTCCATTGTTTTGTTTGTCCTTTCATAGTTTGATGTGTCTCCTATGTGATGAATGTTGGGCTTCTAAACAAGGTTTAACATCTTGATAGCAGTATGAGCTGGTGTCGGAATCATCAATATTAGCCATTACTATCTGCAATATCGGCTGATTTATTATCGTCTCGAGTACATAAAACCCGATGTATATCGGAATATGTCAATATTTGAAACCTTGGTTTTAAATTCCTTTTGATAAGAATTAATTAGAAAATATCCGGACAAAACTTTTAGGTGACCGTTTGTTAATGTTCATGTGATCAATCTTATATTGTGGTTGTCATTTGCAAAATCGGTGGTCATGTAGATGACTGTTAACATCCGTTAGTTTATGCTTGGAGAATGATCATTTTAAGTGGTGACTGGTAATTTTTACATACGCTAGTTGCCATAAGCTTATAATGTAAAATGGCCAAGATAAATACCATCGTCTTTGTATCAGTATCAACTCTCTACGTATGTCACAGTTATTGTTAACATCTTTTACAACTACTATAATGCCACAACCTCTGTGGTCGTCGCCGGCTGATGTAAATCAGCTGAATTAAAAAAATTAAAAAGAAAAAGGGAAAAAAGAAGAAAGTTCTGGGGAAGTGAATTCTAGAACTTTATTTTATTTTTGAGTTTTTATTGATGGCTTATGCTAAAAGGAGCATTAGCCCAAGAAAGGAGAAGTAGAAGGTACATGAGATATTGTTTTACAAGATATAAAAAGTTACATATACAAGTGCAGAGTGAATGGTGTCCAAGTTGGTTGCCTTTGGGAAACTCTAGAACTTAATTACTACCCTTTCTTTCTAAACAACTATGTTGTGTATATTCTCACTTGCTGTTAAATTTCAAAATCCAAACTGCATGCTTTCAACAGTCCTCCTCAATTATCTAACTACACTTCTTCCTTGATCAGTTCAACAATTCCATTTGTAATTAATTTAAATAAAATAAGATATTTGAGAATTATAAGAAATTAGTAAATAATTTAGACGTGAGTAGTGTAAATTTTAATCTCTATCTCTACTGTTATAACAAGAGTCTTTTAATAAGCTGCCTCTAAACTCCTTATGGTTAGATTCTTGAAACTAATTTAATGTCAAATAATAGAAATTTTTATAACAAATCATAAAATATAGTTAATATAAACCAGCAAATTATAGGTAGTGGTGCAAGACTAGCCTTACCAATTTGCAATCTTGCCCACCCGACTTGGCTTTGGGTTTGGATGAGGTTGGGATTAGATTATATCTTGCCTCATTTCGGGTCAAGAAACCTAGACCTGGGGTTTGAAGAATCAGCTGAGTCAGAGATGACTCAGCGGGTGCCGCGACGAGACCGCGACACAAAACAGGCTGGGCCCTTTTTTTTTCGACTCGGGGCCGACTTGATCGACTCGGCCGAGTCCTGAGGACTCAGATCAACTCACCCTCTTCTTTCGCCCGTGAGCTCTGAACGTCACCCTTTTCCTTCGTCGGTGAGACCCTCGCCGTTATCGTCGACCGCTTCGATACATGATCAGGCCCTCTCTCCCGATCTCTCTCTGTCTCACTCCCCTCTCTCCTGATCTCTCTCTGTCTCACTCCCCTCTCTCCCGATCTCTCTCCCTCTCTCCCGGTCTCTTTCTCTATCTGTCTCACCCCCTTGCGATCTCTCTCCCACTCCCCGCTCAACCGATTTTTCTCTCCCCCTCTCTCCCTATCTCTCTTTCTCTCTGTCTCCCTCCCCTTCTCTCTCGATCTCTCTCTCTATCTCACTCCCCCTCTTTAAATATTTATTTTATTTTAATATTATATTATAATATAGTGAAGTTTAGTAGATATTTAGTTTAATTTAAATTAATCTTTCTTAAGATATTTATTTAATTTAATATAAAGTTAACTTAATTTAAATTAGGAAGATATGATTTAATTTAATTTAAAGGTATAGATGTGGGTTTAAAATTTAATTTAATTTAAAGATAGAGATTTAAAATGTATTTTAATTTAATTAGATTTTGTTTTTAAATTTAATTAGATATTGTTTAAATTTAATAGATCTGGGTTTTAAATAGATCTTGTTTTTTAAATTTAATTTATAGATCTGGTTCTTAAATAGATCTGATTTTTAAATTTAATTAGATATGGATTTAATTTAGTTTGATTTAAGTATAGATGTGAGAGACTGAGACTTATAGTTTGATTTAAGTAATTTTTAAATAGATTTCTCTAATTTTTAACTGAATTGATTCTTACATGTTCCCATCAAAATAGAAAACAATAAAAAACATGTTCTCATCAGACAGATTCAAAAAAGTTGGAAAACTCATTTCAAAGTTCTTCCTCTTCAAAGAAGGTATTTATTGTAGTGAGGAAAGTAGAGGTGTTAGAGAAGCAGTTGTTGATGGTGAAGAAGTGAGGGTTTTATCCAGTTATACTAGTGATGATGATGATGGTGACGACGATGACGACGGTGATGGCGATGGTGGTGATGATCACAATAATGGGGACAACAATGGTACTAATGGAGTCTTGAAGGTCATATGCAGGGATTGAGGTTGACATTAGACCAACATTATGGTGTGTGATATGGCTATGGCCACAGATCACAACTTGAGAGATTTGCGAGCACTGATACTGGTTTATCTATTTATTGCAATGATGATTACGATGATGATTTTGTGTCTCATCGCAATTCAATGTGACAATGACTACATTATGCAATTATTTATGAATGTATTTGGGGGAATTGATTATATTATGCACGTATTTTGGTATATTTTCACTTACGATGCATGTATTTATGCATTCTCTTTACCATTAGTGTGCTAGGTGATATGTTTTGGACATGTGATGCATAAATATTGGTGACTTTTTTAATATTTTTCGTGATTTTTAAAAAAAAATTTGAGCTTTCTATGTAGCGTTTTGCGCGTATCGCCTGAGATTGATTCGCGACGCCGTGACCGATGCGTCTCAGTGCCTGCCGCCTAGTCGACGGCCGAGACTGCGACTTTGAACCATGGCTGGACCCTAACTTCAAGTTAGGTTGGATTAAGGTTTTAGGGTTGAGTGATCCAAGTAAAAAGACCTGGCTCATTTATTATGAGAGCGAGTACTTTTTGTTTTAGAGAGAGAGAGAGCGCTATGGTTTCTATCAATTTTTATCTAACTCTACCCTTCTAGAGCACCGTCTCCCACTCCCCTATTTTCCATATCTTATTCGTCTCCAAATTGTCTAAGTCCCTTAGCCATCAACGCCACCTCTTCCTCTATTTTCTCAAAAGAAAGAAAGAGAGAATGACAATGACCTGAAGAGACGCTCGGACTGAAAGTCCTGCAGCCTCATTACTAACACACACATCAAAACAAAAATTAAAAGGAAAAATGAAATGAAAATGAAAAGGATAATAAAAAAAAAACCTGCTTTGAGGCAGAAGTCGACAACATAGCCTATGGTCAATGAAGGAATGTGGCTTAAATTCATGGGGTGAAGTTGAACAAAGTGGAGATGCCCTCTCTCGTCTCTAGATTTGGGTTTGGTTGGGAAGCGAGGACCTCCCATCTCAATTTGGGTTTGTAATGCCCTCTTTCTTAAAAGATGGATTTGGGTATGAGTTACTGGGTGCTAAGAAATCTGAACTAAATCATCTATTTTAATTGTCTTCAGAACCCACGGAACCCAACAATGGTGCCTACTTATGTATCTCAAACTATTGCCCAACATTCTTGGGTTTCACCTGAAGTTTTGGTGATTTTGACCCAGAAAATGACATTGTGATGTTGTGGCGGCCAAAAGTAAATCCTGACATGTCGGCGAAAATTTAAAATGCCGATGTGTGTGAAGCCTGAGAATTATACATACTGGGAGGATGTGGCAGGCTTTGTATATATCTGATATAAATTAAATTATGTTTGCTAGGTCCAAATGCAAATTTTAACCAAAAACTCGGATATTGATTCTTTCTACATGCTTAACATGCGTTATCTGACAGCAAATAAAACACTGACTGTAGCAAGCGGATTATTTTATTATATTGGATGAAATGCAACCAGAAATAGCTACTGAATCTTTCAGATGCTCTCTCTCTCTCTCTCTCTCTCTCTCTCTCTCTCTCTGAGTCAACTGCTTTTCTTTCATATTGATCATGTATTCTTTTAGCAGATTGCTAATTACCGTCCTTCTGAAGAAGATCTGGATTACCCTGCTAGACTGGAGACATCCATTGAGACGACCTCAAATAATACTGTGAGTAACTTGCTAGTGTTGTGCTTTTCCTCTAAAATGGTTTCTGCCAACTTTTGGTTATATTATGTTTCTTTGTGTATCTTTGACTGTTCATGTACTTTATATGTACATCTATTGGTGCACAACTTAGTTCACCTTTCGAGAATGATACCTTTCTTTCTTTTTCCCAAGGCTTGAGTAGAATAAGTGCTGTGTGGTTGTATTGATTTCTTACATTGCATGTGCAGTTTTCATATTGCCCAACAGTTGTAGGATCCTTAAAATCAAGCATGGCAATCACAGTTTGTTTTCTTTATCTTTCAACTGCAGGTTGATGATAACTCTCATATTTTCAAAAGTTGGTATCCTCCACTGGAGAGAACAGTATCATGCTTATCAAAGTTATATCATTGTTTGGAACCTGCAGTTTTTACTGGGTTAGCTCAGGTGTGCATCCTGGTGTGGTTTGTCTTGCTTGGCTTCTCATGCACTCCCATGCTAAGATTTTCTGATATCTTTTTTTCTCTTATGTTTTGCATTGTACAGGAAGCTGTAGAATTCTGCTCAGTATCCATACAGGTTGGTAATTTGTTATGATCATATCCTCCTCCTTTTTATGTGACGGCAGTTAACGACATGAGGTTCAACATCTCCCAATCTTGGCTCTAACTATTTTAATGCCCCTTCACTTGTCGTCATAAAACTTTCTATTTTCCATCTTAAAATGGCTCTAACTGAGCTAAAGTAATATACTGCTAGGAGGTCTTTTTTTTTTTACTGCAAAACTGACTTATTCTTTGTTGAATCTTCTTTTAACATAATATACATGATATAGTCAGTTAGTCTCACAACTGGGATTTGAAGTAGAATATGTGAACATGAACACTTTGAGAATCACCTGTGAGCATAAGGAGTGTAATAACAATTGAATGATCTCAACTGTTATGAGCAACCAATGACAACATTCCTCAATCAAACTTTTTCCATCATCACCCTTTTCTGGACATCTGTGCCACATGTGAGGCTACTTTGCAAGGCTGCAATCCTGATGACGGCATGATGTATATGTTACACTACCACAATTGCTCCTGCAAAGTACAAAATCTTAATGGTCGCTATATTTCACCACAAGCTTCCCTACATTTATGCCCTGATTAGCTCAAAATAAGTATTTAGCTTTCTTGGTGGACAATAGCACAAAGCCGATGATCGTGCATTGTCTGCAACAATCTCTTTCTTGTTGTTGATCTTTGGTTGTCATCTTTTTCATCATTTTTCTCTATTTTAACTTTTCATCACAGTTTTGTGGTTTCTTCCCTTTTGATGCAGTGTACTTGTGGAACCTTTTCTCGCCTAATATATTCATTTTCTGAAGATTAGGGTGGGGTGATGGTCTGGGAGTTCGATTTGGCTTTTGTCTTGTTCCCTCTAGAGTTTTCTTTAGATGTTTATATCCTTCTTAGTTTGGTCATCAAAATTTCTCAAAGTTTAAAAAAAATATGTATTATTTATAATTTGAAAGATAACTATGCAAAACACACACATATACACTCACATATTGAAATATTTTCTTCCTCATTCCACACCACGCTTTGTCCTCATGCTTGTTTTACTGCCATACACTCTCGATGGTGAGCCATAAACTAATTTATTCTTATGGCTTCCATCTTGCACTCATTCTTCTCTTCAGATCGTAAAATCTCATGTTGGAGATCTGTGTAGAAATCCTAATTTCCTTTGAGTTATAAGATAAGCTTAATCTTGGGAGAAACGATCGAGTCTGCTAAGAGCCCACTGTTACCCTTTTTAGTGTTGTTTTCCCAGTGGCTGAATTGTGCAGTAGCATCCCAGAAAAATATAGGTAAAGGCATATATCGTCCAATAAAAATGCACGAGATATATTTGCAAAATGATGAAAGTTGGTGGCATGATGGTATTTTTTTTGCAACTGACCGATTTTCGTTCTATTATGTCAGAAGTTTCCTTTGGCATACGAGCCATTAGATATTTTCAGGAGTAATTCAAATTTGACAAGAAACTGATTAGCTATGTATGACACTTCTTCTATCTATGGGAAAAAAATATAGATAGATTGAGTACTAAGGTGTAACAAAAATTGTTTACTTTTGTATATTTATTGATTGAGAAAATGTAACTCCATTTTTCATGCAGGCCATAGGCCCCTAAGCAAGATTTCCCATTTGAGATGCATTAAAACTAGTGAAAGGGTGTCTGTGCTGAGTGAATAATTGTAAAACGTTTGATGCTTGTATTGTCTTTGTCCTTAAACGGCTTTCTGGATTTGCAGAATGCAAGTAAACTTGTTGCGAAAAGATCATCTACCATGGATGGACAACTATTTCTTGTTAAACACCTCCTTATCTTGAGGGAACAGGTGGTGTAAATTATCTCAATATAATGGGGCATGTAAATTTGTTCATAATTTAATTTTTCTGCTGATTGCTTTGATGGTAATGTTTACTAACCATAGCTTCCAAATCTGATCAGATTGCCCCATTTGATATTGAGTTTTCTGTGACTCACAAGGAGTTGGATTTCTCTCATTTGCTGGTGAGTCAATTTGGTACTTCCTTTTGTATCAGTACATTCTAATTAGTTTCTCAGGACTTGTTTCCTGCCATTGAGGGATCTTGGATGTGCTATGTTAATTCAGGTGGGTGCTCTGAGGAGTTTCTTTATCTTGAGCACTTTGGAGCATAGTAGAAATTTAGTGTTTAGTAATAACTGGGCTAAGAAACATGTTCACGGTGCATGGATACGGACACATGACATGGTAATCTTTGGAAAATAGTACATGGCGACATGACACTAGAAAATATAAAAAATGGTTTTTTTTTTTTTTGTTGGGGGGGGGGGGGGGCATACACACACACACATATACATATACATACATATTAAAATCCGTCCAGGTATCCGGGACCCACAACGCGGTTCCGCTCACCCCACGCCCAGGTGAAGTTTCCCTACGCGGAACAGGGTAAAGCAGGGCCAATTTGGCTCTCAGGCGCTAAATGTCCACCGCGGGTCTCGAATCCAAGTTATTTGGGGAGCAAACCCAATGACTTGCTACTAGGACATCGGCGGGGACACACACACACACACATATAGAGAGATAGACTTGTGTTCTTTCAAAAAGATTTGTGGTCGAATCCTTCCCAATCAAATACCAATATCTGACATTCGAGTACAAAATCCACTCCGTTGAAGTTGATCTATATTATTTCAAGTATCTAAAAACCAAAATCAAGTGTTTTGAATACTTTTTGCCCATGCATCAAGTAGGGGGAAAACGGACGGACTAAATAGTGAGTTGGTTAGTTTAACGGTGTAGAACATTTAAAACCTAACAAAAATTAGTTTGTTGGGGTTTTTAAATGTTTAGATCATAATCAAATGGCCGGATCGAGAACTTGTATGTCTAAAGACATAGATCTAACCAACTTACTAACCGTCCATTTTGCGCCGCTTGATGGATGGGCAAAAAATATTCAAAATACTTAATTTTTAGTTTATAGATACTTGAAATAATATAGATCAACTTCAACATAGAGGATATTGTATTCGAATGTCGAAGAGTTGTATTTGAGTTGGAAGGATTTGGGCTCAAATCCTTTTGGAAGGACACAAGTCTATCTCAGGCGCTAAATATCCACCACGGGCCTCGAACCCAGATCACTTGGGGAACAAACCCAATGACTTGCCACTAGGACACTGGCAGGACACACACATAAAGATAGACTTGTGTCCTTCCAAAAAGATTTGAGTCTAAATCCTTCCAACTCAAATACAACCCTCCGACATTCGAATACAAGATTCACTCTGTTGAAGTTGATCTATATTTATTCAAGTATCTATAAATCAAAAATCAAGTATTTTGAATACTTTTGCCCATCCACCAAGCGGCGTAAAATGGAAAGCCAAAAGTAGTAAGTTGGTTATATCTATATCTTTAGACATACAAATTCTCGATCCGACCATTTGATTATGATCTAAACATTTAAAAAACCCTGCAAATCAATTTTGTTAGGTTTCAAATGTTCTACACCGTTAAACTAACCAACTCACTATTTAGGCCGTTCATTTTTCCCCTACTTGATACATGGGTAAAAAGTATTCAAAACACTTGATTTTTGGTTTATAGATACTTGAAATAATATAGATCAACTTCAACGGAGTGGATCTTATATTCGAATGTCGGAGGGTTGTATTATTTGTGTGGGAAGAATTCGGGCTCAAATCCTTTTAGAAGGACACCGGTCTCCCTCTCTCTATATATATATATATATAGAGAGAGAGGGAGAGACTCGTGTCCTTCCAAAAGGATTTGAGCCCGAATCCTTCCCACACAAATAATACAACCCTCCGAAATTCGAATACAAGATCCACTCCGTTGAAGTTGATCTATATTATTTCAAGTATTTTTATAAACCAAAAATCAAGTGTTTTGAATACTTTTTGTCCATCAATCAAACGGCGCAAAATGGACGGCTGAAAGTAGTGAGTTGGTTAGATCTATACAAATTCTCGATCCGGCTATTTGATTATGATATTAACATTTAAAAACCCCTACAAATCAATTTTTGTTAGGTTTCAAATGTTCTACACCGTTAAACTAACCAACTCACTATTTAGGCCGTCCGCTTTTTCCCTACTTGATATATGGGCAAAAAGTATTCAAAACATTTGATTTTTGGTATATAGATACTTGAAATAATATAGATCAACTTCAACGGAGTGGATCTTGTACTCGAATGTCGGATGTTGGTATTTTAGTGGGAAGGATTCGGCCTCGAATCCTTTTGGAATGACACAAGTCTCTCTCTCTCTCTCTCTCTCTCTCTCTCTCTCTCTCTCTCTCTATATATATATATATATATATATATATATATATATATATATGTCCTTGCATCTAAATGTTTAATAATATATAATAAATCGATGAGAACATATACGTGAAATTAACCTATGATGCACTTTTATGACTTTGCGAAAGGAATAAGCTTTGGCTCTTTAACTTTGTATAGAGTATCTCCTGTATCTCACTTATATATAGAAACTCATGTAAAGTTATCATAGTTTTATACATATCAATATTTTGGTGCCATTTTTCTACTTAACCTTTGATATATATGTGGAGATAAATAAATATCTCAAACATGTAATGTGGACAAAAAAGTGTGCAAGAAATGTAAGACATGTTGAAGAAGTGTTCGAGACAAGTGTTCTAAATTAACGATCTAATATATAATTAAGGACATGTTTGAAAAGTGTCCAACGAGTGTCCAAGAAGTGCAGTGTTTGACATGGGTGTTAGTGGGTCCCGACATGTGTACGTCTTCACGATAGAAATGCGCGTGCTACATATATGTCTTAAAAGCGCCAGTTCTATCAACAAATGTTTTTCTTACACATGCTTTATCAGGAGCATTTTCTTACTTTATTTGACCATGAGTTTGATCCTATATTCTCTACTTTTGATAGTTTACATTATTTGGGTTTTTTCTTGATATTATGGTTTCTAATACTGTACCTTTAAATAAAATTTAAAAAATAGTGTTATGACAATTGAGCAAACTAATATTTGTTTTCCCCTTATTCTAGGAACATCTGAGGAGGATTCTCAGAGGTCAAGCCTCCTTGTTTGACTGGTCAAGATCGGCCTCACTGGCTCGAAGCTTCTCTCCTCGCGTTCTCGAAAGTCAGATAGATGCCAGAAAGGTTGGGCAGTTAATTTTTGGTCAGTAACATCATTTTATTCTTGATAGTGTCACTTGCAGACGCAGACTCTATTATATGCTTTACAAGGTTCTACGTTTCAGTTTCAGTTTTTTTTTTTGCAGTTGGACCGTGTTTCTGCCATTTCATAGTTCAGCTATTTCGATGAAATTGCATTGTTATATTTTCTTGAAAAGAAATTTAGTAGGAAATCAAGGAAAAGGAAGAAAATGGAGATCATTGAGAAACAGATACTAGAATTTGATAAAATAGTTGTAAATTTATACCAAAAGAAAACACATACAGTATTGAGTTAAATATAATAAACAAACCAGAAATAAAAGCATAATTACAGCTATAAGTTCATGCCCACATCTACTTAGTAGTTTTGTGGCTTTTCAGCTATCTAACACAAAACTATTTTTAAGTCAAACATTATATCTAAACCCACATGCAATGGTGTTTTGGACTAAAAATTCTAGCTATCATCTTAGTGAAATGCTTGTGAAGTTCCAATACAATCTGCTTTGGAATGTGTATGCCATTTGTCAATATCAGTATCAATGTGGCCAATGTGGTGTATTTGGACTGTCAAATCCTCGACCTATGATGCTTCAAGCTTTAAAGTTACCCCCTTTTGTAAGCCTATGTGAAGTTTCATTAAGTATATTGAAATGTTAAAAATGACCTTCATTTCCAAACTTAAGTTTTACGAAGTTTATGACTGAAAAAGTCGATGAGTAGCTCTCTACAAACTTAAGTTTTACTAAGAATATTTGACTGCTGGAAATTCTTTCAAGGAATTACCAGAAAATTAGTGATCTGAGGTTTTAGAGACATACTATCAAAAGGTGCCATTGAACTTAACCAGGTTGGATTTTGGTGTGGGTTGTAGTGGTAAAGAGATTCGAAACTTTGGTTAGTGGCTTAAAGTTTTGGACTGTCTTCTATCTTCCAAACGAGACTGTGTATATGTTATCATGAAGAACCAGATCAATACTTTGAAAATTTACTGTTTGATGCTTTCATATTCGCCTGTTGCCAACATGCGTTTATACTCTGTTAAATTTTGTGCTTTTGTTATGAGTGTAAATAATCTTAGTCTAATATTTCTTTTAACTTCTGTCCTATTCTTTGGGTCTACAGACCGTATATATTTATCACATACAAGTCACAATAGGTACTAATCAATTCTTTAAAATCAATCAGTCAACATCTGAAGTGCTGGTTTAGATTTAATTTATCCTGCAATTTTGAAATTTAAACAGCTGCTATTTCCTTCACTTTCTAGTTGCATGCAATACACCACACTCTAATGTCACTTTATCTATAATTGCTTTATGGTTCTGAAAATGTACTTGCACAGCACAAACTATATTTAATAGTTAATGCAACCGATAGCACATTTCTTAATTGTTTTAGACGTTATTAGATGCTGGTCACCAGTTCACTTTGCTGATGGGCTTGAGTGGTCTGGCAAGCTTTTCAATGCAATAATTGAGCATGACTGAAAAAAAAATGATCTGAATATTCTTTTATTTGCAGGAACTAGAAAAAATTTTCAAAGTGGCATGCGAGGAATTCATCATGTCTGTCACAAAGTTAGTAGTGGACCCGATGCTTTCATTCGTCACTAAGGTAATCGAACTTTACTGGTTTGCTAGGCATGTAATATATGACCATTTTCTAGCTTCTAAAATTAAAGTAGGGATTGTCTGAATCACTTAACCCTTCACAACTTGAAGGAATTATATAAAATTGCTTTCTTTCAAGCATGGTTATGGTAACTTACTCACCCTATCAGAGAGATGTTTATAACAATGTTCAAAAGTTCCAAAAATTGTCAAAGGGAAGAAAGACAACCCGCAAGGGTTCTTGACTAATCCTTTTGATTTTGACAGAACACATTCATTGTCTATAATCGCCTCTCTTTAGTTTTCCCATGATCTTTTCGTCAGAGTGCTGAAGTCGTACCTAAGTTGGACCTATTAAGCACCTTAAAATCTTTGATTTGTTGAGTTGCTCCCAACTTAAATTAATTAATATAAGTATAACCAGTGTGTAATTTGTTTCTCAGGTAACTGCTGTAAAACATGCATTATCCTCGGGCAGGCAGGATCAGAAAGTAAACTCTGTTTTGTCAAAACCTCTCAAGGATCAAGCCTTTGTTACTCCGGAGAAAGTGGCTGAGCTTATTCAGAAGGTATGCAATGTATATTTACGATTCTTTTTGATCTGATGCTTCATTAAATGCTAATTGTAAGATGCGATGGGAACAGGTTAGCATTGCTATTCAGGAAGATTTGCCTAAAGTGATGACCAAGATGAAGCTGTATCTACAGAACCCATCCACACGGATGATCTTGTTCAAAGCAATCAAGTGAGTGCTTGCCATATTTCTAACCGCAGCTGAATTTCTAGTTTTAATAAGCAGACATTATAGTTTCATTTGACCGTTTACAAAGAAATTTTTTATGTATATGCTAAAAGTTTTGCTATGAATCTGATTGGTCTGTAAAGAGGTTTTTCTCTGAACCGTCTAAATATTCTGATTGGAAATCAAGGTGCTCATAGTATTTAATTATAATCCTGTCATCCATGAAGTTCAGTGCCATAAAGTAATCTCCTGGTATGACATCAGGTTTAGTGGCAGGAATAATCCTTCCAGTCCACAATAATAAGGAAATTAATTGAAACATAAAAATATAGTGAATTGTAGTTTAGCATACAATTTATGGCTTCTTTCCCTGAAATAGAATCTCAAAGCGTTTCTTAAGATCTTCACATTGATCAACTCGAACTTCACAAACCTGAAAACTTAATCATGACAGTAAAGAATCTTGAGTTATATTGCTATCTCTCAGAGAAGACTTGCAAGAATAATCACCCTTGATTATATGAAAATTGCAAATCAGGTAACATTCCATTCAAAATCAATCCTTGAGATCCTTGCATTTTATCTTATCAGAATTTGAGAGTAAAGGATTTGAGTAAGTTGGTGAGTCCTCGCTCTATATTCTTATTTATAGCAAATACAATTACAACTCACAATAAGAGTAGAACTCTTAATACATAAAGAAATATTACTCCTAGTTAGATAGCTATAGGACTCCTAATACATAGAGCAATATGACTTCTAATTAGGTAAGGACTCCTAATATATAAAGTAATATGACTTCTAATTAGGTAAGTGATCTAATTAAAGAGTTTAACGCTCCCCCCTCACGTTGGAGCATAGATATCAATCATGCCCAACTTATTGTAAAGAGTAGATAAATACTTCCTAAACAAAGCTTTTTTAAATAAAATACAAAAACTGAGAAACAAATAAATACTGAATTGTTACAATGCTAAATCATTGATGTCGATACTGAAGTTGCCAATCAAAATAGTGATGCGCAGATACTGTATGAAAAATCTCCTTAGATATAGTTAAAATTTTAGAGTTTTTCAAACTCAGTAGAAGAAGGTTTCGAGAAATCCACAAACTCAGTAAAGATTGAAGTTCTGCGATATCCTTAAACTCAGTAGGAGAGAAGATTTTCAGATATTCTCAAACTCAGCAGTAAAGGAGATTTTGAGAGGCCCCCAAACTCAGTCGACGATATACCCAGAAAAACACACAGATTTCACCCATAAAATATTTCTTTTCTTAACTTTGGCAATAGTAATAGCAGAAGAAATACTGATGAAGAAATTTACAGCAGTACCATTAGATGAGTTAATAGCAATAGTATGAACGAATACCAATAGTAGGAATGAGAAGCATCGACAGAGGAAAATGAAGGCAGAAAAGTGGTGCATGTGCTACATGAGCGAACCCAACGCAAGCTTGAGGATAGCGTGAAAATGACGATCAACAAAAATTTTAAGAGGCTCAACATATCAGATTTTAAAGAATAAACAGCTTACCCTATTTTGAGGGGCTCTGATACCATATCAGGTTTTAAAGAATAGACAGCTTAATCTAGATGGGGATTAACCTCTCCTTTATATAGATGAAATAAAATAGAATTACAGTAGTATTCTTACTTGATACTCACTTTAATACTCCTCAAGCTGGAGCATAATTTTCAATCATGCCCAATTTGTTACAAACTAGAAAAAGGAAAGATGTAAATAAAGATTTCCTAAAAAAATTTAAAAATAAAAAATATTGAAACAAATATTGAATTGCTAATGTTGATGCCAAACTGCTGAATCATTAATGCGGTTGCTGAAGTTGACAGTCAAACAAAGCTAAATCTAAATAGGTAGGATTTTATAATTTCTCAAACTCTGTAGAATGAGGTTTTGAGAGATCTCCAACAAACTCAATAAAATTTAAAGTTTAGATATCCTCAAACTCCTTAAAATTATAGGTTTTAAGATATCCTCTGACTCAGTACTCAATAGTAATAGATACCCGCAATAGATGAAAAAGATATCAGCAAAAAGAGATGAATATAATCACAACAGTAGTAGATGAAAACAACAATATTATTGATGCCAGAATCAATCGATAGCGGTAGAAATCAGCAGCTATAGAAGTAGCCGGCAACATCTGATGACTCAAAAGGAGTAGCAGTTAATGGCGAAAAGACAGTAAAGGAGGCAAAATTGATGATGACTAAGGTTTCGAAGCATAGAATGTTTAGGGTTTTGGAATTTCAAGTAGCTAGGGTTAAGGTTTATGGAGAGGAGATGATATTTATTGATGGATGATGATGAAGGTGCATGTGGTGATGGTAGAGGGATCACTCTCATATCATTTAAAAATTTGAGAGGAGAGGATTTGAGAGAGTTGATGAGTCCTCTCTCATAGAGGCAAATACAATTACAACTCATAATATGAATTGGACTCCTAATACATAAAAAAATATGACTCTTAATTAAAAAATTATAGGACTCTTAATACATAAAGCAATATGACTTCTAATTGGGTAACTATATGACTCCTAATAGATAAAGCAATTTGACTTCTAATTAGATAACTAATCTAATCAAAGAGTTTAGCGTATCTATATAGGGTAATTTGGTATCCTAAGACTCGTGCACATGCTATCAATGATTCACTACATCAGAACATTCTCAGAAGTACAATAAATACGTTCTCAGGTTAAATAAGTTGCATGCTTGATTTGGATAGGTTACATATCTATATTTTCCTTTTGCTTCACACTGGAGGGTGAATATGATGATCATCGTTGTTACTTGCATGTTCTTGTTGTGATGGTGGTTTGACAGCAGTGAGTGCAATTGGATATCATTGGGTTCCTTCCCGAGATAATGCATTCATCAGTGTTTCTGAGAGTCTGATTTTGCTTCTTTTTTGCCCCCATTTTTACATTGCAGGACAAACATCGTGGAAGCTCATGCACAACTACAGTCACTGATAAAATCCGAATACTCCCAGCAAGAAATCCGGAGCATCGGCATGGTCCCCATACAAGACCTGCAGGCCCAGCTGGACAGCCTTCTCTAGACAACCACCAGCTGCTCTATCAACCATTGTCTATTTTCACATGAGAGAGTTACATGAGATGAACATACATGTTTCGACCTGTTATCTAATTTCTGAATCTTATAGATATAATTTATAACCATGTTCTTAATATAAAATGATCGATAGCTGTACTTTGGAACAAAAATATATCTGCGCAAAAAAAATTTGCTGAGAAATTTCTTTTTTAATTTTTTTCCTTTTAATGTGGTGCTTATGATTTTTACTACTGATGAATGGTTGATCCCTGAACATCAAAGCTAGCAAACTTAGCTAATGTTTCAAATGCCGGATTGACCAAGGTGGGAAAATATTCAGGATGTTGGGAGTCCGTTCTCACCCTGGAACTCACTGAAGCTCTAGAAAACATCAGTTTCAGTTGGTTTCTGTTGCACATTAACACAAGATACATAACAAGCGTGAATGAGGAACACATGACCTTCTATTTTAAATTAAGATAATAACCCTGGTTCCTAATAACCCAGAAAAAGCTCATGTTTTATGAGTGAATCTTGAGCATATATGTGTAATTTTTACTATGCTGTTTATACATTTACTCATGACTTGAGCATGTCATGCTCTTTTCTTGATCATTACACTTTTCTGTTCATTGAAAGATTTTGTCTTCTTTTTCTCTTTAATTTTAACTTCTTTTTCTTTTTCTTCTCTGTCCTCATTGCATGGTTCAAAGAAGTACACCCCGAAATTTTCTGTGTTTTACGAATTCAAAACATCTTTTTTTTTATTTTTTTTAATGGTAAAAAAGGGCTCCTTTTGTGTTCTCGATAAAGTATCTTCTCATAGTTTGCAATGCTAGCAATTGGCTTCATATGTTATTTATATTGTAATTTCTAAACCTCACCTGGGATGGGGTGGCCATCAGGAAGAAACTTAGGCAGACCTTCGGGTTAGTTGGTTTCATCTTTTGGAGTAGTCTAACCCTTCATTTTCTATCACTTTATGGCCAGACTTTGACATTGATGACCGAATTAGGCATGTTAGGAAATTTTGAAAGGAAAATTTTGAATTCATCACGAGTCATCAAAGTCGAAACATGAGGAACCAGAGTCAAAATATTTATATTGCGTCAAAGATGAAACATGAAGAACTAGATAAAATCATTGTTCTTTTCAAATGCAATATGATTCTTACTAACTGAATTTTGTTCCAACTTAAAATTTTCATCTCCTCGAACCTTGAAATTTCATTTGTTGGAAAGTAAACACAAAAAGTCACACCAAACTATTGTTATTTTCTTGTGCAATATTATTCATAATATCTATCTTGACATATTGTTGTAACTTAGACATTCATGTGTTCAAACTAATAGAAATTAAACTTTAAATAACAATACACATCAAGAAAAAACACTAGGTTGCCATAGAAGTCACAGAAAATTTCTATGATTTTGATGTGTAACCTATCATTTTACAAGTGAAATGGAAATTTTTCTTACAATTTTGTAATTTTTGTAGTCATACCTAATCGGTCTATTTTGCTGTAAACGATTTCCCATCCTGTTCTCACATCATGTAATTTGTATCTCAACATAATCTCTCATTGTCAGTCTCTGCTAACATATCTTAGTAGCTCACTCCTCAAACTAACTTGCAACCACTTTGCGTTGATTAACCATGCATGCTTTTTTATGTACATCTATGGATTTTAGAGTGGTAAATTCTTAATTGTCTATCTAAAGCTCTCTATAGTTTCAGTCTTTCCCAATGAAGAAAAACGATCCAACTCCAACACTACTATTTGTAATTCCAACCATACAAGAATATAGAAGCAAAAGAAGGGAAAAAAAAAACATTGATTCAAATACTAAACAATTATATTTCTCCAATCTCTCTCCTCTTTCTCGAGCAAAAATAGAGACATTAGAGGCATTACTTGTCAAATAATAAATCATTTGAGTATCCAATTGATATTCACAAAACATGCAGAGACTTTTTAGTGTGTCTTTGTAGAAGTGACTGCGAACACTGTGAACGCCTCATTAAAAGTATTTTGGTCGTTCGTTTTCACAAGTCACATGTTCGATCTCAACTCTCTCTCTCATGTTTTGGTAGTCAGCTGCTTCTTTGCCTGTTACTAGCTGACAGGTTCAAACCCACAAACTCCCACACGAAACAGAATCACGAGCGTGAATTGAACTCAGTTCTTCTGGTTTAGTTGTTGATGTTCTCGGCTTAGCAACATGTTCAATCCACTGGATCAACCTGATATTGTCATGTCAGTAAAGATATCAGGAAATTTAAATCCTCGGCCGCTGCCAAAAGAAGTGTGTGCATTCATGGCTGGCACTGCATTACATTTTAGGACATTTTAAAGTTGGAAAATGCTTAAACCAAAAGGTTGTTGTAATAGAGTTGGATGTCAGTTTGAGGGGCGTGTTTAGATTCACGGAAGTGAGAGGAAGATGGAAGTGAGAAATCGGAGTGGAAAATGTGAAAGTGTAGCGAGAAATTGAGATTTGTGGAAATAAGTTTTCTGATATTTGACTGTAACCTAGAAGTGTAAGTGAAAAAGCATATTGTGCTCTTCGGTATTTGATTAGTAATGTGAAAGTGAAATTGAAAAAGTAGACCATAAAATGATTTTAAATTAAATATTATTTCTGAAGTGGTGTTTTGAATTGTAATTAAACTGCAAGTGAGATTTATATGATATCAAAATTTAATACATTAAGTTACAATTTATTAACACTCTAAATGTTAAAAAATAATAGTATAAAAGGTAGGAATAAAAAGAAAAGAGGTTTTATCATTTCACATTTTCAGTTCAAAACAAACAAGAAAAGCAAAAAATGAGTTTTCCCCTTTTCCTCGCCGGTGACATATAATCTTCTTATCTATGATTTCTGCATTGTGTTTTTATACCTGGAATGAATTGCTTGAATTTTTCAGTTACGGCCCTCCTAAAAGGGTATAAAAGAACATACAGACTGAAAAGAAAAGAAAAATCAAAGTTGAACAGCAAAAAAAAAAATTTCAGTACTCTCCAGTGACACATCACCACAATTTGTCAAAGTTTCCATACAATCCAGTGAAAATCATTGCATGGAATGCCAATAACGTGCACAATATAATCCAAGCAGGATAACTGAAAAACTGACTTCTCCGAGTGATTGCGCAACATTAGTAGTCAGCAACTCTGCATCAAAGATGACTGCCAAATTTATGGACGCAGTTTTCAGAAATAATTAAATCGGACACAATGCAATTAAACACTCTTTTATGTACAAAACCACAAGGGCAGCGCGATCGCGTCCCATCTCTTTCAACAACTTTATACACAATCCCACAAAGAAATAAGAGATTTAGCTCTCTTGGTACCCAACAGGAGAGAACCAAATTTTGTTGGGGAGCAAAAATTACACTAGTTTTTTTTTCCTTTCGCACAAGAAAATAAACCCACATTCGTAATTTAAGGCTCCCCCGGGTTTTAACATTCTCAAAACCATTCAAGCAAATGAACAAAAACAATGATCAAAAGCTATGACAAATTAATCTCCCCCTCTTCTGTGTCACCACCATCCGCGGTGGAAGAGATCCAATTGTCAACCTCCTCATCCACATCATCTTCTTTCATGAACAAACCCAGCTGTGCCAATGGATTCGCAAGACCAAACTGCTGTTCAACCGCATTCATAAAGATGTCTTCGGGCAGATCAAGGTGTACAGGTTGCGAATAGCCCAGGTTCTCCAGATCTTTAAAGATCTGACTGTTTTCATCAATATCAACAGTTTTTTCCATCTGGAATAATTGTGCAACACAAATGAATCACATTATTAGAGGGGAGAGAGAGGGAGGGCAGAGGGGGAATTATGCAGTGAACCTGACCTTCTGAAGTGCCAACCTAGCTGCTTCACGTTCCCTCTCCCGCTGCATTTTACGGTCAGCCTCTGCTTTCATTCGCACGGCAGCTTCCGCAGCTTTGACTTGGGCCTCAATCCTTGCCTTTTCTGGTGAAAACCACAATGGGGGAAAAAATATATTGCAAACATCAAAAACAATCTTACATCCTTCTGTTTTTGCTTCTGATGTAATATAACCATTAAGAAAATGTAATGGTTTCCATAATCAATCAAGAACAACAAACTGGTAGGATGAGCTAAAATTGCCTTTTCTTTCTCCTTAGTTTGTCCAAGCAGTTGTTAGAAGCAAGAGGATTTTTTCCAACTTAAAAGATGGAAGAAATAGCATATACAATAAAGTAAAAAAGCTAAACAATTGGTTTAAATAATTTGACAAAATACAGTGAGGATGAATTGAATGTATCCATTCACATTTGTTGATGGTTTTGGTCTGTAAACACAGAAACAGAACATGCTGCTAAGGTTTTTTCCCCCCCTGCTTTGACTTGGTTTTAAGGTTCTTATAGTTCAGGAGAATAAGATTCTTGTTTTAGTATAACAAGTACAGAAGAGAGGAGGACAGAAGAAGCAAGTGCTAAGCATGCTAGTTTTCCAGGACATCAAACAGTGAGATCAAATATTCTCTCAATTCAAATTCTATTTAACTTTCTTGTCCCTCAGTCTCCCAACATCCAAACTCTGGCCAATTAAATGGTCACAACATTAGGTTCAAAGAGGGGGTCTACTCTGATTTTTGGTTTCAAGTTGTGTTGAATTGATGTCAAAATGACGGTAGTTAGACATCTGTTTATTGTTTCTTTTTTTCAACACCCCCCCCCCCCCCAAACACACACACACACCCACACACACACACACACACACACACACAAACAAACAAAAAAAAAAACACACACACACACACACACACACAAAAGGGGAGGGGGACAATATGTTAATAGGTACTGTATTGAACAGAGGACATACAAAGCCACCAAACCATATGTATGGACTATGATTGCTAGATTGTGACTATAACTTCCAATTCCACCTTTCAGATTACACAGAATATTGTCAAACAGGAAAAATTTACTCTTCCTGGTTTAGTGACTCAAAAAAGAAAAAGAAGAAAAAGGTTACAAGGGAAGAGAGAAAAAGCAACTACAAACACACTCCCGACATGAACTTCATATCACATATACAGCGTATAAACCTCTGTTTATGTTGTATTCAATATTGATCTATCTAATGAGTATGAGTACGGAGGTGTATTCAGCAAGCATGCTTGTCAACATATAAAACAATATCAAGATTCAAGCCCATTCAGTATATCGAGTTTCTACTAGAAACATAAAAAATGATCAATTGATCATGCATGTATTTAAGTGACTGAATAAAGATTCAACTCTTAACCTTCTTGCTGCTTCTTTTCCAACTTATCCCTTTCTCGCTGCATCCTTGCTGGGTCACTTTTCTCACCCTAGGGAGAAAAGATAACAAAAGTTAGCCAAAGGGATGACAAATGACCAGAACGATCCAGTCAATTAAACAGAGTAGACAACTAGATGATAAAGATCATCAAGATGAAGACTACATGATTCAGAAGTGTTTTATGTTGCGCCTTCAAAATGGTGTCAGCAAAACGGCTCTTCAACATTGCAGCACGGAGAGCTCTGGTCGGTGACAATTGTTCTTCACAAGAAAACTCAACCTCTACATAAAGAGAACAGAAATTTTCAGAAAAGCGGCCTAAATACATAAGCAATAAAATAAAAGCGTGAAACGTTAATAAACAACCTCCAAACTAACTTAGGAATTCATAAGAAAATAGAAAACAAGCATAAAGAAAACCTTTCAAAGGGTTACCAGTAGCTAGGCTGGAAGGATCAGAGGTATGCTGTGCATTCTCTACATCAGCAATTACAGTGCCTGCATATTCCATGCCCATCAAAAATAAGCAAAAGCAGCTTAGAAGAAAATGACCATATTAGTTTACTTTATGAAGTTAAATACCTATTCTACCATCCGTATCAGCACTGCCATTATCTCCCTGTGCTCCTGAGATGACGTTCTCACCATCCTACCAATCAAATTAGGCAGAACGGTTTCAGAAGGTGCTATTTGCTTGCACAGATGAAATAAATGGTTGACTTACCCAAAAAATAAAATAAAATACTGATGACATATCAAAGAAACATACCAGATTAGATGCAATAAAACGGCTAGCAAGATTTTGTCTACCAGATGATCTTTCAGAATCAGCATCTGAATTGAAATACAAAAATAACTGTTATTTAAAGTAGACAGACTACCACCAAGAGAGATGCAATCTTGCAAAATAGACAGATTTATATAGTTAAAGAAGGGGAGGGGTCCTCACCGCTAAATGAAGCTTGTGTAAAATCATTGTGATGGCTGCAAAAGCAATCAGTACTAACACATGAATGATTGCTATCCATGCAAGCTGAAGGGGTTCTGCGGGCTCCTGTAGTGACACAACCAGATGTAACCCTAGTTCCACAAGTGCCTGCATTACATTATATCTCCAAAATTAGCTCTAAGGATGAGGAATGCAGCAGATAACGCAAAGAGGATCTTGCTAATGTACCTTTGTAGCACTCCTTCATCAAGCCCTTTGAGTTTCTCATTAAACCTGCAGGCTGTATTTATATGAAATATAATTTTCATAGAGGCAAACCCAACAGGAATCAAACTCCTTAGTGAAGCATGATAGCAATACAAGAGCAACAGAATAATTACATTGATGCTACTTACTTTTAAAGGTTCTGCATCCCCACAACTCCTTACAATCAGGTGCAACTCCCATAAAGTCCCCTCATCAAGTTCATCAATGTTCACATTAATTCTCTCCTCACTTTGCTCAATTAAACAAGCTTTTTCAAGAAATTTAAGCAACCGTGGAGGAATATTTCTTCTTGAAATTTTTGCCAAACTATTTTGCAGCTTCAGTTTTTCTGCCACTGTTAGAGATTTGCTGGATAATGAATTTGAATTGCAGGAAGGTGCCCTCTGAAGAACTTGTTTCGAGGTTATAGCTTGCTTCTTTGTTATCTTCCTTACTGATTGCTGCAAAGAAATTGGGCATGCCTTTCTCCATTTGGACTCCAATGATTTCCATCTTGTGTTAAATATGTTATTTAAATCCTTGGCCATCATATGAACATAATTCAGAGGAGGATTGTAAGTCGTAGCATTGGAGAATGTTAACCTCACGTCTGCAGCAAACTGATGGGTGCTTGAGTAACAGTTCCTTTCAAGTTTATCTTTCACAGTTCCCAAGTCCATAGGATACTTGATAATTGAGAAGTAATCAGGAATATTCAGTTTTACTGGATCAACTGGCTGATTGAAGACCCAACCAAATTGATGCTTCATTAGTGTCATCAAAACAGTACTGCACTGCTTTATCTTAGCAATATCCATTTTTAGGCCCTTCTCATTTTGACCCGCAAATCTTCCAGGACTGTCCCCTTTGAAAGCATCGGTCACAGTGGATACAGCCTCAGATTTCTCAATGATAAAACCTTCATCATTATAAGAAACGTTACCAGCTTCTTTCTGTTGTTTACTTAGTTCAGCCAATTTCCTCTTCCTACTCATCGAATGTTGATCTTTATCACTGGAACAAGCCTTTCCTGATATTATGTGATCCTTCACGGGGGGAGGAAAATCATTTACCGATGCTCTTTCGCAGCGGCCTCCAAAAAATTCTATTCTGGTTCTCACATTAGCAAGCTCAGTCTTTAATTTCTTCTTTAATGCAACCTTCTGAGCAATTGGCATAACTGAGAGGTCACTGTATCGACCAGGTGCACTTTGAAGATTTATGGATCCAACTTCAGATACCATGACAATTTCTCCAAATTTTAATAACTCCCTGGTAGAACTTTGATGCCGAGTGATCTAGGCAAAATAACTACAAGGCAGATAGCAAACAGTGCTGCACCATACCCGAAATACAATATGAATGTGGGAGGAATCATGCATCCGGAATATAAATATTTACTGTCTACATCTGTTAACAGCAGTACAAATTAAACACAGTATAAATAATCAGCAGAAGCAAGTATGATAAAAAACAGTTCAAGTTGATGGCAGCAAATTTGAGTAAATCCTCCGCCAGCCCGCAATTAAACCCAAAAGGCTTCAGTGTGAGTTCATCAGAACTGATTAGACTATGACTAAGTCCTAAGTGTAGCCAAAAATTTATGAACTCAGCAGAATTAGGACTTTTTTCAAAAGGAATTGGGACAACATCAAAAATTGTAGCGATCATGACTTCAAAAGCATTCCTAAATAATCATGATTAAATTAGTGTCTTATCTCAAAAATTTAAGTATTGAAAATACCAATTTCTGCTACGCCAAAAAAATAACAGATTATGGGTAGCCGTCCATTCTCTTATCATCAATTCTCATAACCTATTGTGGTTGACTTTTCCTAGTATTTTTCTCTAGTGATGGTTCGTTGTTGCCTTTATTGGCAAGACCCTAGAAACCCTAATCCAATTCCTCAAAACCCTGACCCTTTCAACTCTGTACCTAATTCCTAACATCGGATTGGTGGTCTCATAATAATTCATCCTTCTTGCCTTTACCATTTATTTTTTGTGCTCACTAGAACTCCCCCTCACATGCCTTCACCATCACAGATAAAACACCATCATAGATAAAACTGGGCATAGTAACATTGGAGCATGCATAATACAATGATGTGGATGGGTACTAAAGCATAAAATTCCAATGCATATCTGAATTCTTTCAATAATCAAGTGTCTCTAATATTAAAATTGCAATTGCAATGTGAAAATATTGCTGGTAAGTCAATTTGTTGTCAACTTGCAAAGTCAATCTAGCTTCAAAAAAGAAACAAAACAAACTGCTTTCATCAGCCTAAGCATAATTTTGCTCCATCAGACCAATCTTTATGGTCTTTCAAGTAATCTATCATTTAGTGTCATTCCTAAAAGTAAGAACCTCAGGAGTACAAATGCAAACTATTATCAGTACTTTTACTCAACAGTTGCATACAAATTCTATTATATAGAAAGTTAGCACGATAGACACGTCTTTTTCAAGTCAGAAGGGTTAGAATAGTGAGATTAAATTCAGCCTCGGATTTGAACCTTGACTTGCTACGCAACCCGATATCATAAATAAACAGAGCCGTGTGGTATAATAACAAACAATAGCAACAAATAGAGGAAAATTATAATTTTCTCAGATCCTATTAGACTGAGATTCTAATGTGATATTTCCTTTCCTAGAATCTTGATGCATTTCCTTTTATATCTATATTTACTTATTTGAGTCAATTTCACATCTTCGTGTCTAAAGATGCCTTCTCCAGTTATTATTGCAGAGATTTTAGGGTCATTGAAATCACTTTTAATCAGAAGAATCTTATAGACCTCTAAAGACGACCAAAGGTTTTGCGTTTAGGGCTTACTCCAAGACGAGAAATCATCACAAAAAACAATATTTTCCTTTAGGGTTTAGGGTTTTAGTCTCGACGCTTCAATACGAATTCGTACAAAAATCATATCTATAAAATCAAAGAGTAGATATCAATCTTCCTACTTAAATTCAATTACAGTAGCCTTAAAACAGATTTTTGAAATCACAACCAGTAGAAAGAAAAAGAATCAAAGAAACACGGTGGAGGAACTAAAACCTTAGTTCAAAGTTCAAACTATTCTCTAGAGAGAGAGAGAGAGAGAGAGAGAGAGAGAGAGACTTACACGGAGCAAACGAGAGAGAGAGACGGTCTCACCCGCCCGCGGCGGATGAGAGAGCGACTCCAAGTGGCGACGCGCTCCTCCCAACGAGTCGATCCACGAATAATAGGGTTTCCGAAAGTTAAGCCCGAAAAGGAGTTGGATTGGGAATGTTTTTTGGAAAATTTATTTCCACCCCCTAAATCTCGGGAGCGGATATTGCCGAAATGACAGAAGCACACATATTAGGGCACCCATCGTTTTGCCTATAGGCCCCCTCAAAATTCAAAATTTTCAAAACAGTCCTTCTCCTTTTCTCCAACTCCCCTCCTCATTCACCGGCGAACCCCCCTCGCCCTTTTCCTGACGAACCCCCTCCCCCCCCCCCCCCCCCCCCCTCAAATTTCGAAATCTTCAAAAAAGTCCTCCTCCCCTCCTCATTCGCTGACGAAACCCCCTCCCCCGACCCACCCCTCCTCCCCCCTCCCGGCGAACCCCCGCCCCTCCGGCGACCCCTCCTCCCCCCTCTGCGACGTCCCCCTCTAGTGACCCCCTCCCCCCTTCGGCGACTCCCCCCGATCTCCCCCCTGCCCACCCCCGCCCCCTCCCCTCCCCCCCGCTGTTCAGCTGGATTTTCGACGGAACAACTGGAGACCTATTTTGTCGGATCCGGGCGAACAGACCACATGTTTGGGGAAGGGGAGGGGGCGGGGGCGGAGGCAGGGGGAGGTCGGGGGGAAGTCACTGGGGGGAGGGGGTTAGCAGTAGGGGAGGAGGGGTGTAACGCCCCGATCCCGCAGGTACGGGGACGTTATGGCGACGTACATACGCGAGGTGAAAACACACTCACGAGTACGTTAAGCCTCAGTACAGGATATAACTTCCATATACACATGAGTTCCAGCATGAAATAAGTACAAGAATATCTACAGAAGAGGTTAGCGATCATAACAGATATGAAAAATAGGGACAAATAAGATAACAGAAATAAAGCACTAAAATACCTATGAATAGACCCGATGAGGAATCTCCCATGTGACTCCAAGGCACTCTCTGAAGTTACGGTAACTCGGATCTCCAACCTAGACATGCAAACCCAGGGTCATCAGAAAGCGACCTAGTGAGTGGTAAAAATGAAGGAGGCAATAATATGTACAATAGTAGTACAAGCATGATAATAATATATAATACATGCTGTTGTAATAGTGATACCTTATCCTAAGCATATAATAAGCATATAAGTAGCAGCAGAAGTATCTAAACATGAAAGATATAAGCATGTTATCTTTTAATACCATCACTACCTAACCGGTTATCATCAGGTCATGTCTATAATAAGAACTACAGTTGTATAGTGATGATGTGATGGACATAAACGTGTAGCTGAAGTATGCAACATAACCATACTACGGTGTGGTGTCTAGGCAGCATATAGGCAATGCAAAACAGAATATATGCAATGCATCGTATACATGTGCATAAGTAGTATGTCACCACAGAAAGCGTAACATGTACCAGGTAAAGTAACGATCATACAGGTAACATGATAGTGGATAAATGTGTAGGAACAGTAACAAGTACAACTATACAATAGTAAACATGAATCAGGCAAGTCATGTTCTTTACACAATAGTAGCAATCAGTACCACCTGGTATTTTAATCAATCTCTTCCAGTGTCCCATACCACTGGCAGTTCATACCGGAGCCCGCACTCCAGTCGAGCGCATCCGGACATGGCATACGGGTACCATTATCCAAACGAGAGAGTGACCAAATAACAAGTGTTCGCGACGTCACTATTGTGTATACTATTTTATTATGTTAATTGAAAACCCATGGTCGATGAGCTCTTATCGGGTAGGTGTATCCCGTGCATACCCGGGATCACGGCGTTAAACAAACCCCTGGCTGCTGAGACTAGGGCCCTCCGCTAAGAGGGGAGCATGAATCAAGTAACAAGAGCTCATGGAGCAATTGGTAGGTAGCACTACCGTCCCCTGCAGTGGGAGAACAATATGGATCCAGTACATCACCCGATAAGATCTAATCAACCGTCGAGTCTCCCCATACCCCAGTTAACTTTATGATCTGATATGTCAAGTATACAATGTAACAAGAACAAATACAGTACATGATACGGGTAACATGATACCTGGACCTGAGCTCTGTTGATAGCATAGAACAATATAACGGAAAAAGGGAACAATATAACGAGAAACGGGAACAATAGATGTGAGATTCCCACATATCGCATATCAACAGCTCTCATGTCCAGTAACGGGAATATCCATATCAGTAACAGGAAGCAATCATATAACATGAATACGGGAACATGGAACAATAATACCCGTAATATGCGTGGTGATCCATATGACAAGAAGATAGAACCAACACATGCATGTACACTTGTGTGGTGAGTATATGTAGCAGTGATGCCTGTGAAACGAGTATCCATGAAGTGGTACATGTAGTGTAACGGTCCCATTTTTCATAATATTTCCATATACATAAACATTATATTGATCTCCAGATTATCATAACCATCTCCAAAATCCTTGAAAATTTTGTCAGCACTTCCTCTGTAATACAGAGTCTACTTGATACATTGACACATACAGTTCTATATTTCTCATCAATCAGATATGTATATACAATATCACATGCAGTGATATATCACAATTTCGGCTTGACATCGCCTACTTAAAATCTCACACATTATTCATGTGGATATAGCACAAGATGACCAATCAAACACTTACTTAAGAATATTTCCTTGGTATCACCATCTAACACAAGCCAACTCAAAATAATACCCATAAGAATTTATGCACAAGTCTACATATATACATCATCGAACTAAATCACATATATACAACTATTCAGTCTAACTATCACATCAACTCTATCTACATGCATATAACCAAACTACTCAATTACAAGTCAATATAGAAGCTTGGTAGGCCCACACAATGAATGTTGTGCACCCCTTACGGTGCTCTACTCTTGCCTTTAGCTGCTATTTATCCCTGGCTTGCCCTGAAAAACATGAAGCTATGGGGGGGCGAGCTCGACAGCTCAGTGAGTGGAGTCAATCTCATTCATAATTGTAACATGGCATTAACGATGTACAGTATTCATGATACATGAAAATAAGATGAATGCGGTACATGAAGTATGTGATACTGAATGCTTCTACTTGATTGTATATTTACTTTCAGTTACTGTTCAATTGATGCTGATAACTGTACACATGACCAGTATCAGATGTCTCCAATACCATATACAATAACACATCCAATATACCCTTAGTGTCACGCACACACACGTACATATATGTCACACATAGCCATTCATTCTCAATCATTTGTAAAGTTGCATATATATGTATCGTAGCACCGTCTTCGCACTCCGCCCGTGTAATACGGGTCCCTTCCTCCATATATATACACATAGTTATATAGCACCTGAAAGATCACCTAGAGGGGGGGGTGAATAGGTGATTATGCTAATCTAGTCAACTCAATGCGGAATTAAAAACTAATTTGCAATTTCAACAAGAGATGCACACAACCAAGCCAAGCATATAAGTATGTATGAGCAATATGAATAGATGCAAGGCACAAAGTAAAGAGAGAGAGAGTAAGAGTCAATGAACAAGCGCAAACACCAAGATATGTTTCGAGGTTCGAGCACCCAGCTCTACATCCCCGCCTTCACCCAGAAGGATTTTAAGTCCACTAACTTGTCCACAAAGGACTCCCACAAAGGGAACCTCCACCGAGGATTTGGGGCAATCACAATACAAGGAGTTCCCAACTCCTCTCCTTACAAACACAACCTCCTCCTTGAGGCACAACTCCAAGCCTACAAATAATCACCTCACAACCCGAGGGATTAGCACAAAGCCAAGTAAGGATCACCTCACAACTTGAGGGATACAAACCACTTGCACAAACAACCTCCTCAACCCAAGAGGGAAAAGCACAAAGCAAAGTATAGAGGGTTTACAACTTGGTGGTTCAACAACAACCACAAACAATCTCTTTTCCCACACACAAAGATCCTATAGAGAAGATAGTAGATTCTTGCTCAAGTGTGGAGAAAACCAAGGGATTTGAAACCAGCAACTCAAAGAAAATCTTTGGGAAATAATAGAAAATGAAGATAGTGAAGTTCAAACAAAAGCTTTTCCAAAATCCCTTTTCTTTGATTTTTCAAACCCTAATAAAAACACCAAAAAGATTGTTCAATTTGAATCCAAAAACTTCTTTTAATTGCTGTGAAAACACCAGAGAGTAGGAAAAAATTCGCACAAAAAATCTTGGAGAAAAACTCTTTCCAATGGGGTATTTATAGACCCCAGAAAAATATAGTCGTTGGTAGCAGAAATGCCAGAAATGCACTGCTGGTCGACCGGTCCGGTCGACCGCCCAACGGTCAATTTTTGCCTGTTGGCAGCTGCCGGTCGACCGCCCCGGTCGACCCAAACAAACAGAGAGCTCTGCTCTCAGTCCGGTCGACCGGTCCGGTCGACCATCCCAGAGGCTCCAAACGTGCACAGAATTGTGCACGTCAGTCGACCGGCCCGGTCGACCGACCTCAGCCCTAGTCGACTTGTCAGGCTACTAGTCGACTTGGTTGAAGCCTGGGACAAAAAAAAAACATATTTAAAAATTCTTTTATCTTTTCTAAAAATCACCAAAAATAGTTTTATCATTTTGCATTGATATATAAACATGTGGTAAAAAGTTTAGCTCAAATATCAATCAATATGAACTATTTTTGACTCTTATCATTTTTACCAAAAATTAAAAACTGTATTTTCTAAAACTTGGATTTTGACTAGAAAATACGTTTTGTCCAAAACTTCTTCCAAATACAAAAACATGATATTAAACAACATTTAGGCATGATGTATATGGATAGAAATCCAATATACATGAAACAACTATATATTCATGTTTTTGTCATTTAATTCCAAAAAATGTTTTGTCAAAAATACCAAAACATAAAACACATGAATAAGTGAGTCAAAACTAAATTTGTCTAGGAAATTAAAGCATGTATGTATATAGAACAAATCATATATACATTAAACCATGTAAACTTGTTTTGATCTATATATTCATGAAAACCAAGATCGGTTAAACCTAAAACCGAAAAACCAAAAACCAATATTCAAAACATGAAACGTGTGTGTTGTGAACTTGAGCATTATCATACTATTCTAATCTTTACAATTTGGATCTAAACACAAAACTAAATTATGGTACCGAAGTCTTCTTGTAGAGCGCAATCTCCAAGCCGACTCGATCCAAAACTCCTTGATCCATCGAGCAAGTGCTATATGTGATCTTTGACGCTCGGGCTCTTGAATTAACTTGTGAAAGATGTGTGGAAGCTTTCACCAACTAATAACTTGATTAATGATCTGAAACTAAACTCACATGATTATTAGTACACATAACTACATGAGTTAATCATCATCAAAACTAGAGTGGAAGGCCTTTGGGCCAACAATCTCCCCCTTTTTGATGATGACAAAACTCATGGAGTTATATATGCATGGACTAAAGTTAAGCTTCAAAGAAGCTCCCCCTTAACTCATGCATAACCAAATAAACATAATGAATAAGTAATGAAGGCTCTTAAACATGAAACATGAAACATGCATATCTATGCATAAACAATAAAGGGTTCTAGATACCAATGAAATGTTCAATCACAATGCATGCTCTAGATACCAATTCCAATGAAATATTTAAAATAAAACATGCTCTAGATACCAATTACACTCTAGATACCAATTACAAAACATCCAATCACAAAACATGCTTTAGATACTAATTAAAATTAAACTAAATTAAACTGAATATATGCAAAACAAAAACATGCATATATAAACCCAAATTCTTCTCCCCTTTTTGTCAATCATCAACAAAGGGGTAAAAACCAAAATAAAACAAAATCTTCTTTCCTTTTAATACAAAGAGTCAATCTTTAATAAGGGGTAAAAGCAAAACCAAATCAATAGAAAAATCAATAAATATTTCTCCCCCTTTTTATTCGAAACAATGAATAAAAAAAAATTTTCCCCTTTTTTTTGTCTAAAACAAAACCAAATAAGGGTGACAATCAATTAAGGTACCAATTGAAAATATGTCAAAGAATAGTATTTTGATACCAATTGAAAGGAAACAAACAAAAATATTGATACCAATTTGAAATTTTCAATCATAAAGTAAGGGAGTGGGAATCAAATACCAATTGAGAAGTCACCAATTGAAAGACAAAATCAAATTTTCTCCCCCTTTATGAAATACAAACTAAAACAATGTGTAGGCTTGATACCAATTTAAAAATAATCAATTAAAACAAAATTGAAGCTCAAGCACTAGCATAAACAAGATTTTGTGCTTAAAGATATAGGGATATAATAAGCACAAATAAAACATATATATGTATGAAAAATAGATACCAATAGAAATTGATATTCTTGGAATGAAGCATACATACATACAAACACATATGAGTATACAAGAAATGTCAAGATTGATACCAATTGAAAGAATTCAATGATACCAATTAAAATAACAATAATATCAAATGTTTATCTCATATAACTATACCTCCCAATCATGGTTCAAGTTTTAAATGATTTTCATGTTAAAGCATACAAGAACATGATCTCCCATCCATCCTCCCATAGAAGGTAGGGGTTTTCAAAAATAGGTTTGAAAATAAGTTTTGTTTGAAAATCTCTACCATAGTGAAGAATACGAACTAGTTATAGGAAAAATTTTTAGAACTAGTACGAAATCCTTCAAATAAGGAATAAAACAAAATTGTTTTTCATAAAACACATGTAAATCACATGATCACTAAACACCCAAAGTCCATAAAGCTCATATCATAGTCTCATGAAAAACAAATCATGAGAAAACTAACAAGGTGAGTGAACAAGTGGTATGTGACACACATCAACATGAAAATGTTCAATTAAGCTCATATGAAATTCCTTGAAAACAAGAAAACTTGAAAAGCTAGATTTTCATTGCCAATAGAAATTCATCTAAGAAGTGAAATCACCAATTGAAATCATCTTAAAAACATGAAATTCATAATAAATGTGAAATCACTTGGCAAACATGAAATTCATCCAAACGATTTAAACTTCAAGGCATATGTATGTCATGTACAAACTAAAGTATACATACATATCCTAAACACAATGAGTCCACAAAAGTATATGCATGAAGGCACGTGGCTCAACGATGTACATGTATAATCAATAGTTTGGACAAGATACACATATACATGAAGTTAAACAAATAAACACGAAATCAAGAAAAACTAAATTTTCACCAAAACTAATTTCATTTCAAGGTATATGTATGAATTGCCAACACAATAAGTGTACATACATATCCCTAAACACAATTGAGTCCATATATATATATTTGCATGAAAGGCAAATGACTCAAAGGGTATACATGATATATTAAGGTTTGGCAAAATAAACATATACATGAAATGAAAACTCATACACATAAAACAAATCCAAAAATAGGAATACAAGTTTAAAATGCATGAATCATCAAAACTAGGCTACACTAACACATTTAATGGGTACAAATAAGCATCCAAGCACAAACATATATAAAGATTTATTTGTGTCCCACTACATGTGCAAGTATAAATTCTAGTCTTAATGAAAACTAACATCTAAACAAGTAATCAAATCATTAAGCATAAAACGGGATATAAGTCAACATGAAAGACATAAAAATGATCATGAATACATAATAGCCTATAAACATCAAAACATGTGTCAAAATTAGAAATCATACAACACAAGTTATTTATCAAAACATGAATCATTAAAACAAATCATAGTCAACCATATGATTACCATGACAAAGACATGTGCATAAGATCTTATGATTAACATGATAGCTAAGACATAAAGAGAACACAAAATATGGGTCCATACTAAACATGGGTGTCTCAACAACTAATCATGTAAAGCATAAGTCTAATAAACATGGCAAACATCATACTAATCATGAAACAATAAAACATGAATCATAAACATCCAAATGGTCATAATGCATATGCATGTGCATTAGATCTAGGGCATACATGTTAGTTTAAACAAGGTGAGAACACTAAATATAGATCCATATAAACATGGGTGCTCAAGTAACTAAACATGTATAGCACTATTCCAATAAGCATGGCATAAGCATAATGAACAATAAACCATGACATGCTATAAATTGGTGAACATGAAAGACAAGCATAATAAAAACGGGAGTTAGAGAATGATACCAAAACCGATGAAGGTGCATCTCTAGTTCTCCAAACCACGGTGGTCCTCCCACTAAATCTCCTTGAGAGTGAAGCATCCAAATGGTTCTCTTTAGGCACGGAACGCATCCACTCCAAGGCACAAACACTCTCACGTTTTGCGAGAGCTCCCACCCACATCAAAAAGTATAGAGGTGGTCTTTGGTACCCATTTCTTTGTGGGTCCACGGGGTTAGTATCCTTTCTAACCCAAACAAGATTAGTTGCTAAATTTTCATGATAGATACGATCATAACAAAATCTAGCAAGATAGCCTTTTCGGCCACAATGTGTACACATGAGCATACGTGCGATGGTGGTGACCGTGGAAAGCATGTGTATGCCGTGAAGGGTGAGCATGCAAAGATGGACCTTGTTTCTTGCGAACCAAGGTTTCCAAACGTGTATGATTCAATGTGCATTGGCTCAAAGTGGAGCCCAAACATTCAACACTTTTCTTCAAAATATTTATATCATTTTCAATAGTGGAAGACAAAGTGGAGCATGCAATAGGTATGCAAGAAGAAGAAGCTAAACTAGCATGGCACACATGAGAATCAATATCAAATTTTAAAGATTCATTTTTCTTTAAAACCAAATCCAATTCTTTTGTAATAGAATCAATTTTATTTTTCAAAGAAAGATTATCTTTAAAAGTAAAATCCAATTTTGAAGACAAAATCTCATTGTGCTTCACAACATCATCACAATCATTTTTACTTTTCAAAACTTCAAAGGGCAAGGTCTAGTTGAGATCTTAGTGAGTCACGTTCACTAGTGATCTCTTCCTTCTCTTATAAAATCAATTCAAAATTAGAGCATAAATCCTTTAATTCATTTTTCAAAACAAGGTTGTCCTCTTTCAAAAGATCGTGTTTTTTCAATAAATTTTCAAGCTTTTGAGCAAGTTCCAAATTTAAAGTTTGAACTTCAAAACAACCATGATAATAGGAACTAGAGCTATCATCTAATTGAGTGTCCGATTGTACCTCAAGGGAGTTTTTCCCTTGGACCATGAAGCAATGCTCTTCGGACTTTTCTATCTTAGATCTCCTCATCTTGTTGATAATCCTTGGAAGCTCGGGAGACGTCAATAAGCTCCAAACTGCAAAAGCCGAATCATAACGATCAAACACCGGTAAAAGATGTTCACCAAGAGATGCTCTAAGTGTTCTAAGTGCTAATGCATTTGCCTTCTTATGCTTGCTACTATAGGGAATGATTCCATAGCGGAGGCTTGATAAACTAGGTGTCCTAGTCTTTTCAAATGGCTACTCATATTGGCCTTCCAAACATCAAGTCTAATATGGTCAAACATAGGAGGCTATCCATGAGAGCAAACTAAATGAGTGTGTAATACCCCGTTCCCGGAATACGTACTTAGTTGCGTATTCAGATTTTTCGATCGTATTTTTTGATTTGTTTCCTGTATTTATTTTTGTATTATGAATTCCTCATATGATTGTTTTGTCTTGGATTTGGATTCGTGGTCTTGGAGTCAGCCCTAGTCTGAACCGAAGGCCCGATCCTAGTGTATTACTCGATTTGATCTTTTCGGTATTCTGATTTGACCGATTTCTGTTTCAAATATCATTTTCCAATATTATATATTTTATATGATTTTCTGGAATTTTCCTGAATTTAATTAAACATCTTCAAAACCGGTGTCGACCAGTGCCGCTGATCGATTCCAGGATTTTTATTTCACAAACAGCTAGGAATTTCTAGATGGTTCTTTAGACTTTATTTCTTAGAATCTTATTCCTTATTCAAATACTTTTTCTGAGGATTTTATGAATTTATGAAAATTCCATCGGAGTCGGTAGGTAACTGATTCCGGGATTTTTAGTTTTAAAACTATAAAGTATTTCTTAAAACGGATTTCACTATGATACTTAGTATTATATTCTTGATTTTTGGTAATTATTTCGGGTCGTTCCGAGGCACTTGAATTTCGAACGATTCCGGTATTTTCCCGAAAGATTTCCGCATCCGCAACTGAATCCCGGGAATCCGCCACTTTCATTATTTTCAAATTCTTTTCCAAGAAAATATCTCCTCATATGAATTTCTTTTCCTTTTTCCTTTTCCTTTATTTCTTTCCTTCCTCCACAAGCCAAAGCCTTTTCCAATTTTCCAAAATTCCAATCTTTTACAACTTCCACTCACTTCCACACACTTCCACCAACTTCCTCATTAATGCCCTCTTTTTCTCTCTCTTCCATGGCCGGCCAAGTGGCCAAAAGAGGGACACTCATCCCCTCCTCCACTTTGCAAAAACCCCCCTCTCTTTTAATTATTTGCACCTCCTTCACAAATCCAAAACCCTATAAATATCTTTCCTTTACATTTCATTCCCTTTTTTCATTTTCTCTTTACCAAGAGCCAAACCCTAGCCACCTCCATCTCCTTCATCTCCACCACCACAACTACTCCAACCTCCTCCCTTCATCTTCCTCCTCCTTCATCTCCATGGGAAACACCACCAAGGTCATCTTCTTCCTCCTTCATCTCCATGGAAGCCACCACAAGGTCATCAACTCCAACAAGACCTCATCTTTTTCTTCATCATCAACTTCCATCAATACCATCATCACTCCATCATCAACCCCTCCTTTTGGTGAGTAATTTTACTTACCTAGACTTGATTAATTCTTAGGATACTTGTATTTTCATATCATGTATACTTAGGACTTCAAATCATGCCATTTGATTATCAAACACAAAACCCCCAAATCTGTTCTGTATGCTGTTTCCAGTCGATTAGTCGACTAGACCTATAGATTAGTCGACTAGAAACCCTAGTTGGAACGTAACCTTTCTGGAAACACAGTTTTAGTCGACTAGACCAAATTACCAGTCGACTAGAGACCCTTAGTCGACTACACCCTTGACCCTAGTCGACTAACCTTTCCTGAATCAGAAACCCAAACTTTCTGTATCACAGTATTAGTCGACTTGACATGACTGTTAGTCGACTTGAGATGTCTGTTAGTCGACTACTCTTTCCACCTAGTCAACTAACTTTTCCTGAATCAGAATATCAACTCTCTGGAACCCAGTTTTAGTCGACTATACCAGACCGTTGGTCGACTTGAGTCCACTATTAGTCGACTACTCTTCCACCCTAGTCGACTAACTTTAGCTGTTTGTCATAGTTGGTTTCTTTCTTGAACATGAACCTTATCCTTTAGACTTACATCACATATAGGTATTACTTGACTTGTCTCTTGACAAACATCATCTTACCTTCTCTCCTTTCTCTCCTCTTCTCTCTACATATTTATATCAGGTTTTGTGGCGCATCCCGAGCTTCCGTGGATTTTGGATCTTTTGGCATATTGGTGGTTCAGGCGAGTGTTCTCGCTCGCTACCCTCTTGCTCCCTATTTCATTGATTATGCAAATATTCTCGTTCTAGTCTCCATGTATTTTATTTCATGTTCTATATCTTTTACTGTTTTATGCTATGCGTGGCCGACCCTTCGTGGTCGTTGGACTTTGAGTTACTTCCATGTTACCATTTGACATTACTTCAGACCTGTTAGTTGCATGCTTCCTTTTAACACATGTATATCACCTGACCATCTAGTGTGTTATCACCTGACCACCTGCCATGCTACTATTTGGCAAGACCTTTTAGTTATGCTATGACTTGCCCTGACTACTATCAACCTCTTGTCATGACTTAACCCGACTATTATCAATCCTTTGATATGCTTGGTTGTTTACTAAATATCATCATCCTGTCATGCTATCACTTTACACCCAGCATGATATATTTGACTTGTGATTATCATCTTTACGGGAACTTGACTTATTATCCTGTATCTTGATCAGTGACCTGTTTTCTTGCTTTACATGCAGTGACCTGACTATATAGTACTTATGTACTCCTGAATTCCTGATCATGTCCATCTCCTGTTTTTCCCGTAAAGTGATAATTAAACTAATGAATCCTAAAAAGGACCAACTTGTATTGGGTCGGGGGAAACATGCGGATATCAATATGTGTTCGTGTTTACAGTGGCTTTTAGGAATGTTGTGCAACTCATGTTCCGGTCTGACCTGTGGGCCTCCAGGGGACCGAGGGGAGAGCTGGCTCCCTCATTACTGGTACCATCATGATAAGGGCATACATAAGTCCCTCCTGTTTAGCCTTGCGGCTGGCTTCCGTTTCCATGCAACGGAACAATCCTGGACCGTGGTCCCGGGCATGCACGGGACCCACTGTAAACATAGTTCGTTGATACCCCCGCTAGTTTCCAATAACAACCTTGCTTTACTCGGATATGGATCTATGTGCGTTGGGACGCTAGTTCACATAGCTAGATATCAGGGTAAGACGAGTAATAATAAAGTGTCATAATAATCGGCTCTTTAAGTTGTAAGTAGAGGTATGTGGAATGGGACGCATACTAAAGCCTGCAACTTAAACGGCTATGAATCTGTGATGTGCCTTACCATATTTGTTGTAATGGTTTTATTCGGATTTCCTGTTTTATGATTATTATGCCATACCTGTTCATGCCTGCCCTAACCTATCTGCCTCCTGAGTATTTCCTACTGGATATCATTTCTTATATACTTCTTTGTGTTCTAACCCTCCTGTCTTCTGTACTTGACACCTGTGCTCCTCCTGACTCGCCACCTGGCATCCATATTCCTACTCGCCTGGGGAGTTTCACTGACTCCCCTGGATTCTCATGTCCAGGTTATGGAGCCCGGAGCGTGTGGATTCTCCCCGTTACTGCTCAGAGTGGCGCAGCGGTAGCGTGGATCTCCAGCCGACCGTCCAGAGCCACATCCTTCCAGGCCCCCTGTATGCCTCTCGAGTTTCCTCTTAGCAAACTCGTGAGTGCCCTTTTTCTATTTACTCTTGTACTTTTCCTTGTATACCTGTATGTGAGCTCCCTTTTGTACCATTCATATATGTATATCTTTTGTACTCTCGCATTTGCGCATATCTGTGATGTATTATTATTGTAATATTCATCACCTCTGGTGATAATTCTGTAATTGTATATATATATGTGTTGGAATGTATAATGCACCATTTGCTTCCGTACTCTGATTCTTGTCTGTACTGATGCTTAGCGTATATACGGGAAGGTACTTCGGACTTACGTATATACGTTGCAGTGACGTCCCCGTATCCGCGGGATCGGGGCGTTACAGGATGGTATCAGAGCTTAGGCTCTAAACATCTTCAGTACGTCCAGACGGCAAATTAATGGTAAAGTGATTTGCAACTGGAATACATGAGTCTTGGTTATACATTCCAACTACAAGTGCAGAGTTATCTATTTCTTGACCATCCTTCCTTTGATTCCTAAATCCTTTCCATATCCTTTCCCTGTTTTGGTTTTATGAAGCCCTTATACCAACATTAAGATATGATAGACTAGGAAGGTAGTGGCTGGTTCTGCATGAAGTTATTATGTGATCTCTTCGGCCAACTCTATGAAGCTTGGTATTCTCCAGATCGATCTTGATCTGGCTATCTTTCAGAAGACAGCAGTCGGAATTCTCTACGGATATTCCACATTCTCTACTATATCGTTCAGGGTGATTGGTGCCTGGTATTCGGGATTCTTAATTATCGGTCTTCTTTATTATGCTCAGGACTATCAGGGTTTTCTTTATCTTCGGTCTTCTGGCTCATTTATTGCACAGCCACGACATCAGCAGTATTATTCAGCATTATTCGAAGATTTATACAGCCGGAAGTGCGGAGGATGATTATTGTTCAGTCGACTTGAGAGCCCTACCTCTAGTGCTTCATATCTTAATCGGTATAAATTCCACCCTTGTTCCCTTTGTGTTCAATTCACCCCTTAACGAAATTGCGAGGACGCAATTTTTTGTAAGGTGGATGGATTGTAATACCCCGTTCCCGGAATACGTACTTAGTTGCGTATTCAGATTTTTCGATCATATTTTTTGATTTGTTTCCTGTATTTATTTTTGCATTATGAATTCCTCATATGATTGTTTTGTCTTGGATTTGGATTCGTGGTCTTGGAGTCAGCCCTAGTCTGAACCGAAGGCCCGATCCTAGTGTATTACTCGATTTGGTCTTTCCGGTATTCTGATTTGACCAATTTCTATTTCAAATATCATTTTCCAATATTATATATTTTATATGATTTTCTAGAATTTTCCTGAATTTAATTAAATATCTTCAAAACCGGTGTCGACCAGTGCCGCTGATCGATTCCAAGATTTTTATTTCACAAACAGCTAGGAATTTCTAGATGGTCCTTTAGACTTTATTTCTTAGAATCTTATTCCTTATTCAAATACTTTTTCTGAGGATTTTACGAATTTATGAAAATTCCATCGGAGTCGGTAGGTAACTGATTCCGGGATTTTTAGTTTTAAAACTATAAAGTATTTCTTAAAACGGATTTCACTATGATACTTAGTATTATATTCTTGATTTTTGGTAATTATTTCGGGTCGTTCCGAGGCACTTGAATTTCGGACGATTCCGGTATTTTCCCGAAAGATTTCCGCATCCGCAACTGAATCCTGGGAATCCGCCACTTTCATTATTTTCAAATTCTTTTCCAAGAAAATATCTCCTCATATGAATTTCTTTTCCTTTTTCCTTTTCCTTTATTTCTTTCCTTCCTCCACAAGCCAAAGCCTTTTCCAATTTTCCAAAATTCCAATCTTTACAACTTCCACTCACTTCCACACACTTCCACCAACTTCCTCATTAATGCCCTCTTTTTCTCTCTCTTCCATGGCCGGCCAAGTGGCCAAAAGAGGGACACTCATCCCCTCCTCCACTTTGCAAAACCCCCCTCTCTTTTAATTATTTGCACCTCCTTCACAAATCCAAAACCCTATAAATATCTTTCCTTTACATTTCATTCCCTTTTTTCATTTTCTCTTCACCAAGAGCCAAACCCTAGCCACCTCCATCTCCTTCATCTCCACCACCACAACTACTCCAACCTCCTCCCTTCATCTTCCTCCTCCTTCATCTCCATGGGAAACACCACCAAGGTCATCTTCTTCCTCCTTCATCTCCATGGAAGCCACCACAAGGTCATCAACTCCAACAAGACCTCATCTTTTTCTTCATCATCAACTTCCATCAATACCATCATCACTCCATCATCAACCCCTCCTTTTGGTGAGTAATTTTACTTACCTAGACTTGATTAATTCTTAGGATACTTGTATTTTCATATCATGTATACTTAGGACTTCAAATCATGCCATTTGATTATCAAACACAAAACCCCCAAAATCTGTTCTGTATGCTGTTTCCAGTCGATTAGTCGACTAGACCTATAGATTAGTCGACTAGAAACCCTAGTTGGAACGTAACCTTTCTGGAAACACAGTTTTAGTCGACTAGACCAAATTACCAGTCGACTAGAGACCCTTAGTCGACTACACCCTTGACCCTAGTCGACTAACCTTTCCTGAATCAGAAACCCAAACTTTCTGTATCACAGTATTAGTCGACTTGACATGACTGTTAGTCGACTTGAGATGTCTGTTAGTCGACTACTCTTTCCACCTAGTCGACTAACTTTTCCTGAATCAGAATATCAACTCTCTGGAACCCAGTTTTAGTCGACTATACCAGACCGTTGGTCGACTTGAGTCCACTATTAGTCGACTACTCTTCCACCCTAGTCGACTAACTTTAGCTGTTTGTCATAGTTGGTTTCTTTCTTGAACATGAACCTTATCCTTTAGACTTACATCACATATAGGTATTACTTGACTTGTCTCTTGACAAACATCATCTTACCTTCTCTCCTTCTCTCTCCTCTTCTCTCTACATATTTATATCAGGTTTTGTGGCGCATCCCGAGCTTCCGTGGATTTTGGATCTTTTGGCATATTGGTGGTTCAGGCGAGTGTTCTCGCTCGCTACCCTCTTGCTCCCTATTTCATTGATTATGCAAATATTCTCGTTCTAGTCTCCATGTATTTTATTTCATGTTCTATATCTTTTACTGTTTTATGCTATGCGTGGCCGACCCTTCGTGGTCGTTGGACTTTGAGTTACTTCCATGTTACCATTTGCCATTACTTCAGACCTGTTAGTTGCATGCTTCCTTTTAACACATGTATATCACCTGACCATCTAGTGTGTTATCACCTGACCACCTGCCATGCTACTATTTGGCAAGACCTTTTAGTTATGCTATGACTTGTCCTGACTACTATCAACCTCTTGCCATGACTTAACCCGACTATTATCAATCCTTTGATATGCTTGGTTGTTTACTAAATATCATCATCCTGTCATGCTATCACTTTACACCCAGCATAATATATTTGACTTGTGATTATCATCTTTACGGGAACTTGACTTATTATCCTGTATCTTGATCAGTGACCTGTTTTCTTGCTTTACATGCAGTGACCTGATTATATAGTACTTATGTACTCCTGAATTCATGATCATGTCCATCTCCTGTTTTCCCGTAAAGTGATAATTAAACTAATGAATTCTAAAAAGGACCAACTTGTATTGGGTCGGGGGAAACATGCGGATATCAATATGTGTTCGTGTTTACAGTGGCTTTTAGGAATGTTGTGCAACTCATGTTCCGGTCTGACCTGTGGGCCTCCAGGGGACCGAGGGGAGAGCTGGCTCCCTCATTACTGGTACCATCATGATAAGGGCATACATAAGTCCCTCCTGTTTAGCCTTGCGGCTGGCTTCCGTTTCCATGCAACGGAACAATCCTGGACCGTGGTCCCGGGCATGCACGGGACCCACTGTAAACATAGTTCGTTGATACCCCCGCTAGTTTCCAATAACAACCTTGCTTTACTCGGATATGGATCTATGTGCGTTGGGACGCTAGTTCACATAGCTAGATATCAGGGTAAGACGAGTAATAATAAAGTGTCATAATAATCGGCTCTTTAAGTTGTAAGTAGAGGTATGTGGAATGGGACGCATACTAAAGCCTGCAACTTAAACGGCTATGAATCTGTGATGTGCCTTACCATATTTGTTGTAATGGTTTTATTCGGATTTCCTGTTTTATGATTATTATGCCATACCTGTTCATGCCTGCCCTAACCTATCTGCCTCCTGAGTATTTCCTACTGGATATCATTTCTTATATACTTCATTTGTGTTCTAACCCTCCTGTCTTCTGTACTTGACACCTGTGCTCCTCCTGACTCGCCACCTGGCATCCATATTCCTACTCGCCTGGGGAGTTTCACTGACTCCCCTGGATTCTCATGTCCAGGTTATGGAGCCCGGAGCGTGTGGATTCTCCCCGTTACTGCTCAGAGTGGCGCAGCGGTAGCGTGGATCTCCAGCCGACCGTCCAGAGCCACATCCTTCCAGGCCCCCTGTATGCCTCTCGAGTTTCCTCTTAGCAAACTCGTGAGTGTCCTTTTTCTATTTACTCTTGTACTTTTCCTTGTATACCTGTATGTGAGCTCCCTTTTGTACCATTCATATATGTATATCTTTTGTACTCTCGCATTTGCGCATATCTGTGATGTATTATTATTGTAATATTCATCACCTCTGGTGATAACTCTGTAATTGTATATATATATGTGTTGGAATGTATAATGCACCATTTGCTTCCGTACTCTGATTCTTGTCTGTACTGATGCTTAGCGTATATACGGGAAGGTACTTCGGACTTACGTATATACGTTGCAGTGACGTCCCCGTATCCGCGGGATCGGGCGTTACAGAGTGCAAATGAACAATGCAAATGAAGATTAGCAAACCAAGATCTCACTCCTAGGTGGTTAAACCTAAATATCAGGAGCACTAGCTCTGATACCAATTGAAAGATCACCTAAAGGGGGGGTGAATAGGTGATTATGCTAATCTAGTCAACTCAATGCGGAATTAAAAACTAATTTGCAATTTCAACAAGAGATGCACACAACCAAGCCAAGCATATAAGTATGTATGAGCAATATGAATAGATGCAAGGCACAAAGTAAAGAGAGAGAGAGAGTAAGAGTCAATGAACAAGCGCAAACACCAAGATATGTTTCGAGGTTCGAACACCCAGCTCTACATCCCCGCCTTCACCCAGAAGGATTTTAAGTCCACTAGCTTGTCCACAAAGGACTCCCACAAAGGGAACCTCCACCGAGGATTTGGGGCAATCACAATACATGGAGTTCCCAACTCCTCTCCTTACAAACACAACCTCCTCCTTGAGGCACAACTCCAAGCCTACAAACAATCACCTCACAACCCGAGGGATTAGCACAAAGCCAAGCAAGGATCACCTCACAACTTGAGGGATACAAACCACTTGCACAAACAACCTCCTCAACCCAAGAGGGAAAAGCACAAAGCAAAGTATAGAGGGTTTACAACTTGGTAGTTCAACAACAACCACAAACAATCTCTTTTCCCACACACAAAGATCCTATAGAGAAGATAGTAGATTCTTGCTCAAGTGTGGAGAAAACCAAGGGATTTGAAACCAGCAACTCAAAGAAAATCTTTGGAAAATAATAGAAAATGAAGATAGTGAAGTTCAAACAAAAGCTTTTCCCAAAATCCCTTTTCTTTGATTTTTCAAACCTAATAAAAATACCAAAAAGATTGTTCAATTTGAATCCAAAACTTCTTTTAATTGCTGTGAAAACACCAGAGAGTAGGAAAAAATTCGCACAAAAAATCTTGGAGAAAAACTCTTTCCAATGGGGTATTTATAGACCCCAGAAAAATATAGCCGTTGGCAGCAGAAATGCCAGAAATGCACTGCCGGTCGACCGGTCCGGTCGACCGCCCAACGGTCAATTTTTGCCCGTTGGCAGCTGCCGGTCGACCGCCCCGGTCGACCCAAACAAACAGAGAGCTCTGCTCTCAGTCCGGTCGACCGGTCCGGTCGACCGTCCCAGAGGCTCCAAACGTGCACAGAATTGTGCACGTCAGTCGACCGGCCCGGTCGACCGACCTCAGCCCTAGTCGACTAGTCAGGCTACTAGTCGACTTGGTTGAAGCCTGGGACAAAAAAAAACATATTTAAAAATTTTTTTATCTTTTCTAAAAATCACCAAAAATAGTTTTATCATTTTGCATTGATATATAAACATGTGGTAAAAAGTTTAGCTCAAATATCAATCAATATGAACTATTTTTGACTCTTATCATTTTTAGCAAAAACCAAAAACTGTATTTTCTAAAACTTGGATTTTGACTAGAAAATACGTTTTGTCCAAAACTTCTTCAAATACAAAAACATGATATTAAACAACATTTAGGCATGATGTATATGGATAGAAATCCAATATACATGAAACAACTATATATTCATGTTTTTGTCATTTAATTCCAAAAAATGTTTTGTCAAAATACCAAACATAAAACACATGAATAAGTGAGTCAAAACTAAGTTTGTCTAGGAAATTAAAGCATGTATGTATATAGAACAAATCATATATACATTAAACCATGTAAACTTGTTTTGATCTATATATTCATGAAAACCAAGATCGGTTAAACCTAAAACCGAAAAACCAAAACCAATATTCAAAACATGAAACGTGTGTGTTGTGAACTTGAGCATTATCATACTATTCTAATCTTTACAATTTGGATTTAAACACAAAACTAAATTATGGTACCGAAGTCTTCTTGTAGAACGCAATCTCCAAGCCGACTCGATCCAAAACTCCTTGATCCATCGAGCAAGTGCTATATGTGATCTTTGACGCTCGGGCTCTTGAATTAACTTGTGAAAGATGTGTGGAAGCTTTCACCAACTAATAACTTGATTAATGATCTGAAACTAAACTCACAAGATTATTAGTACACATAACTACACGAGTTAATCATCATCAAAACTAGAGTGGAAGGCCTTTGGGCCAACAGCACCGTCTTCGCACTCCGCCCTGCATACGGGTCCCTTCCTCATGATATATACACATTTATATATAGCACCGTCTTCGCACTCCGCCCTGCATACGGGTCCCCTCCTCCTTTCAATAAGGTATATATACACATACATCTAAATACACACAATATCGGCACATTCAATTTCATAAGACTCATGTATAAAGCACATCATTTCATATATGGAATGATACTCTCAATTAGTACTTGCCTGTTACCTTGTATTCTTATGCAATATCCGCACAATTGTCTTAACCAAGCATATCACACATATATATGTACAAAATCAAGTAACATACACCAATCATATTCATGTCAATAATAATGAATTCTATTCCGTAACATGCATGTCAATGCCATTGTACACCATACTTCAAAATGCAAGCCACATATGCAAATAGGTAAAATGCTATATCAAACAAGTTATTATTCATTTTTGTAATCAGGTGTAATGCAATCCAATTTATTAAAAAACCCCTCACCTTCAAGTTGAGCGTTCTACAAGGGTTCGTACCGAGCACCGCCTCGTGTTTCCTTTCCGAATAACCGCATAGGACACCGACATGCCAATCCCCCTATTTGATAGTAGCAAAAACATCACATATATAACTCTTAAATGAACATCAAGTGGATTACAATGTTCTCGTAGAAGAGACTTATTTTACAATTACTTATTACTAGCCTCTTACCCTTGAGAATATACCAATATGATTATCATGGCTATTACACGGTTTCTCACACAATAAAATGTTTCTAATTAATACTTTTCATGGAGTCCATTACCCAACCCCAAATCTTACTAATATAGCAATATCACATAGCCATATTTTATTAAGATATTCTTGCTCACAATATTCATCTAATTAATAATCTTACCCAACAAGTTCTCACCTTCATTCGGAGAGTTCTTCGCAACTCTTTTAGCTTTCACATGATCCCGAACAATGATCCTATTCAAGAGATCATCAAGATACCCTTTTAGTACTAGATTCCTTAACATTCTTGAAGGTTAACACTATTTCATATACTAATTCTCTGTTAAACTTAAATCAGAATTTATTAAGGTATTAGATAAATTCACCTAAAAAAAATCAAATATAGGGCTGAATTTTACCTTCAAAAACTTGACTTTTTCCATGGGGAAACTCACTTTTCCCCTCCCTCAACCTCCCCTGATGGGAGCCGCCGCCGGCGGCCTGGGCGTCGCCGCCGGCGGCCCGCGCGCCGCGGCCGGCGCTGGCCGCGGCCAGGCCGAGCTGGCCGCCCCTTCCCCCTCTTCTCCTCATGGTCTCTCTCTCTAGAAGATTAAAGATGAAGGGGAGGGAGAAAGATAAGATTGAGGGTTCATCTTGGGGAGAATATGGGTTCTAGGGTTTCAACAATTTGAGAGGTTGAAGAGAATGGGAGGTGAAGAGTTGGGCTGAAAATTAGAAATTTCAATTCATCCTAATTACAAGTTTGCCACACTCCCATCTCTCTCCAAGTGTCCTTGCACAATTCAAGGGCATCCTAGCCCTTCATCAAATGCTTACATGCTCACCTACCCCCTCCACTAACTTGTATTTTGATTAAACAATGGGTGTGGTTGGTGGGGGTAAGTATATACCATGTATAAATATTTACATGTATTTGAATATGTGACACATTGTACATACAAGGTTATTCCATACATTAATCCTTGATATATATACATCTCACATACTTGTGATAATTTATTGACACCAATTTCTCACTTGATCATCAGGAAAATTAATTATATAGATATCTAAATCAAAATTTACATTCTGCAACACTAATTCATGCTTAAAGTACACCGAACATTATAGTTATCAGTCCCAATTATCCGGCATTAACTCATGGCTAAGAATTAAAATATTCTTTAGGAAAAGAAATAAATAATAAAAAAATCGGGATGTTACATGTAGTGTGACGGGTCATAGTAGCGGTGCAACATGTACATGTAATAACAATGGTCAGTGACTAGTATCATGTACGGTGAACTACAGTATCCGTGTAATGATATCCGTGTCCTTGTGGACATAGATGTGTAGCTATCATCCGTGTAATATCTCTGTGATAATACATATAATAACAAGAATCAGTGTATCCGTGACCTGACAGTATCCGTGTAATCTATCTGTGTCTCACTGGTACATGTCATAGTAGTGGCCATTGTATAATAGAATATCATGTCTAGTGAACTACAGTAGCCGTGTAATGAGGATACTAGTGCATGAAATAACGGTGTCCAATATTCCTATCTCGTGATATTGTATCAAGTACCGTGGGTCAGTATACAGATGATGATAGTTATCTAACTGTTATATACTACATGAAATAGTAGTGTCCACTGATACGGTGAACTAGTGGCCCGAGTGTCAATGGTCCATGAACATGACCTAATAGGCATCCAGTATCACACTCTACATCTATTAGGTATCAGACATATTCTAAGTACGGTGTTGATTACAGTGTTTTAATATTATCTACAGTTTATTTTACCGTATCATGTTTTATTTAAATAAAGCAACCAAGGTCAATCAATACAATAAAAAGACAATTTATAAAATAAAAACACTCACAAACTGGCCATGAAAATGTAGCTCTCTTTCCCACGATCGCAACGGATCCAGAATCGTCCAAATCGGAGTCCGGACGCTCCCGATATCGCCCGAATACTAAATCATAACAAAAAGGTTAACTATGTAAATAAATGCAAATAATAAAATGTAGCAGGGGTTTTTCTGTAAAATTACCTTTATGGGTTCTGGAGCAGGTTCGGGCTGTTAATGGGTCGGGTTTGGATCAATAACCCGAACCTATAACTTAATCTTTATTGGATCGGGTTTAAACCAAACCCCACTCAAATATTGTTATTGGTTCGGGTTATACCTGAACCCAATACAACAACAACAGCAGCAGCAGCTCTTGCTGCTGCTGTTGTGAGCAGGCCGGCCAGCCCTGCTGGCCGGTGGCAGGAGGGGCCCGCCGGCGGCGGTCCCGGCCGCCGCCGGCGCGGTGGTGGTTCCGGTCACGCACGCGCGAGAGAGAGAGAGAGAGGGAGAGAGATAAAGACAGAAGAAGAAGAAGAGAAAGAAGAAAAATAGGAAAAAGGGGAGAAAGAAAGGGTAGGAGAAGAAGAAGCTGCAGGTGGCGGTGGTGGTGCGCCAGCTGGGGGCGCGGCGACCGGCGGCGGCCGGCGCCGCTTGGCCGCGGGCGTGGGTCAGACCCACCCCCAGCCAGTAGATCAGTGAGAAGGGAGAAGGAGAGAGAGAGAGAGTGGTTTTTGTAGAGAGAGAGGAGAGAGGTTAGAGAGAGAGGGAGATTAATGATCTAATTAGAGAGAGGGAGAGATAGAATTGTTGTATTTAAGAGAGAGAGAGTGGTTTTAAATGGAGGGAGAGGGGATGAGGCGGTTGGAGAGGCGGTGGGAAGTTTGGAGAAGAGTGGAGAAGAAGGAAGAGAAAGAAAAAGAAAAAAAAGGAAAAAGTTTAAATAAAATATTATTTAATTATTGGCCCAAAATTTGACCAGTTCCGAACGATGCCCAAAAATTATAGAAAATAGAAAATATTATCCCGAGACGTAATATGAAAACGTTTGTCGAAACTCAATCCGTTTGCAAATTAAAAATCCTGGAGTGTCTCGCCGATACGGGCGACACCGGTTTAGCCGGATTTTTGATAAATTATGAAAAATCCCCAAAAATACCCGAACGTAGATAATATGATTCTAAGACCCATGGTGAAAGAGAATTCTCAAAATCCAACTCTGTTTGTGAAAGAAAAATAGCAAGTCCAATAATCGTATCGGTCGACACCGACTACGGAGATTTTTCAAACTAATCCAGAAAATTCCAGATAATCCTGAAAAATCTCAAATATTAGAAAATGATTTTTAAAACTGAAATCAGGTCAATCAGAATACTACAGAGGTCAAATCAAGTTTGTACGTCGTATAGCGTACTGATACTGTGATACGTACACCGGGGATCAGGGGTTACAAGGGGTTCGCTAGAGCTCTCGCTGTGGAAGATGATGGAGGAGTAGGAGGAGAGAATAAGAAGGAGCAGTTTGGACTTTTCAGCGAGGGTGAAAATCATCAAAAAAATAATAGCACACTTGTAAATTTTTTGGGGGCTTTCTCATTTCTTAGGGTGACTATCCGCTCCCCTAAATCCCCTCATCAGAAACTCCTAGCTTTTTCTTGTATCAAAACCCCTTAAATACCAAACTTTGTCCATTGAGCTTCTCGCTCCGTGTTTCAAGGTGAAATGAGTAGTAAGTTGGGGTTAAAAATTCAGAATAACTTTTTGAAGTGGGTTAAAATCTACTGACATAAGCCATATGAAGCGCATTAAGTACGTCTGATGTGCAGAAAAGATGGACAAATTCAAACTACAAATGAATAGTTTCACTTGTAGCTCAATTTGTCCACATATAACCATGTCATATGATTTTCTTTAAAAAGCTTGAATAATGTTAGATCGTGAGATATTGAGTTTTAACAGCATTTAATTCTTGTATTGCTGCTTTAAATATTTAATATGCTTATTTTACAAGATTATCTATTTCCCTGTATAATATTTAATCACCAAAATAAAAAAATAAAATTTTATTTAGTTTTTTTTTTCTTGTAGACACATTAAACTATTGCTTTTCTTCACTTGAGCTATTGTGTTTTTAGTATAAATTTATTTTTCTGAATCCTTTTATTACAACAATATTCTTCTCACTAATTTGAAAATAACAAATTATTGAACTGAAAGGTGAATAATTTTATATGAAATATAAACATACTAAATAAAAAATAGACAGTTTATACAAAGAAAAAGAAGAAAAAGAAAAGAGAATTGAAAAAATAAGAAATAAATGTATTATTAACTAATTAAATTAATAAGATAATATGGGAGTATTAAGTAGAGGAGTAGAGAAGAAAAACAATAAAGAAAAGAAATAATATTATTATTTAAATCGGGTAAAAATTGACTGTTTCAGAAACTTTCCTATAAATTCTCAAAATATAAAATATTAGTTTAAGATGTTTAGTGAAATCAGATTCGAGAAATTCAATCAGGTTTTCAAATTAAAAATTCTTGAATCTTCCGGCGATACTGGTGGATATCAAAATCTGTCGAATTTCGATAAATTCAGAAAATTTCTCAAAATGCATTTAGATGCAAAATGAGCTTCTAAGAAATAGTGTGAAAGTTGTTTTTAGAAATTCAACTCCATTTGAAAGCTAAAAATCCGGTAATCGGTCAGCGATACCGATCGACACCGGTTTTGAAGATTTTACAGAATGATTCTGAAAAATTCCAGAAAATCATGAAAAATCTAAAATATTAGAAAACAATATCTGAAACTGAAATTGGTCAAATCAGACTATCAGAAGTCAAATCATGTAGTAGGATGGTATCGGATCCCCGGTTCAGACTCGCACTGACTCTGAGTCCAAGAATCCGGTTTCAACACAAAACAATTACATAAACACAAAGCAAAAAACAAATACAGGGAGAAAACAAAAAACAAAAAATGATCGAAATTCAGAATACGTATCTAAGTACGTATTTTGGAAACGGGATGTCACACCTTGTTTTTTAGTTTTTATTATGATTGCGACCATGATCGCAGACATCACAAAACGTCATATTTTTACTCTTTATTATGATTGCGACCATGATCACAGTTCTCACAAAATGTATGATAGCGGTTCTCACAAAAAAACCTATTCTTAGTTGTAGTATCCTGTTCAAAAATGAGCCCACGACCCCTTCTTCAAGCTTCTGAACAAAAAATCACCCAAACTTTTGTATTTTAATAAAAGACAATAATAAACCCTAATCCTTTCTTTTTGTCCTTTTACATAAAAATGGCACCAGTAATAATGATCAATATGCAATCCAAGTCCTTCAATCCATAGATCCGACTCTCTTTATGTTATGTGATCGATTCGTGCCCCTTTATTGTCTCGAGATCGAATAATCCATGGTGTTGAAGCCGCTTGCGGCGTGACCCATTTGCAACGGGAGGCACGCTTCCTTCAAACAAAGCGGTGAAGAATAATGCATGAATATGAGAAAAGGGTAAAAAGAGATACAAAAGTATATGAGGAAGAAGTACACTATTTCATCATAATATGCTAGAGTGGATGAGGCTAGGCTAAAAGAATTGTGCGTCTGAGTTTTTTCCCAATTAAACTGAGAATAAGGGGCTGGAGTGAAATATTTCTTATTTTCAAAACTGACCGAAGGGAGGTTTTCTCCCGTGACTCCTTCACAAATTTGTCCGTCCGCCTGTCCATCCTCGCCTCTAAGAGAGAGAAAGAGTAGAGAGAGAAAGAGAGCAGTGCCCTCGCCTCGCCGCCACTCCCTCCCCTCGCCGTCGCCCCCCTCGCTCAGCAACCTCCCTTCTTCTTATTCTCCACTCATCTCCTCGTTCTCTATTCTTCCTCCTCCTACCCTCTAACTAATCCTTAACACTGCGCAGTCGCCTGCCTCCAATGAGGTCGTTTTCCACCACCTCAGTGGTACACTAGTTTAGCTTATTATTAAAATCGACCGAAGGGAGGTTTTCTCCCGTGACTCATCTAGAAACTTTGTCTATCCGTCCGCCCATCTTCATCCGTGAGGGAGAGCAATATCGACCCCCTCCTTCTTCCTCTCTCAGTTCCCCTTCTTCCTCTCCTCCTCCTCCTGATCGATCGGTCAGTTTTTCACCGACAACGGTGATATACTAGTACTAAATTCAATTAATTTTGTAATCAAATCGAGCGAAGCGAGATTTTTCCCTAACTCCCTCTTCAACTTCATCTGTCCATATCTCCCCTAAAAAGAGAGAGCTAGTGAGCCGCCCTCTCCCCCTCTCCCATCGACCCTCCCCACTTTCCTTTTCCCTTTCCTTCCCCCCCCCCCCTCTCAGTGTCACTGCTGAGCGGTAATCTAATATATATTGGATATTATATATATATATATATAAAATTTATTGTTTACTGAGATTCTACACTGAATATACTGAACGCATGCTAAATGATCAGCATCCTCAGCCCGGAGGGGGGGGGGGGGGGGGGGGGGGGGGGGGGGGGGCGCACATTCCCATACCAAATCCAGGGCGAAAGTGTGAATTTTCAATTTTTATTTTGACCCTTCCAATTTTCGCCCGCGATCTCCTTTCTTCCCCGCCCCGCCGCCGCCCCGCCCCCCGCCCCCCCAAATCCAGGGCGAAAGTGTGAATTTTCATTTTTTTTTTACCCTTCCAATTTTCGCCCTCTATCTCCTTTCTTCTGATCCCGATCCCCGCACCCCCCCAAAAAAAAAAAAAACACACACACACACACACACACACAAACACACCCCCCCCGCCCGCGCCCCCCCCCCCCCCCCCCCCCCACCCAAAAAAAAAAAAAAAAAAAAAAAAAGATCTCTCCCTTCCCTTTCAATCCAAGCGATCTCAGCCCTCTCCCATTGGATCGATTCCGTCTTAGGTGGGCTCGATGTCACTCGTGCTGCCGTAAATTTGCAGATTTCAACAGAGGGAAGTAAGGATTTAACTGCGGTGAGGGGTGGCAGTCTCTGGCCCTCGAGATGACGGATTCGGCGTCGTTGGTTGCGTCCATCGAAGCCCGATTCAGCTCCCTCGAGCTGATCGGGAGAGGCTCTTTCGGCGATGTCTTCAAAGGGTAAGTCCCTCCTTTCTTTCTTTCTTTTATGTTGTGTTGAATTAGTTGGAGCTCAATCTGGAACTGGGTTTTGTTTCCCAGCAATGGCAGTGGAAATTATTAGCGTTTGATTGAACATATTCACCCCGTGGAGTTTGGATCAATCTACTTCAATAACGCGCAAATAGAAGCGTAAATGGTCAATCTTTTGAACACATAAATAGAAGCGTAAATCATGTGAAACTGATGGTAGTTTGGGTGGTTGATGGAACACTCGCTTGATGGTCTTTTCACCACTTTGGGGGTTACTGGGGATGTGGTTCTTGTTTGAATCATTAATAGATGAACTGAATCTCAGGGTAGCAAATATACTTGGATGAACAAGACGAGAACGGTCCTTGATATTAATAAATAGGAACTCTTGGGGAAATGGGTTTCCCAATAGAGAAGTGGCAATGGTGTCTCAGTTTGCTGTCTTTTGCAGGGTTAAGTACTATAGTTGTTCTGGATAGCCTTTTGAAAACCCCACTGTTAGGAGGCTTCTCTTTCTCATACACACCCACATGCATTGCACACACTCACCCCCCCCCCCCCCCCCCCCCCCCCCACGCGCGCGCGCACACACACTCCATCTAACTCACATACACCCACATATACACTTGCATATGCGTGCTTTGTTTGGTCATGTCATTGAATATTTCTCTGAGGTGATGTGTCACATCTCACATACGTCTAATTTTTGTGATGCAAAGTGCTGAATCTGAGTTTTTAAGTAGGGAACACAAATGCCATGACTGAGAAAGTTCATTTTTGTTTTGGTCTGAGACTATCGGATTTTTCTCTTTCAGTAACATGTATAACATATACAATGTTACATTTTTGTTAACATAAGGAGTGCTGAAACTAAGTTATTAATGAGGGATACAAATTGCGATAAGCTGTGTGTGAGAGAGCAGCCTCCTTTTGTTCTGTCCGCTGCAGTTGGAACTTTTCTCTTGGGTGAATCATGTGTCCATCTCGGTGACATGAGAAGTGCTGAAACCAAGTTGTTAATAAGGAAAACCAATGGCCATACTCTTTCCAAGTGTATCCGTAGTGCTTTTCTAACGATCTGGTCGTTATATGCCTAAGAGAGATTGGAAGGAAGTTTCTGCCCGATGTTATATTTTTCACACATTTATCTATGATACACTTTTGTGCAGCCAAGAGTCTATTTGGATGAACAGAAAGTGAAGGGAACGTCTGAGGATGGAGGCAATGCCGGCAGGACTGTATATGCATATCCATGCTTGCTTCAAAAAAGGAAATTTGATATGTTTTTATTTTCTTTATTTTCTAGCATCTAACATCTATAATTGTAAGCACATTGGGCTATTTGAGTCTCCATAGATGAATTTAAACATGTTTTAAGACAAGGAAGAAGTGTTCTATGGGTGCAGATGGTAGCTGCTTGGGAAAGCAACACATATATTAGGGAGAGTCATTTCATTAATGTTTTTCAGTGTCTGTGTGGGATTGTATATCAAATATGAGGACATGATTGACAGTCTATCTCTAATTAGACCTTTTCCCATATACCAGCTTATCTTGACTGGCAGCAGCTCCTATGTCTTCGTCAAAGGGTGACTCCATTCGCTATTTTTGCTGATCCTTAGGTTACACTGTTTTATTTGTTATCTGTTTAACTTCATGTCTCATTTAGTTACATGCAAAACTATTCGTTCTTACCATTAAGAGGTTAAACCATTGTTTCCTTTTTTGATTATTTTCTTATACCCTGAAATCATCCTGTGAATTTAGCTAAATTGCCCGATGCCTAGAAGGCAAGATGAGCCAAAGCATAAAAGCATGCATTGTCTCACCGCAGGTGGTAATGTTCAGGGAGGTCAACAGAAGTTTACGTCTTTTCTGTAGTTCCTTGGGGACGGGTGGGGATTGGGATTTGGTCTACTGGCATTTGATAGTTCACTTTCAATTTCTTCAATCTACTGGCATCAGATGGTCTAAAAGAATGTGAGCTATCAAATGGGTAAATTGGTTGCATTCTTTGTCTTGACCCTGAAAGTGAATATTCCACATGAGCCAGTCACATCCTAGGAAGGGGTTCTAGTTCACAAAATTTCCATGAATGCAAAAATTAGTCTTAGCTAACATTTTGAGGATGATCCATCCACAGTTAACCGGGCTTTTGTAAGGGTAATGTAGAATGTGTGGCTTCATGGAGGTCGTCCATTTGGGTCGTACAAATAGCATCGGTACAAGTGGCATCAGAAAAAACACTAGCTCTAGCTGTGTGGAAATAAATTCCATGTAGAACTAAATGCCATGTGAAGACTTGGCAACCAATGCGTTACCGTGCTACTTAATGAATCAAGTCATCAAGCCCTCATAAATTTGACTTTTTAGTCTTGTGCTAGTATAGTCAATAACTATCCTTTCCGATTTCAGGTTTGACAAGGAGCTAAACAAATATGTTGCTATCAAAGTTATCGATCTGGAAGAAGCGTGAGTGCCTTTGTTAGATTTTTATATCATCAGCTTTATTATCTGTCTTCTTTTGCATGCAATATCTGTTTCTTTGATTGCCCTGCCTTTGGTAAACTATACTTCTTTAATAAAGTTATGTGTTAGTTGACCTTAATTTTGGGACACAAGTATTCTTCTAAAAATTTCTTTTGGACACCAAGTATCTTAGTAAGTTTTGATCCTTATTGTAGACAACTTTATGAATTTTTCTCTTTCATCATTATTGTTAAGTTAACAACAGTAATTGATATAGAAAACGACTTAAATAAATGCAAACAAGTCTTTTATTGCCATTTGTCAAGTGAGGATTGCCTAGGCAATTTTTTTAGCTAAATATTTAGGGATGACTCTAGGAGCACAAGAAATTTATTGACCTAACACTTTTGGTAAGGCTAAATACCAGTGAATTAACATTCACTTTAGCCTCTTTCAATAAACGAGCTTGTGGACTAGCTCGTGGGATTTATCTTAGAGTGGTGTTGATAAACCTTACCGATGGTTTTACTCGTGTATCGATATATCAGGAATAAGCGGTAGTAGAACATTCATTGGATCGAAAATAGTAGAGGTAGTAGAAGGATATATGATGTGTTCTTAAAGAAGGTCAAGACAACATTAGCCAAATGCTTTATAGTAATAGGACTCTAGCGACATTGGCCCTTCTATGTGCGAGAATAGCCTAGAAATACCCATTGATCTGACCTAGGATCTAATTTATCATGTGCTTTCTCTAACACATGAACAAAATAAAGACATCCAAACACTTTGGGTGATGAATCAAATAATGGCTTATCTTTATGAAGAACTGAACAATGAGGTTTTTGCCACTTCGCATAGAAGAAGGAACCTGATTAGAGGTTAAGATCGCATCACTGAAAAAATATTTTGGAACATGCACGTGAATCATCATTGCTCGAGGAACACCGAGTAAGTGACCGTTCTGGTGCACAATAACACCATTATGTTTTGTTGTATGAGCACAAGAAGTCCTGATGAATAATACCATTAGACGATCAATATTCTTACAAAGCATGTTGCAAATATTCAGAGCATTATTAGATCGTAAAAGTTTAATAGAACAAGCAAATTTATATTTTGAAAGAGATAATCACACAACAATCTTTCATTAAAAACAACCACGCCATTCGAGAAAAGTCATTAATAGAAGTTATAAAGTATGAAAAATCAGACCTTATTTGACTCGAATAGGATTCCAAATAACAATAGGAACCACCTCAAATGGGGTACTACACCATTTATTCTCTCTAGAAACTAAAGAAGGCTTGTGATGTTTGCCTAATTGACGCAATTCATACTCCAGCTTAGATAGATCTACTTGAAGGAAGTAACAAATTTATCGACATGAGAGATGCACGACCTTGAAATACACCTAGAGGGGGGTGAATAGGTGTGAATGCTAATCTAATGATCTTTTTAAACTTTAATTAAATGAGTGATGCAACGATCTCTCAAAACACGACTAAGAGCCGAATACCCCTTGCGAGGTTCTGAACTCCTTCCTCCCAATTCCCCTTGAATGGGTTAGAGGTGCGCAATGCAACCGTGTTGTATGAGATATGATCGAACAAGTAAAGAATGAAATGCTATGATGAAACACACACAATCAAGCTATCCAAGCAATCAAGGATATAGCAATACAATGCACACAATTAAGCCAAGCAAGTATAGATGAATTGCAATAGAAATATATGCAAGGCAATATGAAACAATGCTCAAAAACACAAGCAAGTATATATGATGATATGAATGGATGATGCTTGCACAAATGTAAAAAGAGTAGAGTTGAGAGAAATTAGATCAAACGCAAAGACCAAGATGTGTTTCGAGGTTCGAGCCCCTAGCTCTACATCCCCGCCTACACCACCGTGTAGGATTTCCCAATCCACTATAGGAGTACCAACTCCTCTCTCAACCTTACAAAGCCACCGAGGCTATACAACCACAATCCACCTCTACCGAAGAGGGATACGGCCCGTAGCCAAATACAACAACCACCTCTACCTAAGAGGCTCACAAACCAATCACAATACCACTCCGATCACCTCTACCGAAGAGGGATTCACAAAAGTAAGGAGGGTTTACAACAAGTGGTTCCACAACCACAAACTTCTCTTTTCTTTCTTTTTCTCTTTTCTTTTTCCACACAAAACAAAGATCCTAATAACTTAGGATAGAAGATATAGCTCAAGTGGAAACTAAGTGTTTTGGAAACAAGCAACAAAGAAAATACTTGGGAAAATTCTTGCCAAAAGATATAGAATGAAAAAACACAAATATCCCAAATCCTATTTTCTTTGATTTTCCAAAAACACAAAACAAATAAAGATTAAATCTTTTTAGCACTTAAACTCTTTTAAAACTCTTTTAAACTCTTCAGAAAACCAGAATTTTTCTCTTAAAAAACTTAGCCAAAATCCCAAATGAATAGGGTATATATAGGCCAAACCAGAAAACTAGCCGTTAGGCTGATGTGGCAATTCTGACAGCCACCGGTCGACCGGCCCGGTCGACCGCCAACGGTCAGAAATATGACCGTTGGGCACTATCGGTCGACCGGCCCGGTCGACCGAAATTTCCAGAGAGCAGAACTCTCACATCGGTCGACCGACCCGGTCGACCGGATCTGTGCCTGACAGACGTGCACGTCTGTGCACGTCGGTCGACCGGTCGGTCGACCGGCCCCTTGGTGCGGTCGACCGACACGGTCGACCGACCAGCCTGTCAGCACAAATCAGGTCAGAATTTTTGGAAAAAATATTTTATAAAAATCTTTTATCTTTTCTGAAAATTCCATAAAAATTGTTTTGTCATTTTATTTGAAACATAAACCTGTGATAGAAATTTCAAGACAATATATCAACATATCAATTCATTTTAGAGTCTTGCAAATTTTATCAAAAACAAAACCTGTATTTTGTCAAACTTGATTTTTCCAAAACCTGAATAGGGATATCAAATAAGTTTGTTTACCAAGTTAAAGCATGTATGTATAAATAGAAAACATCTACTATACATATACCATATGTAAACTTGTTTTGATCAACTATTCATAAAAACCAAAAAACCAAATCATAAATCGTGTGTGTTTTGTGCACTTGAGCATATCCACTAAACTAAGCTTTACAAATGGATCTAAAACACTATCTAAACTAGGATACCTAAGTCTTGCTTGTAGATCTTCTATCTTCAAGTAGACTAGCTCCCAAACCGTGATCTTCCAAGTGCAAGGGTATAATCTTGAAGCTTTGGCACCGGAATCACCATGATAAGCTTCCAAACACCTTGTTGAAGCTATCTCCCAAACTAATATCTTGTTAATGATCTGAAACTTAGAAACACAAGAATATTAGTAAACATAACTACATGAGTTGATCATCATCAAAACTAGAGTGGAAGGCCATTGGGCCAACAATCTCCCCCTTTTTGATGATGACAAAACTCATGGAGTTATATATGCATGGATTAAAGTTAAGCTTCAAAGAAGCTCCCCCTTAACTCATGCATAAACAAATAACAATAATATGCAATGCATGACAATGCATATAAACATGGTACTCTAGATACTAATGGAATATTCAACATAAACTATGTTCTAGATACCAATTTAACCAAACAACATGCAATGCTTAATGATCTAGATATCAATAAAAACAATCATTTTAAACAAGATACCAATTAAACAATATACCAATTAAGCAAGGAAGTCATGCATATATTAAAAACATAAACACAAATTCTTCTCCCCCTTTTTGTCAATCATCAACAAAGGGTAAATAGCAAAATCAAACATTTTTTTTTTATTCTTAAAGCAAATACATGCATAAAAGGACATGCATATAAGTTACAAAACAACCAAGTCTTCTCCCCCTTTTTGTCCTAATCAAGGAACCAACAAAGGGTTAAAATCATAAAAACAATATTTTCTCCCCCTTTTTGTCAAAAACAAAAAGATCAAGAAGGGGTAATCCAAACATTCATAACAACAATGACACCAATTCAAGATATGACAATAAAGTGCATATTGATACCAATTGAAGTAAAACATATAGCAATGTAAATCAAAAGTATATATTTTTCTTAAACAAAATTTTGAGATACCATTAAAAACACTCAACATAAACATCTTGATATCATTAAGAGAAATATGTTCTTTTAATCACATGATACCAATTTGAAACTATATTTTAACATAAAGCAAGGGAGTGGGAATCAAATACCAATTGAAAGACAACAACAAATTTTCTCCCCCTTTATGAAATACCAACAAAACATATGCATAAGCTTGTTAAGATACCAATTGAAAAACAATCAACCATTTGAAAAATTTTCAAGCTTAGCATTAAGATATATATGTATGAGAGTAATAGATACCAATTGAAATTGATACCATAGGATAGAAAGCATACATACATACATACATAAAACATATATGAGTATACCAGAAGGATCAAAAATTAATACCAATTGAAAGTGTTCAAAGATACCAATTTAAAGAATAGGGTCAAGTGTATATCTCATATTATCAAAGCGAAGAATACGAACTAGTTAAAATGATAGTTTTTGTTACTAGTACGAAATCCTTCAAGCAAGGAATAAATACAAATCATTTTTCATAAAATGAAATCCACATGATAATCAACACTCTATTCAATTAAGTATAAAAAAAGGTCTCATGAAAACAAAGCATGACCAATTTGAAGGTGTGAGTGTACAAGTAAAGTGTGGAGATCACAATCATGAAGATTTGTCATTAAGTTCAAATATTCCTTAAACAAGAAATCATAAAAAAATATTTATTTTTCAAGGTATATGTATGACTTGACAAACAAGAAGTATACATACATATCCCTAAACACACTTTTGAGTCCATAATAGATATTTGCATGAAAGGCAAATGACTCAAGGGGTGTACATGTATTTCTTAAGGTTTGGCAAGCTAAACATATACATGAAATGGAAAACTCACAAACACGAATCAACAATGAGAATACAAGTCTAAAATGTATGAATCATCAAAACTAGACTATATTCACACATCTAATGGGAACAAATAAGCATTCAACCCAAAACATATATAGATTTATTTGTGTCCCACTATATGTACAAATATATACCTAGTCTTAATAAAAACTAACATCTAAACAAGTAATCAAATCATTAAGCACAAGACAAACACGAATATCATTTTGCTAAACCGAAACTCACACGAATTCATCAAAATTCTTTTATTTGTAACACAACTTCTAGGTATATGTATGATTCATCCAAATCTAACAATGTACATACATATCCCAATCATAAACGAGTCTATTTAAAAGTAATTGCATGAAGGCAAAAGACTCGATGGGTATACATGTATATTTATTAGTTTTGAATTCAAAAATACATATACATGAAGTAAAATCAAGAAAATAGGTATGGCAAGTTTAAATGGAAGAATCCTCAAAACTAGCTTATACAAGTGCATATAGTGGGTACAAATGAGCATGAGGTACAAAACATATATAAGTCAATTTGTTCTCACTATGTGTACATGTATATATGCAAGTTTTGATAATATCTACATCTAAACTAGTTTGTACCATATGAAGCATAAAACAAACATCATGATAAAGCTAAGAAACATGATTACTATGTAAATTCACATGTATTAGATTCATGATGTACATTATAGCTTAAACACAAGTGAGAACACTAAATATGGGTTCATATAAGCATATGTGTCTCAAATACTATACATGTATGTCAAGGATCTAATAAGCATGGCATTTACACACTAATCCAAAGACAAGCTATAAATCAAGTGATATAAACATGTAATCAACAAAACATGTTATAAATCAAACAATAAACATGCTATCAATACATGCTAAGAATGATAAAAATGTAACGCATGTAGTAAATGGGAGTTTAGGAATTTGTTACCAAAGCCAAGAGGGCAACTTTCCTTGTCTCCAAACATGGTGGTCCTCTCCACCAAATCTTCCCTTGAAAGTGATGCATCCAATTGATTTCCATGAAGCCCGGAACGCATCCACTCCAAGGTGTCATCACTCTCACGTCATGTGAGAGCCCACACCTACATCAAAAACAATAGGAGGGGTGGTCTTTGGTACCCATTGTCTTTTGGGTCCATGGGGGTTAGTCCCTTCTCTAACCCAAGCAAAATTCTTTTTATTTGCTAAATTATTGACATGTAATCTATCAAAACAAAATTTAGCAAGGTGGCCCTTACGACCACAATGTGTACAAGTTACACATGAGCATACATGTGTTGATGGTGTCCGTGAGGAGCATGTGTATGCCGTGGAGGGTGTGCATGGAAAGATGGAACTTGTTTCTTTCGAAGCAAAGATTCCAAGCGTGTATGCCCTTCTACACATTGGCTCAAAGTGGAGCCCAAACAATCTACACTCTTCTTTAATAAACAAATATCATCATTAATCCTAGAAGAAGAGGTACATGCATTAGGTAGACTAGATGATGAGGCTACACTAGCATGGCAAACATGTGTATCAATTTTATTTTTCAAAGAATTATTTTTATTTAAACAAATTTCTAATTCTTTTGAAATAAACTCAATTTCTCTTTTTAAAGAATCATTGTCTTTTAAAACAAATCTACTTTAGAAGACAAAACATCATGATTTTTCAAAACCTCATTGCAATCATTTTTAGATTTTAAAAGGTTATTTTCTTTAAGTGCAAGATCCAATTGAGATCTCAATGAGTCCCTTTCATTATAGACCTCAACCTTTTCTTGCAAAACAATGTCAAGTCTAGAATGCAAACAAATATTTTCTTTTTCATTTTTAGACTTTTCTTTTTCAAAATCTTATATTTTTCTATTAATTTTTCACAAACAATAGATAGTTCTTCATTTAAGGCATGGGGATCAACAATATCATCACATGAAGAACTAGCATCATCACTATCTAAGTGGGTTTCCGATTGTACCTCAAGGGAGTCATTCCCTTGGACCATGTAGCATTGAGATTCGGACTCTCCACTAGATTCCTCTTCCCTTTGGATTTGTGCTTAAAGCTCGGAGGTGGTGGTTGTAGTTGACAATAGATTCCATACTGCAAAAGCGGAATCAATATTAGAAATACGCATAAGATAATCTTTAGGTAAAGTGCTTCTAATAGCCTCAAGGGCTTGTGCATTGGCCCCTATATGATTGCAATCACTAAGGAAGGATTCCTTGGTAATAGCAAGATAAATTTTATGACCTAGGGTTTGTAAATAAACAGTCATCCTAATCTTCCAAACATGAATGTTGGAAGGGTCATACATAGGTGGGGTCATGAAGTCCATGGTATAAACTAAATGTGTGCAAACAAGCAAATGCAAAAGAGATTAGCAAGCAAATGGATCACTCCTAGGATGTTAAGCCTAATATCAGGAGCACTAGCTCTGATACCAATTGAAATACACCTAGAGGGGGGGTGAATAGGTGTGAATGCTAATCTAATGATCTTTTTAAACTTTAATTAAATGAGTGATGCAACGATCTCTCAAAACACGACTAAGAGCCGAATACCCCTTGCGAGGTTCTGAACTCCTTCCTCCCAATTCCCCTTGAATGGGTTAGAGGTGCGCAATGCAACCGTGTTGTATGAGATATGATCGAACAAGTAAAGAATGAAATGCTATGATGAAACACACACAATCAAGCTATCCAAGCAATCAAGGATATAGCAATACAATGCACACAATTAAGCCAAGCAAGTATAGATGAATTGCAATAGAAATATATGCAAGGCAATATGAAACAATGCTCAAAAACACAAGCAAGTATATATGATGATGAATGGATGATGCTTGCACAAATGTAAAAAGAGTAGAGTTGAGAGAAATTGGATCAAACGCAAAGACCAAGATGTGTTTCGAGGTTCGAGCCCCTAGCTCTACATCCCCGCCTACACCACCGTGTAGGATTTCCCAATCCACTATAGGAGTACCAAACTCCTCTCTCAACCTTACAAAGCCACCGAGGCTATACAACCACAATCCACCTCTACCGAAGAGGGATACGGCCCGTAGCCAAATACAACAACCACCTCTACCTAAGAGGCTCACAAACCAATCACAATACCACTCCGATCACCTCTACCGAAGAGGGATTCACAAAAGTAAGGAGGGTTTACAACAAGTGGTTCCACAACCACAAACTTCTCTTTTCTTTCTTTTTCTCTTTTCTTTTTCCACACAAAACAAAGATCCTAATAACTTAGGATAGAAGATATAGCTCAAGTGGAAACTAAGTGTTTTGGAAACAAGCAACAAAGAAAAATACTTGGGAAAATTCTTGCCAAAAGATATAGAATGAAAATCAACACAAATATCCCAAATCCTATTTTCTTTGATTTTCCAAAAACACAAAAACAAATAAAGATTAAATCTTTTTAGCACTTAAACTCTTTTAAAACTCTTTTAAACTCTTCAGAAAACCAGAATTTTTCTCTTAAAAAACCTTAGCCAAAATCCCAAATGAATAGGGTATATATAGGCCAAACCAGAAAACTAGCCGTTAGGCTGATGTGGCAATTCTGACAGCCACCGGTCGACCGGCCCGGTCGACCGCCAACGGTCAGAAATATGACCGTTGGGCACTATCGGTCGACCGGCCCGGTCGACCGAAATTTCCAGAGAGCAGAACTCTCACATCGGTCGACCGACCCGGTCGACCGGATCTGTGCCTGACAGACGTGCACGTCTGTGCACGTCGGTCGACCGGGTCGGTCGACCGGCCCCTTGGTGTGGTCGACCGACACGGTCGACCGACCAGCCTGTCAGCACAAATCAGGTCAGAATTTTTGGAAAAAATATTTTATAAAAATCTTTTATCTTTTCTGAAAATTCCATAAAATTGTTTTGTCATTTTATATTGAAACATAAACCTGTGATAGAAATTTCAAGACAATATATCAACATATCAATTCATTTTAGAGTCTTGCAAATTTTATCAAAACAAAACCTGTATTTTGTCAAACTTGATTTTTCCAAACCTGAATAGGGATATCAAAATAAGTTTGTTTACCAAGTTAAAGCATGTATGTATAAATAGAAAACATCTACTATACATATACCATATGTAAACTTGTTTTGATCAACTATTCATAAAAACCAAAAACCCAATCATAAATCGTGTGTGTTTTGTGCACTTGAGCATATCCACTAAACTAAGCTTTACAAATGGATCTAAAACACTATCTAAACTAGGATACCTAAGTCTTGCTTGTAGATCTTCTATCTTCAAGTAGACTAGCTCCCAAACCGTGATCTTCCAAGTGCAAGGGTATAATCTTGAAGCTTTGGCACCGGAATCACCATGATAAGCTTCCAAACACCTTGTTGAAGCTATCTCCCAAACTAATATCTTGTTAATGATCTGAAACTTAGAAACACAAGAATATTAGTAAACATAACTACATGAGTTGATCATCATCAAAACTAGAGTGGAAGGCCATTGGGCCAACAGACCTAACCCGATGCCAATGAATAGGAGAGACTTCTGACATAGCAACTACAGTACCTACCCACCTGAGGTCAACCACTGAAGTGAAGATAATAAGATAATATAGTCCATCACGCTCGTAGCCCTGACAAATCACCTTTTTTTGTATGAAGGTCCTGAAACACATGAAGATAGAGAAATGACCAAAAAAACAATTTAAAGTTTAGGTAAATTAACTAATAAGCAGTAGATTAAACAGAACACCATGAATATGATGAACAATTAATAAAGTAATAGATAAAGAAAGAGAAACAATGCCCGTAATAAAACTACCATCAACATAGGAAATGGAAGACTCTAAAGTAGATGGACAAAATGAAGAAAACAATGAATGTTTACCAGTCGAGTGAGGCTCCATAACCAATTATCCAAAAAGTAGATTTACTGGCTAGACAACAGACACCTGGATGTACTAAAGTAGCATGTATGAAGTGGAGTCCGAGTACACTTCTGCAGCAGGGAGTCGTGCTCTACCTTGGTGAGAAAAATAGGACCAACAGTCAAGGAGAATCTAGCAGTAGAGTTCTGCGACGCAGAGACGGCGGAAAGGAGGATAATCCAGGACCCTCTAGCAAGTAAGCAAGCTGATAAGCAGATGTCCATGCATGTTTGCCTTGTAGCTTCTAGCATCTATCAATAGTATGGGTGGTCTTGTTATAGTGAGTAAACCTTTGTGACTCTCTTTGGATGCGAGCGAAGATATGACCCGTAGAACCACCATGACCACAAGGAGGAGGACCACAACCTCTAACAAAACCTCGTCCAATAGATGAGAACAAAGCAGAACTTTTAGTGTAGACTATTAGAAGTGGTAGACTGAGAGCGTGAGACAACCTAGAAAACACATTGTGAAGGGTTTGAATACCCCTTTCATAGCGAGATACTGTTCTCGTAGTGAGTTCAAAGTATTACTTAAGCAGTTAAGCTAGATAGAAATTTAGAGACATATAGTTCCTTCCGCTGCCTCTTAAGAGTCTCTAGATCATTAATAAGCAGATGGTACCGGTTAAGTTTGTTAATCATATCCTTGGAGTGACTCTAATACTCTGTCAAAGTCTCCTTGGCTCCTTGCTGGAGACTAAACATGTCCTTGTACACCTTGAAGACCCTCAATGCGTTCTTCAAAGAGCAAGTGTCGCAAACCACATCCTAATCTCCTTTTGCACTGTTCAAGAACATGAAATTAGTAGAAACCGATTGTTTCATGCTATTTCATAAGTAGGTCACAAGATACGTATCGCATCCCATTCTTCATTAGCTTTCTTAGGAGTTTTTTCCTTCAGTGAAGGATGGTCGTCCTGAAAACCATCCTTAATTTCCTTTTTGCACCAAGGAATTCCCTTATGCACACAACAAGTAGTTCTTCCCATTCTAATTTTGAATACCAACAAGGTAGAAGATTGCGAACATCTTTGATCTCAGCCATAGTTAGAAACAAACGGAAGAATCGGAGGAAGGGAAGAACCAGAAGAACTAAATGAATGATAGGACTGTTCTTTTTCTTTTCTTTTTTTTACTGTAGCTTTCATTTTTTTCTCCTTAAAATCAAATCTGATCTGCTGCGATCAGAGTAACAGAGGTGATCTGCTGTGATCAGATTGGAACAGATCTGATTTGATTATCAGATCTCAGTGGAAGGGATGGGTGGACGGGTGAGAGAGAAGTAGAAAGAGGCGGAGAAGAAGAGAGATCACGCAGGTGGAGCAGGTGGAGTGGGCAGAGGTGGAGGGGCTCGGTTGGTGCACATTGATGGTGCAGGTGGAGCGGAAAGAGATGGGGATGATTGAAGTTGATGGAAAGAAGAAGAGGAAGGAAGAAGAAGAAGAGGAGAGGAGTCGGGTGATGTTGATGGTGATGGTGGGTGGGATGATGGAGAGGAGGTTCACGATGTCCAAAGGCATTGCTCGACACTATCTCATGTTGGAGAATTAGACGGCTTAACTATAGCCTAGGGTTGTCCTGTTCTTTATATAGATAGTCATATATATATAGTAATTTACATAAATACCCTCAATTTCTTAAATAGATTTATCTTGTGGAGTTATATGCAAGTGCTGCTTGAACTAATCCAGATTAATGTCATGGGTAGAGATTGCTCCAGACTTAACTGAAATGAAGAGGATTGATTGTGTTATCTTGTCTGTCTTGTCTGATGCCACATCTTTCATTATTATTTTTCTTGGCTTTTGTTTCTCATCTTTCTGATTGTTTATATTTTCTCTTTTAAATTTTATTTTGTGCATGTTAATAAGAATATATTGTATATTTTCTTTTATTGAAAAGTATTCTTCACATTGAACAACAATTTGGCTTCTTTTGGTGCTTAAGGCTTCTATTGTTAATATTAAATGGTTGCATGTGTAGTCTTCTAGAAATTTTAATTTTTTTCTTACCATGTAATTAAATTTTGGAACCGGTGTAGTTTAAAAGAGAAGGCCCTTGATGGAGCTAAGGTAGAAAAAAGATTCATGTACGTCATTCCATTTGTAGCACGTTCACTTCTATCTTGAAGTCAAACTCATGTCCGGCATGCCGACGCATGTGTACACTTCTTGGACGCTCCCTAGACACTTTCCAAACATGACCTCAGGTCCTCAATCATGTAGTATATTTCTAATTTAGATGCTTGTCGAACAATTCTTGGACATATGTCCAACATTTCTCCTGGACTTCTTTGTCCCATTTACACATTTGAGTAGTTTATTTTCTTTTATTTGTATATCTAAAACTATAATCTTGTAGAAAATATGCCATAAAAGAATATTGAGTTGTATAAAACCTAGATATGTTTAGATATAAGAAGTGAGATAGATTGAGCTACATTATAAAAGGTTGAAGTGACAATTCCTATTCCTCTTGTGAAGTCATAAAGATATATGATAAATTAAAATTTTAGCATAGATGCCATCATGATATGTTTATATTATTAGAAATGTCTTTGGACTTTTGGATGCGTGGACATGTCTATCTGCGCTCTGTAATTATTTATCTCATCCTAGTTTCATTCCGCCAAGTCCATGAGTCTTACGTTTTAGGGAATTTCCTTGTCGCTTGTCTATGTCTTCGTCGTGTCCATGTCTGTGTCCATGCTGCTTCTTAGCTCATCCCAAGCATTTGGCATGCGGTAAGATATTATGAGAATCTTACTCCTCTGGAGCATCTTCCAGGAGAAACAAAAATCATATCATTTGCATTTGTTTCTGCCTCAGTTTTCAGTTTGTGGTTCTTATATTTTCTCATCTGATATAGTGATATGAGTTAACCTCAGAATGTGTGACACATCCTCACTCACAAACATAGATTCCCGGGTGGGATTTGTGACAAAGCATTGCTGTTGGAGTGGGTGGGGCTACTAGGGATCCTACCAGCCTAGCATGTTACAATCTTCATTTGTTCTCTTTGTTTCTCACTCCTAACATTACATTCTTGAGTTCTTGTTTAATATGCATTTTTTCCTAAAGGAAATATCTAGTTATGAATTTATGTGTTTGAGATCATTAATTATAAAATAGTTTAGATAGCATCTGTGTTAGGTAGACTTTCATTTCAACCTTTTACCCCATGTTAATTAGTAAGATACAATGTGTTCTGGGTGTAAAACTGGTGCAAATTTCTCAGCTTTTATGTTTCCCATATTTATTCATCTATGGAAATATTTCTAATACAAATTTCTCTGATTCTTTAGAGAGGATGACATAGAGGATATCCAGAAGGTATAATCATGTAATAGCATCAGATAAGCTCTTTTTACCTGCCAGACCCCAGTTTTTTTTCCTAAAAGATTTTCTGTTCTTTCATCAGGAAATATCAGTTTTGTCACAGTGCCGCTCCCCATATATCACCGATTACTGCGGCTCTTATCTCCATCAAACCAAGCTATGGATAGTTATGGAATACATGGCTGGTGGTTCTGTTGCTGACTTAGTAAGCTCACATATCTTTTGCTGATCTTCTTTGTATCTATTTACTGAATAAGTTTAAGAGCCCTATTGAGGGTTCAGTGGAAAAGACATTTATTTGTTAGTTGAAATGAAAGAAAATCAGTATTTGATTTGACTTATATCACTGTTTCTCTTATTTTATCCCGATATTAGTCATCCCTTTTACTTGACACTCTTAACCATTATTTTCCCTGCAAAACTATGTAACCTTACAATGTATTATGTATACTCAAATAGTTATTACAGATTGACGACCCAGAGCATGAAACTGAACATGCGCAAGTGGATTCCTAGTCTTGAAATGGTTCTAATTATGAAGCTAATACACTTCAAACAGAGATCATAATGTGCGACTTGCAATTTTGCATATTTATCCTATTCCTGCAATTGTTCCTGCTAATATGTAGTTTGTGAGTCAACAGAAAAATTCATCGAGGAATAATGTATTCAGACTATGTTGTGAAACGTTTTTTTAAATTTAAATTCCAATAAGTACCTGAATAATTGTCTGAAACTAAAAAAATATCTTAAAATTTTGGACACTTTTGAGATGATTTCAACATGTGTCCTAGGAGTCCAAAGAAGTGTCTGTTATATAGAATCTGTTATATATAGTTTACGGGAATCCCTTTCTCGTCCTTTGTTTCCATGGTCAGGAATTTGCACAGATTTAGAAGGTTGATGTTAGGATGTGATTATGCATGTAAAATTTTGTCAAACAGTTTATGGAGTTTTTTTACTTTATAACCACCACATTTTGATGGAGGAAAGCTTAGATGAAGATAATTTTGATTTTTTGAGAGGAATTGGGAAATGGTGAGAAAAAGAGATGAGGGTTGAGGATATGGTTCAAAGTCGCAGTCTCGGCCATCGGCTCGGCGGGCACTGAGACGGATCGGTCACGGCGTTTCAGATCGGTCTCAGGTAATATGCGCAAAACGCTACATAGAAAGCTCAAAAATTATGAAAAAATCACGGTTAGTTTAAAAAAAAAATGTAGACATCAAGATTCATGTATCACATGTCTAAAACAAGTTTGTTTTTTTAGTGAAATTGAAAAAATATGATGATTTGGGGGTAAATTTAAGAAATATGGTGATTTGGGGGGTAAATATAGAAATATGAAAGATTTGAGAGGTAAATATGAGAAAAACCCAAAAAAATAAAAAAGGAAAAAAAGAAAAAGAAAAGATAAGAGATAGAGAGAGATCGATCTCTCTGGCTCTCTCTTCTCTCTCCCTCTGATACTTCTGTCTCCGTCTCTCTCTCACCTGATCTCTCTCTCCTCTCACGCTCTCTCCTCTCCCTCTCTCTTCTTCTCTGTCCCGATCTCTCTCTGAGTCTGAGACAGAGAGATCAGGACAAAGAGGGAGAGACAGAGGAGGGAGGGAGGGAAGGGGAGAGACAGAGGAGAGAGGAAAGAGAGGGGAGAGATAAAAGAGATCAGGACAAAGGGAGGGGGGAGAGGGAGAGAGAGAGAGAGAGAGAGAGAGAGAGATAGAGAAAAGAGATTAGATGTAGGCTTACCAGGGGACGATGAATGACGGCTGGCTGGCGGCGGCGATGACAGGCGTGCAACGACGACGACGGGTTGGCAGGCGAGCCCTAATTTCAGATCGGTAAGAGTTTTTTTTTCCTTTCTTTTAACCCGACTCGGGGCCGGCTTGGCCTCTACTCGATCGACTCGGCCGAGTCAACCCGAGTCGTATCAGGACTCGGCCGAGTCGACCGAGTCATACCTGAGTCGGCCCCGAGCCGATCTATTTTCTCCACAAAGATCAACTTGCGTCTCATTATCGGATCGATGGTGACCGTTTCGGAGACGACTCAGCCGAGTCAAGAGCGACTCGGCCGAGACTTTGAACCCTGGTTGAGGAAGGTTTAACAAAGGGGAAAGAAATAAGATGGGATTAGGAAATGGTTTGAGTAATATGAAATGGTTTGAGTCAAGAGGTATAAGAGATGGGCTTTGGAACAGGTTGACAAAAGAGGAGGAAGAGAGATTTTGTGAGGGCTGGAGAAGAAGGGAAGAAGAGAGGTAGATGGTGGAGTTTTTTTATTTTTAGGTTTCCTCCTCATTTTATGCCCATTCTTGAATTTTGTCTAAGTTCCATGAAGAAAAATTTGTCTAAGTTGAGAGTAATTGAATGTAGTGTTGATGGCAATAACCTTCATATATTTCAATTTCAGCCAATGACGACACATAATTTATCAACCATTATAATTATTAAGATTTCTTCTTTAAGAATTCGACTAGTGCACAGAATCAGAATAATCCCTGGAGGTTCCTAAAGTATTTGAGAATTTAATTATACTTGTTGAGGTGGGTTAGGTTGATGCTAGATGTGGGTATCACTACTTTTAGCTTAATTTGGGTTTATGGGAATGAGTGCATTGCTATTTGTCTTCATGGGAGGATGACAACTGGAAGTCTCTCCGTTGTGGGTGGGTTGGGGGCTATATTGAGATAAGAAAAAATAATAATTAAAACCTCATTTCTTTTTCACCTTTATATTTACCCAATAGTTTCAAAATTTTTCGAAAATAAATCAAATTTGTAGTTCACCTACTCATATGTTAGCCTTGTAAAATAAGGTCAGCCCCTGGGTATAAAAAGGTTATAATGAAATAAATCTCAAATTAATTATTTTTAATGTAAATTTTTATTTTTTAATAAAAGATATTTTTTATTTTTTATTATATTAATTTATTCACTTTTTAATCATAATTTTTATTATTTATTATTTTGTATATTTGTTTAATTTTTTATAATAAAATAATTGGGAACAAGAAATATTAAAAATTATGATTCATCGGCTCTACGGTTAAGCAAAAATGCTATGGTTCACCAAAAACTGGTATAAATAGAAGAAATATGCTATCATCACTAAAAGTTTGTTACATTCATAACACATGTTTTATATAAGAGAAATATACTAATAACCAACAACAAAATTTCTCTACTTTTAATAAATATGCTATAAATAGAACAAATATACTGTAAACAGAAAAATGCTATAAACTTAAAATATTTGCTGTATTTTCTAAAATTATACTTTTGTGGTGGTGATTTTCTGCTGTTAATGATCATACGGTCGATCAACATCACAAACGATAGTGTGTATTTAAAGTATAAGTGCAAAATAATAAATACAATATAAAGAACAGATGGAGACACGATATTCTTACGTGGAACCCAAATTGAGAAAAATCACGGGGAGAAAATTCACTATAATTCACCGGTTTATAGGAATTACCGGTATGTATTGGTGTTTTTTTAGTTGGGATTTGATAAAAAGTCTAAGGTCTTAATGGAAGGCCCGGGGTCCTCTCTCCTCTTGGAGAAGGTCTATTTGTACTGAATTGTAGGCCCTGAGGTGGATGGGTCGTTCGCGAGATTTGCACAGCTGCACGATCTTCATGTGCGAATTTGTTTTAACAGTCGTGATTGCTGGCGTGATGGTTGAGATTATATGTAGGAAATTTCGTAAGTGTCCACTTTAAGCGTATGGGCTTTACACCTTTCAATGTGGGAGAGAAGAGGCGACGCGATTACAGGCGGAGATCTCAGCGGTTGTTATTGAGGGCTTCCGGGTGAAATCGGGGATGTTGGACTGCTGGTGACTCCGGAGAGTGATACCTCCGGAACTGGGGTTCGCTCTAGGACAGTTCTGGGTGGCGGAGCTTTGGAGGTTGAATTGAGTTCGGGCTGGAGTGATTCTGAGAACTGTGGATGCTCTCGGGAGGTCTGATGTGACGGAGACAATTGATTATTGCGAAAACTTCAAAAAGGGACTTGGTTGCTTAGACACACGTGTCAACATCTTGCTGAGAGTCAATTTTTGACCACTACAACTATATTTCTAATAACACATGATTGCTATTCTAGAAATCTCTCAATAGGTATTACGCAATCACATGTTTACAATATACAAACAAATGTAATACATTATTCCTCCAAAAAGTTACAAACAAATGATTATAATATAATTACAAACAAACAATCCCTCCCAACATCTTGTTGGATTAAGCTTTATCTGGTTCAGTGCCATCTCAAGCCCTTCATACTCTTGAAAATCTAAATGGCTGAAAAAATAAAAGATTATCCATAAATTCAAAAAATTATAAAATAAGCATATGCATTAACAGAAAATTATTTGCAGTAGAAAAAACGTCACAAGTATGTTATAATTACTAAAAAAAATAATAAATATGCTATAGGTTCTAAAAAAATGCTATGCTCCCAATAAGAGTATGTTGTAGATGTTATTATATTTGTAAAAAACATGCTGTAATTATTAATATAGTGCTACATTCAGAGCAAATATGCTATAAGTCACCAATATTTTGCTATAATTTTAAAGATTATGCTACAGTTACTAAAGATTTGCTATATTTAGAAAGAAATACTATATTGATCATGCATTAAGGCTATATCAAAATACCTCCGATCCCATATCTAAATAATGAAATGATTTAAATTGCAAAAAAAATTATCCCAATTGAATCTAAAACCTACTCATAAACAAAAATAAACAAAAATAAGTAAGCAAAACACACTATAGTTATAAATTTTTGTAAATAATAAACAAGTAACAAATTCAAACAACGAATCCCTATTTTTCTCCAGAAAAGTCCCCATTTCATGTGCCTTAAATGAGAAGGGAGATTTATTATCGAAAAGATTGGACCTTTACCTAATCAATCTAATCATTATACCAATCTAACAAAACCCATTTCCTAATATGCCTTCTTCCACGCAAAATAAGTCCCAAATCATCAAAATAATGTCAAATGTTTGAAAAATCAAGGATGCAAAGAACATACTACGTAATGCAAAAAAAAAGAAAAAAAGAAAGAAAAGAAAATAGAATTAAGACAAAAGAAAGTCATTTTCACAATCACCATTTTCCAATCTAAATCAAGTCAAAACAAGCAACAAATTCTTATGAAATCAATCGTAGCAAGAAGACTTGGGAAATCAATCATTGGAACTAAAAAGATGATCTCGTGATATCACCAAAACCATTTATGTTTGAAGAGTAGCTATGGCTGCTGCCACCAGGAACCCATAAATGAAGCTAGCAACATTGAAGAATAGAAGAAAGCAACAAAGAAAGAAAGAGAGAATCATCCCAGCAATTTCACAGCGGAGCAAACTTAAAATTAAAAATCAGGAATATGAAGCATCAAAACTACCATTCAAACCCTCCACTACCTGCCCTCATCATCTCAACATGTATGTCATGATGAGATAGACAATCAGAATGCAAGGGTGTTGAGCTCATGTACGAATTTGTCTTTGCTCTTGCTGATATATCTCTCCCACTTACGGAGATCGCGGGGGCGTGGAAGAGATGGGAACAAGGCGCGGTGACAAGGTTGTTCCACAAGGTCGAACATAAGGTCTTGCTAGTGGTTAACCTGCAAGGGCCGGTGGTGAGGAGGTGTGAAGAAGGGACAACAAGGTGGTGAGGGGTTGAAAAGGGGTTGGGGGCAGGGGCCAATTATAGTTTATCATGAGGGAGCAAATTTGGGTTTTTTAAAGAAAAATTCATATAAGTATAATCAATATGTATCTTGTATTGGAACTATGGTTGTAGAGAAGGGGTCGGGATTATTGGGTATACATGTAAAATATCAAACCTCTGGGTTTAAAAATTATAGATGAAAAAGAATATTGGGGTTTTAATCATTTTTCCCTTAAGAAAACTATATAAGCTGATAGTGTAGCTTGGTAGGATTCTTGCATTTAAAGAAACTATACGTTAGCAGAGTGAGGTCTGATTTTATCTTTGACATGAATTTTCTATTATCATATATCGTTAGTAAAATTTCATTACGGCCAAAAGTGTGATTAGTTAGTTATATTTACAGTAATAATTATATTCTAAATGATTGAGGAGAGTTTGCAAGAATGTCTGCCATTCTGATGACGTAGGAAAAAAAAGGTTCTTTCGGCTTGAGTGAACTTCTAGATTCTGGATACATTGTCAATTGCTAGTTTCATCTGACATGTGCTTGTGCGTCTAGGAAAGCAAGAGGCTATGGTAGAAGACAACCTAGGTTTTCTGATATTTATGTATCTAATCCAAGCATTTCCTCTAAATAATGGGGTCATTCGTGGTGCAAGCCTCAAAGTTGAGAGAGCTCCAGAAAATAATTGACCAATTTATGATTGGCAACCTGATGTCAATCTTCTTGAATGGTGCCAAATTTCTAGCCTAAGACAACTGTGATCAAGGGAGAATCCTGTCAAATCAAAATTTGTCTTATTTGGCCATAGGAGACCTGCATTCTTTCATCTGCCATTTAACTCTCATGCAACCAGGAGCAAGCCTCCATATATCCTCTAGAGTTGGAAAGAGTCCACTTAAAGAGCGAGGGATCATAAATTTTCATAAATTTATGATTCATTTGCTGCATGGAAACTTGAGTTGCCCTTCATGAGTGATCTGTCTAAGAAAGTCATGGAGGTAAATGCAGAGTAGGATAGTTTATTGATTTAAAAAGAACATTGAATGTCTAAAATATTTTGTTTGTTCTTGCAGCTTCAAAGTGGTCCCCCACTTGATGAAACATCCATAGCATGCATTCTGCGAGACTTACTGCGGGCTATCGAATATCTTCACAGTGAAGGAAAAATTCACAGAGATATCAAAGGTGAGATTCCAAATCCTTAACAATTTTGTGCTTGCTGTGTTTCAGTTCATTATGTATCTTTTCATCTCTTGCATACTTGTTCATAATTGAAATATGGATAATGACTCCCTTATTGTCATATTTTCGTCTCTTCTTTTGAAATATCAATATATAATCTCAATTTTTTCTGTGATCTTTGGCAGCTGCAAATATTTTGTTGACAGAGAGTGGAGATGTAAAGGTTCGTGATGTTCTTCTCATAAGAAGTATCATTGTCATAATTTGACTGGCGCTCATAAACAGGATTAAAATCTTTATATTAAGCCTTTAAAATAATTCTCATCTTACTGTTTCTTTTTAGGTTGCTGACTTTGGAGTTTCTGCACAGTTAACAAAGACGATTTCAAGGAGAAAGGTATTCTCCAAAATCTTGTTATATGGCTCGTAGCCATATATAAATATGGATTGTTATTTTACTTCTTGCTAGATATCATAGCACACCTTATTTTAGACTTTAAATCCCAAATAAACCTAGTTACAGTATGAGAATGATGCTCTCTCACATCACAACGAAGGGTTAAATCCTCAAATTTGGCTATGTAATCTGGAATTGACATATCACCCTGACGGAGATTTTGTAACTGGTCTAGGAGATGGTTCTTATAATATTAAAAAATGTACTTAAACTTTTTTTTTCATTTTTTCACAAGACTCTATGACAACCTTACGTCTTATGCAATTTCTCACTATCGAATCTCGGTTAATTCTAGCTGACCCTATGAGTTTTCTCCTAACAAATAGGATTCTAGCCGCTTCTGAAAACTCATACCAATCAAAGTAGCATTTCATATTGGCTAGCCAATCACTAAAAATATTAGGATCACAATAACCATCAAATTAAGATCTTCTAGCTTAAATCTACGCGCTATTTTCTTTTTCCTAGCACGTCAATCACGGGCACAACTACTCTCATAGTCACCTTTAGCGCAAGCCCTATATTGATAACTCATGGTGAAATATGCATCAATCTAGACACAAACTATGAAGCACAGATACTTCAAAGTGAGTGTCGTGTCTGTATCGGACACGTGTCGGACACCGACACTTGAAAGACACTTGCCCGACACGTATCAGACACTCCGAAGCTGTGTCGGATTTTAAACAATCATAAAATTACGTGTCAACACCGTGTCCAACGCCATGTTATATAAATAAAATTTAAAGATTATGTTTTAGATACTAAAGTCACATGTCTCTTAAATAAACATGAAAAGAATGTCTTTTTGACATAAGCAAATATGTTTGTAGAATCTATACATATCACGAACTAAGTGAGATATTAGTTTATATTATTTTTAGATTATTTTTCTGGTCTTGTTTGTTACTTTATTAGAAGCTATAGATGTAAATTATTTAGATTTTATTTTATTTTTCATTTTACCTTTAATAAAACACATCCTATTCACTATGTGCTTTGATATGTTTTTACTTACACACATCCATATAATTATATCACCGTGTCCTCATATCCTACATCTTAAGGATTTGCCATGTCGCCGTGTACGTGTCGAGTCTTATCCGTGTCCCATGTTCGTGTCCATGCTTCATAGGACACAAATGCAAGATCACACAAATATGCGGATGCAATGGAGACTCTTAGACTCGATCAAAATCATATGCATGCACTAAATGATGACAATAAATTTTATAGAGGTTCAATTTTTAAATGCAACAAATTCATTCTTACAAGCGATGAGAATAACAAATAATGATGCAATCATTAGATAGAAGTAAATCATAAATAACACTAGCAAATTATTGCAGTCCACTAGTGTTGCAAGTAATAGGCAATCGACAATTCAGATCGAGTTAGAGTGCACCTGAAGGGCTGAGTCGTTTACGCCCTAACGCAAAAATTCCTCTGAGAATTCTCAGGGAAATACTCACATTGGAGAGCTGAGATCACAAACGAAAATCCTGGACAACGGTAATATGGTTTGAAAAATGGCTGCCTCGAGAATGGCACAAATCGGGCCTAAAACAAGCTCAAACCACGCTATTGGTCTGAAGCTGAAACATTACTAGTACCAAACAGGGGCTTGTGGAGGTCGGATTTGCTGTCCGAATGTGGCGAAAATCTTCCTAGTGGCTCTGGGACTCAATTACGGATTCAATGCATCAAACAGAGCTCAAACAGACTCCGTACAGGCCCGAAACTGACCCTAGACTACTGCTGCTCTGTTGCTGGCTAGCTGAGCCGACTCACTGAGTCAACTCGCTGAATCAGTAGAACCGGATTGGGTTTGATGACTTGGTTGATCCGGTTTGATGAATCAATCCAAATGGTTGACTCAGTCCAAATGAATCCAATTTGATAACCGGGTTGGGCTTGGTTTGCGGGAACGGGTGAGACCCGATTTGAAATGAGTTTTAACTAAACTCGTTTAGAAAGCGAACAAACCCAAGTTCTGGTCTGCTCTCACCACCCGATAAGGGTCCAGGTCAAAGCAGTTAAGATCCAATTAAACTGGATCTTAACAACCCGATGGTGTGGCGGTGATCACGGCGAGATGGTGACGACGGAGCAACGGTGATCACAATGACGATAATTGCGGAAGAAGGCAGGGACGGCGACAGAAGTCTTCGGTGATGTTGGTGACTTACGGAATGAAGACGACAGTAAGCGACTATCTGGAGGGGGAGGCGGCGACAGCTTCGCGGAGGAGCTGCGAGGGCGAAGGGAGGACGTCGGGTGCTGTTGATGGTGCAAAGGCGTCGAATCTGATATCGGCGAGGGATCTGCGAAGCTTTGGTGAGGAAGAGAGGATGTTGGCTGGGCTTTGATGTCGATGAAGGATCTGGGAGGTCCGGCGCAGGCGGTGGAGGGCGGGGGTTCGTTGGCGAGCGACGAAATATGGCGGGTGCTGGATTAGCGAGGAGTTGTCGGTGTCGAGGGTTGGAACAAGAGGAGGTGGTAGCGGCACTTTGCTGGAGGAGAAGACGAGGTGGATCTTGTGGCGTGCTGGCGACGAGATCTCTTCAGCAATGCTGTGGACGACGCGGTGGCGAGTATGATGCTTGAGGCGGCGAACAATGGCGACAGCTAGGGACATTATTTTTTTATTTTTTCATCTTTTTTCCTCTTTTTTTTGATTTTTTAATTCTTTTCTTTTCTCTTTTTGTTTTTGATTTTTTTTAAGAACTAAAAAAGAAGAGTTGATCTAAGTTTTTGGGAATTTTGTGGAATTTTTTTGAAGTGGATTTTTGGAAGGAAAAGAGTAGAAATTTAGCTCTGATACTAAAACTGATGTGGGACGGAAGGAATTTTAGGGTTTGTGGTAGGTGTTAGGTTAGGTTATTATTATTATTATTAGGTCATTGGTTTATTACCCATATAACCTTATCTATCTTATACTCTATTCATATCTCTTTTCTCTAATGAATCAAACATGCTTTTAGGGTTTTATTTCCAACATGATATCAGAGCCTCTAAAACCCTAACCTTAAGTTGCCACCTCCCTTTTCCTTCTTTTCTCCTCTCTCCAAAGCCTCCACCATCTCCAACAAACTCCGGAACCCTTGCCAAAGTCTTGCGAGGGTACCGGCACCTTTGCCGAGACCTGGCGAAGGCACCGGCCACCTCACCTAACACCTGCAAGGGCTCCAGGAGCCTCGTCGAAGCCTTGTAAAGGCTCCCATACCTACCTCAACTGTTGCCTCTCGAATCCTCTACTCGCCAGATCGGATAACATATAATCTGATCTAGATTTGTTTCACTGCTGTTCTGGCTGTTTTTATGTTAAAATCAGCTCCTTTTACGTCTGATCTTATCTGAATTGGCTGGTTCTCTGGTGCTTAGTGCTTTTTGCTTACTACTGGCTGATTTCTGGTGATATATCTAACTGACTGCGATGTCTGAGACTACGAGTTCCTACTTCACTCTAATCCCCTCACTGACGGTTGACTCTTTTACCCAAGACGATGTTGGGAACTACCGTGAAGTTGAATGGCTCTAACTACTTGTTGTGAGCACATGCATTTCACATATTAATTGGTGCTCAGAACAAATTGACTCACCTACTTCAATCTCCACCTGCTGCTACAGATCCTGCTTATGTGACATGACTTACTGGAGATTATTCTGTGATGACCTGACTCCTCAACAGTCTGGAGGAGAAGATTAGTGACAGTGTCATGTTCTTGATCACTGCGAAGGAGATGTGGGATACCTTGGAGGTGATGTATGAAAATGAGAAGAATTCTTTGAGAATATTTGAGATATATGAGCGCCTGTTTGAGCTCAAACAAGGAGATAAGTTTGTGCCCGAGTTATATGGAGAACTCAAGAGTTTGGTCGTTGAGTTGGTGTAACGCCCCGATCCTGCAGGTACGGAGACGTTACTGCGACGTATATACGCAGGTCAGAAATACCCTTACGTATATACGCTAAGCATCAGTACAGGCAAGAATCAGAGTACGGAAGTACGTGGTGCATTATACATTCCAACATATGAGTACAATTACAAAGTTATCATCAGATGTGACACAATATTACAATAATATTACATCACCGATAGGCGCAAATGCGAGAATACAAAGGGATGTACAAGAATGAACAGTACAAAAGGCACTCACGAGTTTACAAAAGGAAAACTCGAGAGGCACACAGGGGGCCTAGAAGGATAGAGCTTCATATGGTATGCTGGAGATCCAAGCTACCGCTGCACCTCTTAGGTCAGCAACCAAGAGAATCCCCTAGCTCCAAGCTCCAGGAGCTGGACATGAGGATCCAGAGGAGTCAGAACTCCCCAGCAAGTGGTGATGCGAATACCAGATGGCGTGCATAGATAAGCACATGTGTATCGATAAATGTAAGGCATAAACATGCATAGAAAATCGTGTTTGTGAGTACATGCATACAGGAACAAGAGGCATATAGCAGGTGACATCCAGTAGAGAATACGCATGGTATAATAAGATAAGAGCAGGTAAAGAGACGAGAAGTATGTCAGGTGATCCGAGCACATACAACCCGATCCGAGCACATACAACCCGAGTTACGAAACAACACAACAAATTGTATATTAGCATCTTATTATAATTGGGCTGTCTAAGTTGTAGGTTTTAGTATGCGTCCCATTCCACATACTTCTACTTACAACTTATAGAGCAAGTTATTTGGAAACTGATGAAGTTCGACGAACCGTGTTTAGGATGGGCCCCGTACATGCCTGGGACAACGGTCCAGGAGTATCCGGTGCTGAGCCGGAACGTACCGCTAGGTACCGGGACTTATATTCGCCCGAACAGGAATAGAGTATCGCAGATCCCATAGAAATAGGCCTAGGGCGTGTGCATACTCGGCAGGAATAATCAGAGTAGGGGTGCCAACACCCCACGGAATCCCTGGTGGCCGCCAGGTGATCCCTCAAGTATGTGGCCACGCGTGACTCGATAAGACCACCATAAACATGACTATTCAGGACCCATCAGTTTTCCCCAAACCGAGTGCAAGTTGTCTTATTGTAATTTATTATGTAATTATCAATTTACGGGAAGAACAGGAGCAGGACATGATCAGGAATTTAGGAGTACAAGTATAACAAGAGTACAGGTCACTGTATATAATACAGGATATAAGGCAGGATTCCCGTAAATGTGATAATCACAGGTCAAGTATAAATATGACAGGAGGTAGGTGATAAGTAGTAGCATGTCAGGTGTCAGGTGATAACACATCAATTGTTAAGTGATACAGACAGGTGTTAGGCATGAGCATGTAGCTGACATGTGTCAAGTAATAGTATGTCAAGTGTTAACATAACAAGTATATATATGACAAGCTATAGAGTAATAGCTGATATAATCAAGCGGAGCTAAGCAAGCTGGAGGTATGAACAACAAACAGTGTTTAACACTAGAGCACTTGACGAGGTTACCAGAACGACTCGGCTAAAGTGCGAGTAGAAAATCCGGCAGCATCTCGCCTAGACGAATCTAGTGGTAAAGCGCTGAGCGCTAAGCACGCCTACCAGGCGGAGCTGAAAGACCTGGTGGTCTGAGCGCACCTTTCCAGGAAGTGGGCAGAGCCCGGAGGCTAAAGTACGCTCGGGGTTTAGGCACACCCTCAGTAGCTACCACAAAACCCATAAGGGCACTAGCCTGAAACCATTGGGTAGCCAGCTCGGGAGTGGGCAGAAACCCAGAGACGATACCGGGTGCCCGCACGAGTTGTTCTATCATATTATAAGCATTACAATGTATCAGTCCGGCTCGAGTCAAGATATGTCCGCAGAATACAACACACACACCCGTACAACCACAACGCACTGATACTAAATACAACATAATACTGATTTTAATACAAGTCCATTTTTTTGGTGAGGAAAGTCACTCGCCTAAAACGCCACTTTTGAAGCTTTGCGCGTCCGAATTCCGGGAGAGGAAAAACATAAAGCGAGCAAAGGAAAAGGGGGCTTAGCCCTTGGGTGGCCGCCGGCCCTAGGGGTGGTGCGCCACCCCTTGGTGGCCAAGGTAGTGGCCGACCATGATAAGAGAGAGGAGAGAGTGAAGGTGGAGGTGTTGGAGTAGGTGGTGGCGTTATTTGGTGGAGTTGAAGTTGTTTGGAGGAAAATGAAAGGGAATTTGAAGGAGGTGAAGATGATGGTGATGTTGGAGGTTGAAATAGGGTGATGAAGGAGGTGTTATGGTGGTAAAAGTAAAGATGGTGGTGATGGAGAAGAAACAAAAAGGAGATGGTGGCAAAGATGGAAGCTTCGTAGTGGTGGTGATGGAGTTTATTGAAGATGGTGAAGTTGTCGCCTGAATTTGTTGCCGGAGTGGTCGCCGGAGTGGTTGCCGGAGGAGAGGGGTTCGGCCCTTAGCCAAGGAGGGTGGCCGGCCTAGTTGAGTGATGGTGGGGTGTTGATTTTGGAGGGTTTTAGTGGTGGTGGTATTTTTGGAGAAGGTAAAGGGGATGCTTGAGATTTTGGTGGAGTTTTTGGAGTTTGTGGTGGTTTAAATGGAGATGGAGGAGGAAGAAGATGATGGTAGAGGGTTGGAGGAGTTATGATTGTGGTGTTTGTGGTGGAGATGAAGGAGTTGGTGGTGGTTAAGTTTTGATCACGGTTCAAAAACTCGGCCGAGTCGTATCCGTCTCGGCCCGCTCCGAGACGAGTCCGAGTCACGAGTCGGTCGACTCAACTCAGAGGAGACCGACTAGGCCAAGAATCGGAGTTGACTCGGTCGACTCAGCATTATGATGATATTTTGTACCTCATCGCAATTCAATATGGAAATAATACATTAGCATGTATTTATGAATGTAGCTTGTGTAATTTACTATATTGTGCATGTATTTTGATATGCTTCTACCGGCGTGTATTTGTACTTTTGCTTTATGTTTAGTGTGCTAGGTGATATATTTTGGACATGTGATACATGAATGTGGATGTCTACATTTTTTAAAGATTTGTCGTGATTTTTTCAGAATTTTTTTAGCTTCTATGTAGCGTTTTGCGCGTATCGCCCGATACCGATCCGAGCCCGCGCGAGACCGATCCTCTCAGTGCCCACCGAGTTGGCGGCCGAGACCGCGACTGTGAACCATGGTTTTGATGGAGAAATGTAAAGGGAAGAAGGAGAAAAGGTTTTTTGTATTTGGTACTGAATTTGAAGGAGATGAAAAGGATTTAGGGAGGGGTTTTTTTTGTAAAATGGGAGGGTGAGGTGGCTCTTGGCCGGCCATGGTGATGGGAGAGGGGTTTGAGTGGTTTGGGATATTTTGGAGGAGATATTTTGGTGAAAGGTGTAGAAGGTAATGGAAGAATGGAGAATGTTGTAGAATTTGGTGGAAGGAAAAGGAAGAAAGAAAAGGAAAAGGAAAAGAAAAAGGAAAAAAGGAAGATATTGATTGGAAGAAAAAGTGAAAATAATTAGAGCGGCGGATTCCCTGGATTTGTTTGCGGATGCGGAAAACTTTCGGAAAAATACCAGAATCGTCCGAAAATAAAGTATCTCGGAACGACCCGCAAAAATTCTCAAAAATTAAGAATATTATTCTAAGAATCATGGTGAAATCCATTTCAAGAAATTATTTATGATTTTTAAATTAAAAATCCTAGAATCGGCCGCCAATATCGGTCGACACCAAATCTGGCGGAAATCTGTTAAATTCTGAAAATTCCCAAAAAAATATTAAGATAGAAAATATTATTCTAAGAAAATATGTGAAAGCGGTTTCTCAAAATTGACTCCATTTGTAAGTTAAAAATTCAGGAATAAACCAGCGCTACCGATTAATCCCGATTTTAGGGTTTTTATAAAAATAATTCAGAAAAAATCTGAAAAATCATGAAAATTTAAATATTGAAAAACAGTGTTTGAAACTGAAATCAGTCAATTTGGACTACCGAAAAGACTAAATCAAATAGTATACTTGGATCGGGTCCCCGGTCCAGATCAGAGCTGACTCCAAGTCCACGAACTTGGATCTAATACAAAATGATCACATACATAATCATAAAACAAAAAAATACAGGAGTAAATCAAAAATATGATCGAAAAACTGAATACGCAGATAAGTACGTATTCCGGGAACATGGTGTTACAGTTGGAGATGCATCAGCCTGTTGTATGATTGATGTAGCGACACTGAGGGAATATTGTCAGGATTTCGCAGTGTCAAAATTCCTGTCTGGCTTGAGTCTTACACTACAATCCCAGATGATGGGTAAGATATTGAGAGGAGATAGTATTCCCACGTTGACCGACACCTTCTCCAGAGTCGTGCGTGTTTTACAGGAGCTGATGTGTCATCTGCACCATCTATTGAGCAATCTGCTATGTACTCTGGACGTGGCAAAGGTCACAGTTGCGGTCACGAATTTGGAGGAGGACGTGGTTCGTTTGGAGTTGGACACATTTTTACTAGTGGGAGACAGAACTCCTGACAAGGGACCTCGGCACTGTAAGTACTGTGGACGGAGTAACTGCATCTTCGAGAGGTGCTGAGAGAAATTTGATCGACCTGAGTGGGCACAACTAACTGACTTGATCCTCCTACCCCGTGTGATACTCATGTTCCTTCATCTGCTCATCCTGGTGCTTCTAATTCTTTCACTGTTATACTATCACAAGAGGAGTATGATAGACTATGCAGTTAAAGTTCTTTTAGAACAGTCATTCAGCAACTCATGCATCCTTTCAGATATGCATGCGTATATGTCTCTTTTCAAAAGCCCTGGATTTTATACTCAGGAGCCTCATCCCACATGACAGGTATTAAACAAATTTTTTTTAAAAAAATTTCAAATGCCTATCCTCCTGTTAAAATTGCTGATGGTACCTAGTCACATGTATTAGGCAATGGGATAGTTCATGCTACTCTATCCTAACCCTTACTGATGTCCTTTATGTTTCAAATTTTCTTATTAATCTCTTGTCTATCAGTCAGTTTACCAAATATAACAACTGCAAAATAACCTTTTTCACTTCTTATTGTATATTTCAGGCCTATTGATTGAAAGGAGAATTGGTTCGGAACATGAGCGAGGAGACATGTACTATTGGGATGACCGAGTGACCATACCGGCTTGGTGCAGATCAGCCTGATCCAGTTCTACTCTGGCATTGGCGCTTGGGTCATCCTTCAGTACAAAAGCTTTTTGTCGTCCGATTGAGCCTTTTGTTTCTTCTTTAGGTTGTGAGTCTTGTGAGTTAGGTAAGCATCATCGTGCTACCTTTAAGAGCCGAGTCATTAGTCGCAGTAGCTCTGCGTTTGAGTTAGTCCACTCCGATGCCTGGGTCCCAATCATGTATCTTCTATTAAAGGCTTTAGATACTTTCTACTTTTTGTTGATGACTTCTTTCGCATGACTTGGTTGTTCATATTAAAAGAGAGGTCTGAAGTTTTCGGTGTTATTGAACTCTTTTTAGTGAAATAAAAAAAATCAATTTTCTACTTTCATTCGTGTGCTTCGTACTGACAATGCCTTAGAGTATGTTAAAATGATGTGTGTCTTCTATTCAAAAAATGAGATTATTCATCAGACATCTTGCTCTCATATATCTCAACAAAATGAAGTTGCTTGATTAGTATCCAATTTTGCATCTGCATATCGCATTCCCCTACTGATTTATGAATAAAATGACGCTTCTCACCCGTCTTTTGGTCTCTTTTGCAGATATTAAGACTAGAAGGGCATAGAGATAATAAGAGCTTAATTATACCATTTGGGTGGTTAATTAATCGGATTTCTTGGAGGCCAAGCTAGAGAGCTTCTAGAAGAATACATGGATTCCCGTATTTGAAGCTCTATCTGGAGAAATACACGTCTAAATATTGCAAAACCAGATACATATAGAAGGTGCTAGAAGCCAGACGAACCACGTAACCAAATTCAGGGCAATTGGCCCAAATATTGCTGCGTTTTACTCCGAGCTGCCGCGGCTTTTTGGTGGGCCCACACGTCGATTTTTGACGCGTGGCTTCATCTCACCTTCCAGATCCTTCGATGCCTATAAATACTGCATTTATGGACCTGAAATGGGGATCAGAGAGCAGTAGCTAGATTTCTCTCCATTAGTGTATTGTAGTATAGTGTAGGTGTTCTTTCTATTGTATTTTCATTTTCTTTTATATTCATGTATTAGGGCAGTGAGATTCAGAGAGAGAGAGATTGATGTAATAGATGATGACAATCTATGTAATCTTCCTCCTTTCTTCAATGGTTTCTTCTCTAACCTCTAACATGACTTGCTAACTTTCTTTCATGCAATCTAACCATTAACCACTACTCATCTAACATCTTCTTGATAATCCACATGAATCTAATAGCATCTACAAAGTCTTGCTCTTGGAAGAGCCATTGATGGCTCATGATGATGGATTCTAATATCTAACTTGCTAACTAAGCTAACTCTCTCTTATTTCATGCTTACTTCTAATGATTTTGATGATCTAAGATTTGTATTAGCTTGCTCTTGATGCAAGTTTTGAATGTGAGAAACCATCTTATGTGTCATGCTTTGTATCGTCTCTTGAGGCCAATGATTAGTGATGGCCAAGGATCCATGTGAGGCCACTATCATTAAGAGGTTAGCATGATTGTAGAGCATTTAGTAGTTAGTTGCCATGACTCTTCTTCTTTTTTATTTTGTTTGTAAACTTTTTCTTCAACATATAAATACCATTTTTATTTCATGTTGTTTTCATCTCCTATTCTTTTACTTTTTTTTATTTTGTTTTTAAAACCATTTTCCAAAACTTCTTCTTATTTCATTTTCTTTTATCATTTTTCTATTTTCTTGTTTGCTTCCACCGATTCACAACCACTTCTTATTTGTTTTTCACATCGCTGTTTTCATCGCCTCCTCCACCTATCACTTCTAGATTTCTTTTCTTTTTCTCATTCTTTAACAAGAAGAACCTATTAACATGTGATGTGAATAAGGATCGTTAATGTTTCTATCGCCTCCCGTCCCTGTGGATTCGACTCGTTGAGCCAATGCTATAACGAAAGTATCGAGGGAACATTAGCACATACATAATTATACTGATTTCAAAAATACGTTTTCAAGTGCTAGTTTTGTGCATCTATCATTGCTGAACGTAAACATAGACATATTCTGGATGTTGCTAGGACCATGATGATACATATGAGAGTTTCAAAATATTTATGGTCTGATGCCGTGTTAAGTGCTTCAATCTTGTTATCTGGTTAATAGGATGCCCTTCTCGGTTCTTGATGGAAAAATTCCATTCTCCTGTCTCTATCCTAACAAGAGTATCTTTTCTATGATTCTTCATGTTTTTGGCTGTACTTGCTTGTTCAAGACATGTCTTTTGGGTTAGATATATTGTCTCCTAGATCTGTCAAATGTTTCTTTGTTGGGTATTTTTAGAACTCAAAAAGGATACCGGTGTTATGATCCCTCCATCAGGAAGTTTTGTGTCTGCCGATGTTACGTTCTTTGAGTCTGTTCTTTACTTCTCTCCACAGGATCTTGTTACCGCCTCTACGCCTGTTCCACCTCCAATGTCTGTGCCGTTGCTTGCACCTGCTTTCACTGATTCCTCGCCAGTATCGTCGGTAGACACTTTGGCGCCATCTGCCTCAACGCTGACTAAGGATTTTAGATACTCTTACACTTATCCTCAAAAGATTCCTACCTCGGAACCAGTTTCAGCCAACCCCTCTCTAGTAGATGGCCCTCCTGAACTATCAACACCTCCCTCTGATCTTGATGTTTCCTTCGAAAAGGTAAACGGTCTTGCACTAATCATCCTATTTGAATTTCGCTTCATATGATCATCTTCACCCCATTTTTCGTCAGTTTGCTCTATCATTATCTTCGGAGCCTCTACCCATGTCTTGACAGTCTTGTCAGGAGGCTTTATTGGTACCTATCTGGAAGCAGACCATGGATGAGGAGATGAATGCTCTTGTTTCTCGTAAAACTTGGGAGTTGATTTCAGCACCCACAGATGTTGTCGGATGTCGCTAGGTCTATACTTCAAAAAATTGCCCGAATGGATCAGTGGATCGATATAAAGCCAGACTCATGGCCAAAGGTTATACTCAGACCTATGGCATCGATTATTTTGAGAAATTCTCGCCAGTTGCCAGGATGAATTCTATCATGACTCTATTTTCAGTTGTTAACTTGTCGTGGCCCTTGTCCCAGTTGAATGTCAAGAACGCTTTTTTATATGGAGACCTTCATGAGGAGGTGTATATGGAGCAACTCCGGGTTATGTTGCTTAGGGAGAATAAAGTTTGTCATCTCAAGAAGGCTATATATGGCCCCAAGTAGAGTCCAATGGCGTGGTTTGAGAAGTTCAACATTACCATCTATGACATTGATTTTTACTGATGTCACTCAGATCACTTTTTCTTTGTTCGGCGCACAAAGACTGGCATCGTAGTTCTGGCAATGTTGTTGATGACATTATGTTGACCGGCAGTGATTCAATTGTGTTATTGGAGACAAAAGAATATCTTAAATGGCATTTTGTGACCAAGGACATATGAGGCCTAAATATTTTCTGAGTATTGAAGTTGCACATAAAAACATAGTGTACTTCTCAAATACTTTTCTAGATCTTTTGGAGGAAACATGCCTTTTAGGGTGCAAGCCTGCTAGCACCCCAGTGGAAGCCAATGCGGACTTATGATTTGATGACAGTCACACACTTGATGATCCAGGTCGATTTAGGAGATTGATTGGGAAGTTGATCTATCTAACGGTTACTAGGCCAGATATAACCTTTGCGGTTGGTGTACTGAGTAGGTTCATGCATCAGCTTAGAGAGGCTCATGGTCAGCTGAGCTAAGGATTTTGATTTATCTCAAGAGTTGTCCAGGAAAAGGTCTGATATGTAGGAGACATGGACATGTATACATTTCAGATACTCTGATTCAGGTTATGCTGGTGATAGAGAAAATATGAAGTCTACTACTGGGTATTGTACTTTTGTTGGAGGAAATCTTGTGACATGGTGGAGTAAAAAGTAAGATGTATCTCACTTGAGTGCAGAAGCTGAGTACAGAATTATGGCTCATACTGCATGTGAAATGGTTTGGTTAAATAATCTGTTGATGGAGCTGGGTTTTAGACAACCTGTACAATGCCTATGCATTGTGACAATCAATCTATCTACATTGCACATAATCCTATATTCCATGAAAGAACCAAGCACATTGAGGTTGACTGTCATTTTATTAGAGATGCTTGGACCAAGAAAGTTGTTACTTTTCAGTTCACATACTCTTCAAATCAGTTAGCGGAGCTCCTTACTAAAGCTGTCTCGCCTCAGGTGTTTTTTAACTTGCGTAACAAGCTGGACATGTTAGATATTTATGTTTCAGCTTGAGGGGGAGTGTTAAGTTATTATTATTGGGCTATTGGGTCTTTAGGTTACTCTATATATATCTCTTTTCTCTAATGAATCAAACATGCTTTTAGGGTTTTATTTTCTAACATTGGGATTTGGTGGATTTGGGAAAAAAAATAAGAACTAGGGTTTGAAGAAAGGATATGATCACGGGTCGCAACCCGGATCTTGGTTTCACTGTCGTTTATTTAATCCATGAGATCAAATCAATACCCAAGCACATAGCTAATTAATTCATTCATAATCATAGTTTGCATATTCAACTACAAGCCTTGGTTTTATAGGCTCATACAAAGAGAGTTTTCCCATCACAACTGATGTGGGACTTAATAAATTGAAACAAATAAATATCTAAATAAAGAACTACATGAAGAAAGTTATAGTATTATGGTCCCCGTCACAACATTAGATCAATGTTTAAATGAACTCCAAATTTGTTTTGAAGCAACATGACATCATTCATCAATAACCAACCTACTAGAGACATTGGATAACTTGCTTGAAACTTTAAACCATAGTTGCCATAGTTGACAAAAAATAAAGTTTGAAAGTTCAACATGTTATATATTAAGAATGCTTAGATGCCTATGTTAAATGGCGGGCTTTTCATACCTAATTGTTGTATATCATATGCAAATTATTCATGTTATTTAAGGAAGAACTTTTATGTAAATAGACAATGAAAACAATGAAAATATAGTTGCAATCTAAGTTAATCTTCTTTTGAATAACATCTTTAGTAGCCACAATATATTGGGTTGGAGTGAAAATAGATCATCTACTTAACAAAACTAGGTGCTAGTTAAATATGATTATTGTCCTTTAGTATAGTTGACCCTGGAAAAACTCATCGTGCATGTATTTTACATTTAACTTCAGGATATATGCAATTGACTAATATTTCCTTTTTTTAAATGGGGAAAGCTGGTTTTGCTCTTGTACCAAGCTATTCAATCTAAAATAAGGGATTTAATGGTGTGATACTGGATTGATAGGCTTGTAGAGTTGTCTAGCTTATTCTTGGTTTCAACTCCCTCACTGATTTTTTTCTTTATGATATTGTCTTTCCAGCCATTGTTTGTGTATTTCATGGTAGGATGGGATTTCTTTGCCTTTATATGTGGGGGTTGGGAAATATAGTCTCATATTCTCCTTTACATACTTTCTTAATATTTTACACACAATTCCTCTAGCTGCATCCCCTACTTCCTCCAAGAATAAAATAAAAAATAAAAGCAAAGAGGAGAGACAACCACTTGAGATATCCAAGTCACAAAGGTTTGTTGCCTATTACATTTATATGCAGGATCAGTGTTATATAACATAATTACACAAAAGCTATCTTATTATTTTGTGATGTATGGTGTACTTAAATTTTAGAGTGCTGAAAATTTAAACGTACAAACTCCCATGGACTTTGCCTTGTTACTGATCAGTTAAGACTTACAGACATTTGTAGGAACCCCTTTTGGATGGCTCCTGAGGTGATTCAAAATACAGATGGATACAATGAAAAGGTATGCTATCTAACAGCAAATCAGCATATAATGGTGTGATGTTTTTTCTAACAGTAATATTCGGTATATTCCTGAATCCTAGTTGAGCTTTTAGTGATTTTTGGTCATGGTGAGGTTTTTCCTTATGCAGGCAGATATATGGTCTTTAGGTATAACTGCTATAGAAAATGGCGAAAGGGAACCTCCTTTGCAGATATCCATCCGATGCGAGTTCTTTTCATGATACCACGAGAAAATCCTCCCCAGGTTTGCTTGGAATATTTCTGTTTCCGCTGTGAAATCTTGTTGCTAGCAATGATGTCAACCATTGAGCTGTTCTCTTCATCATTTCTGATATACTTTCTGGTTATTTCATGCAGCTCGATGAGCATTTCTCTCGACCTATGAAAGAATTTGTTTCATTGTGTCTAAGGAAAGTTCCTGCAGAGGTAATTTTTATTGTTCCTGATCATTTTCCTTAAATCTTAAGTATTCATGACAAATGAAAAATATGAGGAATTTCCAAGAAGCAAATTTTGATATATAGCCTGTGGTAGTTGTACTAAATGTCTTGGAAAAGTTATTAGGGACTTAACTTGCTTTTTGTTGACACTATATTTTGATGATTAACAAACCATCCAAATGGTACTAATGTTGCTTGTTGAGTGTGTAGTTCACTATGTATATGAACTCAAGCAAATTGGTACTATAGACGGAGGATGAACAGACTAGAGCTGAAATATTAGGGGAAAGGAGGAATTGAGAACCTCTTCCATTTATTCAAGCTATATCAAAGGAGCTCAATTTTGCATCTCTCTCAATATAAACAAGAATCAAGCTAAGTAAGACCCAAAGATCAAGTTCAAGACTCAAGCTCTAGTTGAAATTCAAGTAAAGACTTGAGCTCAAGTCGAAATTCAAGTCAAGACTCTAGATCGAGTCCATTGCATATAAAAATTGAATATAAAATACCAAATGAAAGACAAAAATGTTCCCGCTATTTATATAAATCTCCTTATCATAAATATCTCCCCCCCCCCCCCCCCCCCCCCCCCCCCCCCCCCCCGCGGGAATCATCAAAATGGGGACAATAATCGAATAGATCAATATAGCACAAGAAGAATAATGATACAAATAAAAGGGATAAGAGGGTAAACTCCTTTCAAAGAGCATATAAAAACTACTACAATTCATTTGTCATTGGAATTACTACAGTGTTAATTCCTCAAGTGCTTGGATTTACACCAACTCCTGTTGGACTTACAACCAACACGCTCCTAGTGGATTAACCTCGGACCTTTACTACCAACACACTTAACCAATGACTTGTAGAGACAAACAAAGAGTGATTTGACACCAAAAATACACAAAGGAAAGCTAACATAATACCAAATGAAAATGGAAGATTAATCTCAACAAGAAATGCACATTCCTAAGTCTCCTCTAATGCCATAGAAGTCAACTTCACATAGAGGTTTAGTAAAGATGTCAGCTAATTGATGGCTAGTGTCAACATAGATTAATGTAACACCTTGTTTTTTTCAACATGATCTCTCAAAAAATGATGTCTAACATCAATGTGTTTGGTTCGTGAGTGGCACCAAATTCTTTGAAATGTTAATAGCACATGTATTATTACAAAGAATTCTTGTATTATGAAAATGCAATCCAAAATACACAAGATTCTGTTTCATTCATAGGATTTGAGCATAATAAAGCCACGCAACAATATATTTCACTTCGGTTGTAGATAAAGCAACACAATTTTATTTCTTGGATGACCAAGAAACTAAAGAGTTATCAAGAAAATGACAAGTGCCACTAGTGCTCTTGCGATCCACTTTGCTTCCGGTAAAATCGGCATTACAATACCCTACTAAGTCAAATGAAGTGTGTTTGGGGTAAACGAATCCTAGTTCAATGGTGCCATTTACATATCAAATTATACGTAAAACAATCCTAGTCCAATGGGTAAAACAATCCTAGTTCAAAGATATCCCTTTTAATTTTGCAAAAATCTTTTTTGAAAAGTTTCCATAAAAATTCTATTTTCAAATTCGATTTTCTAAAGATTGCCTAACTATTCTTTAGCAAATCAAATCTTTTTCCAACAGCTAAATTCTTCATTGAATGATTTCTTACAACAGCTATTTTTGAAACTGTATTTTAGAGAGCATTGTTCTCTTTGTTAAATAGTCAGTCAAGCTATCTCTTTGTAATTATTCTCAAGAAGGTCTAGATATAACTTTCAAATCTCTGAATTTTCATTTGAGTTTTCTCTTCTTTCCACACACTAATCCTACAAGCTTCTTCCTCATACTCTTCTTTACTATAGGAGTAAGATTGAGAGATTTCATGGTCATTTGATCACTATTGCTTCTCCTTGTCTTTCTTTGTAACGAGTGTTCTCTAAAGGGGAGAAGCGAGTTGAAAGTGCCGCGTTTTTTTTATAGTGAGACAAATCTCCGTGGGGAGGACTGGTCGTACACCAGGGGGTGGAACTAGGATATATCGCCGTCTTTGCGTTTGCACTCTCTCTAACTCTTCTTGCTTTGTTTTATTTGTTTGCTTATGCTTATTTTTATATGCATCGTATCTTGATCAATTGATTGATTTAATCTCCGTTAAAATAATAAATTCACCCATTCACCTCCTGGGTGACTTTCTTCCCCCCCCCCCCCCCCCCCCCCCCCAAAAAAAACAAAAACAAAAAAAACAAAAAAAAAAAAAAAAAAAAAAACAAAAAAACAAAGTATAGTTATATTTATAGAGTATAGAGTGCATTTTTTGTAGGCAGGTGTTGTCTACATGTGACGTGATTCTTAAGAAACCATGGTGCATGATCTGAATTTTTTAATGACTATACTAGGGTCCTATGTCTTAACAAGTTCATGAGCAATTAGTCAAATACAAAGCCATATATATGGAGAAACAAATATGTAAACTGAACCACATTCCTACTGTGAGTACAGATTGTAAACGGCATTATAAGTTTCTTGGTCCTTAGAGTATGATTGAACCATATTATGGAAATAATGAAATCTATACATAAAATATATAAATGTCGATGTGTTTCTACAGCACAATGCGTAAGTTTTCCCGAGTCCAAAATTTGCTGGAACTTCAAAGAGCATGTTTTACTGTGGCATGCTCCACATCTGTCTCAGATCAATCAGTCAACGCCGACTTAAGACAGGAATTTGGTAAAGGTTGCATACTGTGGTGCCTTTTCTCCCTAGTGGCTTGGTTCCATCTGCCTTATTACATCAGTCTAGAACACCACAAAATTGTGGAGGAGTTTGTAGAAAAGTCAACCTTGTGATGCAATTGAATTGCGGGAGCCACACTCGTTCTAGATACCAATTTTCGGAAAGTTTCAGGGTTTAAGTAATCGAGCAGCACGTGGGTGGCAATGATTTTTGGTAGGATTAATATTACCCAAAGCCATGATTTCCAGTGCCTATAATTCTAGATTTTAGGGACTTCATCCAGTTTCCTACTAATCAAACGCTTTGAGTTGGTTTCTTTTGCAGCTTCACATCCAGCTTGTTCTCCAGTAACCTCTTGATAAAGGTTTAATTCATAGGAAATGTGTTTTTTATATTGATCATTGGCTTTTAAATTGCTTATTTGTTTTCTTATGTTGCATAAGTTCAAGTTCTTTGAAACAACTTCTTACTTTAGTAGTTTAAAAATATTTTGTTTAAAATGATCTTAGAGATTCAGGATCTGCTTGGCATTGTTCAAACAGTTCTTTTCTACAGACTTTATCGAAATAAAAAACTTCAAATATAGCTGTTTGGTTACCATAGTTAAAGGATGTTATTTATGAAAAAAGAACCCGAAGTTCTGGTTTAGAGAAGCAAAAGATGTAATATTGCTCAGATGGTGAAGCCACTAAATTGGCCTTGCTACAGTCTGTTCTCTTGCCCTTTTTTCTCTGGTGATCTGGTCCTTCAACTGAACTTACAACATTCTCTCTCTATCACATTCATTCAACCTTATCAAAGCTCCTCCTCTAACAGCTCCCAAATGTTAAAAGAGTTGAAGTCCAACATGACTCCCCCAGCCCCCTCAAATTGCCACTCTCGTAACCCTGATGATACAAGTGGTTTCCCAGATTCTGTTCTCCTTTGCCAAATCTTCTGGAGGAAGCAAGTTCTAGGAACATGCCCTCATCGACATTTCTCGGTTCTCGCCAGTCTCCCTTTTTAGAGGTTGTCCAACAGTTCTTTCTTCCTTAATGGAATTTTGATCATGAGATTGATGTTTTCCCTTTAAGTCATGGCTTTTTCCTCTTCCACTGTGTCTCGCTGGAGGAGAGGATCATCTACTTCTTGGGGAAGCATAGATAGTCGCTGTTGCAGTGCTTTCCCTTTTTTCCGTTGCATCACGAGTTCTGCCCCTCACTGGAAATCTCATTCATATTGCTTTTTGGATCCGATTGCGAGATGTTCCTCTTCTCTGGTGGACTTGTCCCTTTCCAGAACTGATTGTCACCAAGCCAGGAAGTTTCTTAAGATAGATAATCTGACAGAGCTTTTTATGAAAGGGTGACTTGCCGGCGTGGCTGTCAAGCTTGACCTCCGGTAAGTGTTGAGCCCTGGAATCAAGTTGCTGAGCTCACCTTCGATAAACCACTTTCTGGCCGCCTTTAAAGTATGAAAATGTCCACCTCCGCCGCAATCTCTGTGGCTATGTTGGCGATACGGCGCCCAATGCTCTTTGCAGATGTCCGTCATTGGCAACGCTGTTCTATCTCTGCCGCCAACAACTCTCACAAGCTAATGTCAAGATGGCTGGCGGAGGTGGCGAATCGCATGTTACTGATGATGACATGGGTCTTTAGGCCCTTGGATCCATCTTTTGCGCGCGCGCGCGCGTGTGAGGTTGAATGACAACAAAGCCTCCTTTTACTTGATCAAAGGTGGTTGAGTCTTTCAAGGGTTCTAATCCTCTCAATGATTGTAACGACCCGAATGCCGACTCATACGGAATAAGGAATCGCTAACCTTGACTATATAAAAACTCCAATATTAAAACTATTTCATCCACTGATTGTGTCCATATAAACATATTCTCTTTAAATTATAGATTTCACCAACTGGTACAAAATAATTTCCAAATAAAATACCTTCTTCCATGCTATGATGATTTACTCTTAGAACCATTTGTACATAAAAACCTCCATATTTAAAGGTAAGCCCAAGATCTTCTATCAATTCCAAACTTGTTAATTCCTGACAACAAAACTGTAATGGGGGAAAGGGGTAAGTTACAGAGCTCAGCAAGTAAATGAATAATGACATGTAGTTTATATATAGGTTGAACCAAGGGCATAAATAACAATAAATAACAAATGATTCCAAAATTAATGATTCAAATTCTTGTATCAAGAGAAACAAGTTGAAATAAATAATTTGTTGATTTCATAATTTGAAGGACTCTGAATACTAGTATGATCCAATACTATACAATGTTACACTAAGGATGGACTAATACATATTTAATAGAAAGTAAATAAATCATATCTTAATGCTGTCAACACTTTACACCCTGGTTGATTTGGTTCCACATTATCCAGCGGTCGGGAGTTGAGATCCACAATTGGAAACTCAAATAGCGCTAGAATAGCCCTTACGGAGGGAACACATTGAGCTCCAATATGATTTATTTATTTTCTGACACGTACCAGTAGTTAACTAATTTGAGTTATGCAACAGATGAGCTAAAATGATAGATATTTGAAAGGTGTCATTGGTATTAAAATATAATATAACATCTCAACAAGGGTCTTTGTAACCAAAATGATCAACATATTGATTTATGGCTCACATATGCATATCTCATGTAGACCCTAACTCTATATAAAAAGACAATGTCACTGATAGCATAGCAATCTGAATCAAATAACATGTATTTCTCATAGGATAAAACGTCTCGATTCACAATATAATGAGAATTACCGTATGAGTCGATATGTTAGAAACAATAAAAAATCATGTCTTTCTAAGAATATGTGAAAATTATAGAGGTAGAAATAGAATATCAATTGAAAGAAAGATGGAAAGCAGAATAAACTACAAGTCATGATCACCACTTAGAGTATATGTCAATCCAATGACATCTCTTCATCCCCAGTTAGGTAACAAAGAATTTATAACAATTCATCTCTTCATCAATTCCATGACTTATAGAGAACTAGAGTTTCCTACGAGCAACACATGATTTTTGGATTGATTAACAAAGTTCATTTTCAACCTCAAGATCCTTTTATTTTCCATTGTCATCGATAAAGTAAACCTCAAATTATTGCAAGATATGAGTAGAGAATTTAAAACCTAAATCTATGTTGAAATTCCAAAAACTTCATAAAATAAGACACTAAAATTATTAAAACTTCAAAGTTTTTATCTCTTTTCCTCTTCTTCGTATATCTCTAGCTGCTGCCCTCTCTTCTTCTTTTTTTGGTCTTCTCTCTTTCACGCTCTTTTTTCTTTTTCACAATTTGTGGCGGCTGCAATCTGTACCATTGTGCCCCACAAATATGATTAGGTTTAGTATTTTTTTTTCTGAATTAACCCTACTATTAATCATTTAATAAATAACTCCTCAACTTTTATTATTCTGCATGAAAACCCTATAAATCTCAATATTTGCAACATTAAAGGGAAAGCGATCCTCCAGACTTGGACACGTGTCCCACTTCTGGTGTTTTCCAGAACATTCTTGAGACCATGGGCCCATATTTTAAACATGAGTTTTCTCAGGCCTCAGTTTGGGATGGACCCAGGGCATCTTTACTCCTCTCTAAGCACTTTTTTAGGCCCAATGGAGAGGCAAGCCTACCCAAATGACCAGTTTGTTGCTGGGCCTTGTATTAGGACATTGGACAAAGGCCCAATGCCCAAGTGAACACACCTGTGCAGCCCAATATGTGTTGTTAGCTTAGTATATGTCGCAATTCATTTCTACAATCTATTACCATATCACGTGCTAGGTAGTATAATATTATTGTCATCTTCGGTTATGGGGCTGTTGGTTTGATGTAGTTGGAGCTCCAACCCCATGTAACTTTTATTCCTGTGGTTAGAACACCGGGTCATGTGTTTGTTGACAACATGCACTTGCAGTTTTAGTTTCAATTACAGGAAATAGAGAAGTTGCAGTTGCAGTTTTAATTACAGGAAATAAAGAACAGTTCTTTTGTTTAATATATGGTGAAGTTATATTGCATAGAAATTGTTAAAAAGGCTCATGTGGGATCCTCATTTTAATTCCTTTATTGTTCCTTAACAGTTGTAGTTGGAATTGCAACCAGTTTGGTCGAAGTTCCAACTACAACAAGAAAGCCTAAATGCAGCTCTAACTAGTGCAGTTAGAGCTATATGCAACTCCAACTATATCAAAACAAACACTTGAATTGTTGTTTATTATAGTTGGAAGTGCATGCAGTTCCAATTATAGTAACCCAAACAACCCTTACTATTGGTTACACTTGTAGCATAAACATGAGTTCTGTTCTCTGAGACGGACAAGGTGTTGGAAATGGCAATTATCCAAAATCAAGACATGAGAGCATGACTATAGATGTATGCCTTCTAGATATATATACATTTTGATTATGTAAATATATGTATTGGGTTTATATGAAAAGAAACCCTAATTTAGTAAGGCGATCTATAAATCTTTTGTCAAGAGGGGACATAAAATACTCATCTTAAAACATATTTTTAAGTGGGCCGATAATTTCAAGATTTGTATGTGTTGGGCGTTGATGGTCATGCATGTTGTGTCTGTTAAGTATGGGGTGTGCCAATGGCTGGGGGTGTTGTCCTACTTGTCATTTATTGCTTTATTATTTGAAAGTTTATTAGTTTAATTTAGGAATAGTCTAGTTGATGAATGATTTATCTACGTGCTGTGGAACTTTGATTATTTGTGTCAGAAGACAGAATTTCTTCTTTATCTTGCTTTATTTTCATTTTTAAAAAAAAAATTAACCTAGATGTTAATTATTTGTTTCTGTAGCCTGATGTGATGTCTAATTATGATTTTAAACCTTTTCAGAGACCAAGTGCCAAGGAACTCCTTAGACATCGTTTTATTAGAAATGCCAGAAAAAGTGCTAGGCTTCTGGAGAGAATAAGGTCAAACTATTTTATTTCCTGTTACCTCCTAGTTCCAGTTTTTTACACTGATTCGATTGTTAATTGAGATGATTCCTATGAAGTTTCTTAGTTTTCTAGATTTATGTTGTCTTTTACCTAATATATCCCTTTTGCTTCACAGAGAACGCCCGAAAGTCTACATAAAGGAAGATGTGGAAGCTGAGGGAGATGGTCCTGACTCATTTAACGAGGGGTCTGGCACCATGAGAGCTGGCTCACTTAACGAGGGGTCTGGCACCATCAGAGCGAGGGTTGAGGGGTCTGGCACCATGAGAGCGGTGGGCGAGGGGTCTGGCACTATTGGAGCGGTGGGTGAGGGATCTGGCACTATTAGAGCCGTGAGAGAGGGATCTGTGAAGTCCAGGTATGTTGTTATGTATTTTCTTCTTCTTCTTTGGAACATTAATTGTTCCTCATGTCATTGACTGATCCACTTTGCTTCAACATAGTCAAGGGAAGGTACCTAGGAATTCTGGATGGGACTCAAACATAGATGTAGTACAGGGTACAGGAACTGTTCACAGTGCTGTCAAGCCACCTCCAGTTGCTGCTGCTAGAGACAAAAAGTCAGATTCTGCATACCCTAATTTGACAAGAAAACTCACAGATGGAGAAAACTATTGGATGCCTGCCTCTGCTAGTGCATTGGATAAATCGGCTTCAGCGCAAAAAGATGCACACAGTGAATTGGACAATAAAAGACTAGAAAATTCTTCAGATGATGTACGTTTCCTTTTCTTTGGGTTGTCCGAGCTTTTACATTTTCATTTTGACTACAGTGTATGTTCTCAAATTCCAGGATCATCTATCAGTGAGCGGATCTGGAACTGTTGTGTTACGATCCCCGCGAGAAATTCAGATGCATACAACATTCAACAATCAAAGTAGTAAGGTACAACTTCATCTTAGAAGATTCCATTGAATCGTGTTTTAAAGTAGAAATTGACATTCTATCTCGACCTCTACTTGTTAGCCTATCAACAGGTTTACTTCTTCTGAAGATGCATCTATCAGTAGCACACTTGTTCTTCACAACCAACATGATGAATCTGATACTGCACGAACTTCAAAATCTAGATTAGGAATCCAAGAAAAACCATCAAGTGCCTCACCTGAAGATAGTGCACTAAACCTTGCAGAGGTTCTCTCTCTCTCTCTCTCTCTCTCTCTCTCTCTCTCTCTCTGGGGGGGGGGGGGGGGGGGGTTGCATGTGGGCGGGTGTGGTGTGCGTATTGTGTGTGCCTGTTTTGTGCGTGTGTTTACATGTGCGCATGTGTATTCGGTGCTGGTATGGGTGTGAGTTGGTGGTGGGCAGGCAAGGGCGTGCCAGTGTCAGCATGCATGCATGTGCTACTTTTGTGGGTGTGCATGTGCTAGCATACATGCACATGATATGAGTATGGGTGTGTGCGTCCACTTGAGTGTGTATGCTTGTGTCCTTTTTAATATCCTACATCATGAAAGTGATAATACTTAAAAATAACTTCAGGCTAAGGCTGCCTTACAAGGGGGATTACGAAAGGGGAATGCTCGGGAAAAGCCACTGGGGAAACATAATAAAGATGGGATGGAAAATAAAGTAGCAGAAAGAACAAGTACCAAATCCTCTAGGTATGAGTTGATATAATATAAAAGTTAGCTTTATTTTAATCTTTTTTCCCTCTGGAGTGGATTTTTTCTCTTCCAATAATCTCTTTTTCTGTTAACGCTAGAGATTCTGCAGAGAACTTTGATGCACATAGGGGAGTTCAAAGATCACACCAATTAAGTGATAGTGATGGCAGTACCCGCGCTTCTGCAGCAACATCCTCTCCTGTGTTATCATTGATGATCATTCCATCATTGAAAGAGGTAAAGCAATGTGATATATATATATATATATATATATATATATATATATATATATATATATATATATATATATATATATATATATATATTATATAATATATATATATAGACTTGTATCCTTTCAAAAGGATTTGATCCCGGATCCTTCCCACTCAAATTATATATATATATATATATATATATATATATATATATATATATATATATATATATATATATATATAGACCATTCTCTTTTGGTTCATGTAGCCTACCCCGAATACTTGGGACAAATGGCTTAGTTGTTGTTGTTTTTTGTTTATAGACTTGTGTCATTCCGGAAGGATTCGAGGCGAATCCTTCCTACTCAAATACAACCTTACAACATCCGAATGCAAGATCCACTCCGTTGAAGTTGATCTACATTATTTCAAGTAATTAAAAAAATCATGTATTTTGAATACTTTTGCCCATCCACTAAAGAGGGGCAAAATGGACAACCGAAATAGTGAGTTGATTAGTTTAACGGTGTAGAATATTTGAAATCTAATAAAAATTAGTGTGTGAGGGTTTTCAAGTGTTTAGATTATGATGAAATGGTCAGATCAAGAATTTGTATGTTTAAAGACGCACATCTAAGCAATATGCACTTTTTGGCCGTCCATTTTGCGCCTAATTGATGGATGGGCAAAAAGCATTTAAAATATATGATTTTTATTTTTAGTTGCTTAAAATAATGTAGATCAACTTCAATGGAATTGATCTTGCATTCGGATGTCGTAGGGTTGTATTTGAGTGGGATGATTCGGCCTCTAATTCTTCCGGAATGACACATGTCTCTCTCTCTCTCATGTGTGTGTGTATGTATGTGTGTGTGTGTGTGTGTGTGTGTGTGTATATATATTATATATATATATATATATATATATATATATATATATATATATATATATATATGTAAAGGCTTGCACACCCCGCACACAAACTACTCAAGATCAACTCCCCATTCGACAACTGTGAAAATCGAACCTGGAACCTTCCCCATAGGAGGGATGAGTGTTATCGGCAGGCTAAGCCACAAAAGTAATTTAATGGCAGGCTCTCATGCAAATAAAATTTAATAAAAAACATTTAAATGTGGAAGTTACCAAGCAAATAAAGATAAACATAACTTGAGTGTTAATTTAGAAAGCATCCTCAGCATGTCTTGAATCTTGCAAGTTGCATATTGACTAGATTCATGGAACTTTATCAATTGATGTTAATAAATGCAAGTGACAACTAAATCATCATGGTAAATTATCCAAAAGCAGATGTTAGATTAGAGGCTAATAGCTAAAGTAACTATCCTCTGAATTTACTGCCAGAAAGTCCACAGTTTTATTGGAGATCTTGCTGGAGAAGTTGGGGGAAGAGAGGCCTAAAAGAGCTTGGCTAAGAAACGGAAAGAAAGGAGGCAAGAGAATGACGAAAAGAGGAGAATACAGATATATATCCGTGGCCTTTAAGTCAAAGCTAGGTATCTGTGGCCATTAAGTTAAAGCGGGTTGGGTTTAGGGTCAAATTCAGATCCTTTACCCACTGCATATTAACCACCGCATAATGAATATGTTATTCACACATGTGGGCACATAAAATATATTCAGCTGTATAAAGAAAAGAAGGGTTCGGTTGCACCCCCCCCCCCCCCCCCCCCCCCCCCCCCCCCCTCTTTCAAAGATGTGGGTGACTGGGTATTCGTCTGTGCTTTTCAGTTGCATATGCATTTGTGACGTATGTGGCTGCATATGTCACAACTTTTGCACACTGATTAGAATCCAACCTCATCATCATTACCATAGATTGTTGGTTGGTATGTAGATCTCATCAACTCGATCAGAAAAACTGTTGTAGATAGTCCTGACACGTAGGATTTCACTTGATCCTAGAATCTGGTCCTGGATAGAAACATATAATGCTGACATAGAAAGTAAAACAAAAACCACTATAAGATTACTGGCTCAGCCTACGCCAGTTCCCTTCGGGTTAAAAACTTGGTTGCAACAAATTTGTCACCATCATTATTCACTATCTTCCTCGCCAAAACAAACTGAACTAAAAGCAACTTGACATCGTCAAAAGGCATAATGTTGGGTTTGAAGGATCAAGAGATGACAAAAGATTGGTAAAGTATTTGTCTCCTTACGAACACATATAGCTGCATTTTCCTTTTTGGATTGTTAAGGATCGCTGTGTCCCAAATCTGGTATATTTGAGAACATCACTCTTATTAGGTGTCAAAGACACGAGTCAGACATATCATGCCAAAGTTACTGGATTATAGGAGTGACAATGTAGATAAAAGCAAGTTTGTAAAATAGAAAAGTACCATTAGTCTGATGTGTTATCTTCCTAGTGTCTTACTGTTTGCTGGCGCAATATATAATTCTTATTCTTACTTCTACCAGATATGAACCAAACTGTGAAGATCCATTATAACTAAAATGTGGGTCCTGGGTCAATCAGGTCCAATTTATGAGAATAGGATGATATGAATCGAGCCCTAATTCTATTCCTTTCTTTTCTCTAACTCCCTGATATAGAATAGGAACAGGGGAAAAGAAAGGGGGAAAAGAAATTAGAGTTTAGGGAAAAGAGGAGGATAAAGAAAGCTTTGGCTTCACCATCAAGGAGTTCTCTCTCTCACTCTGCACTTCACCATGCAAATATTCACAATAAAACAAAATAACTTGCAATGCCAAAAGTTTTAATTTCTAAATCAACCGAAGTGAAAAGCAACCATAACATTTGGCCTTTTATAGGCCCATGCAAATAGAAGTTTCTTGTCATACCCGATATGGGACTAAAAACAAAGAGAAAAATAAGCCTAGCCTAAAACAAATAGTAAAGAGCCTAAACAAAAGACTAGTGATTCTCATCAATTCTCCCCGGTTTTGAAAAATTCGCCACCGACGAATGGCGACGGCATGGATGATGAACTCGAACTGGGAAGGACTGCAAAACTACTCGGTGGTGGATTTCCTCAGCCGTGGTGGCTACAATGGACGAATTGAAAATCGTTGTGGCTCCATGAAAGTGCAATAATGAGTCAGGTCCTCGACGCTGAACACCAGGTTGATTTTCAGATCATGAGGAATATCGAGCTTGTAGGTGCTGGAACCAAACCTCCACAAAATCTTGTATGGACCCCTGTGTTGAGCATTGAGCTTTTTCTAAGTTCCCAGTGGGAACTTCTCTGGGTGCACTCTAATCAGCACCCCGTCACCTATTGCGAGTTTCTACAATCATTTGTGAGACTCTACAGTAGACTGATAGTTATAATTGTCAATAGTCATTTGTCTTGTATTATGATCATGCAGATCATGCAAATGTGGTGCAGGTGACAACTGTGACAATGAGTGGAATACCTAGGGGAAGAGGGAGAATGTTGAGGGAATTTCTAAACATAAGAGTAGACTCATAAATAGGAGACTCAGGCGAAACATGGGATCTAGTCACTAGGTAACACGGTGACTTTGTTATTCCCCACATTCAACTTAGGCTGGCAGGTTTCAACACTATTTTTCTTTTTAATCTAAATTCATAAGTGTTAGACTTACCTAGACTGGTCACATCTAAGTCATACAATCAATGCCTACCCAACAAAATGTGTGTGGCGTCTATGTCTAAGACATCACACCAAACACGATCCTCATAACTAGACATATGGATAGGGATCTGACAACGCTGGGTAATAGATTGAGCAGTTTTTTCAACCCAATTCATGTTGTTTGGGTGGGGATGTTCAGTCTTGAGACTCATCTTCTCAAGAGCTGTAACGCCCCGATTCCACGGATACGGGGACGTCACTGCAACGTATATACGTAGGTCAGAAAGTGCCCCCACGTATATACGCTAAGCATAAAAGTACAAGCAAGGGATCAGAGTACAACACCAAGCGTGGTATACATACACATGCCAACATAAAAGGTACATATACAAGTCATCACAGTGTATGATAAACATTACATATACATATGTCTTTTATCACAACCGAGTCCAAAAGTAAAATATACAATAAGATACCAAAAAGCTCACGAGTAGGATGAAGATCCCGTGAGTCAAAAGAGGAGTCTGGCACGAAGTAGAGCTAGTCTGCCTGCTCACTAAAGAAAGCTCGATCTACTGTGGACAGCTCCACTTCGATCCAAGCTTCAACCTGAACATACAAATCCAAGGGAGTCAGGACCTCCCAACAATGAACAGGCTACAGCCAAATGGCTAAGTGACAAGAGTAGAAAGGTTAGAACACAAGTAAGGCAGATATGAACAAGTGAATCACAAAACAGGAAATCCAGGTTAAAACTGATTATAAGCAAGATTGATTGTATACGCTTAAGTCACGGTCCCATGAGACTAATACATCGAAGGAATAATCCAAACAAGGAAACCCTCATCTATATACCTTTATCTCATGCCACAGAAATCCAAGCGTATAGAATCAGAGTTGCAAATCATATGAAAGTCAAACAGGAATACATAACAAGAATACTAAGAATCATAACTAGAAACATAACTGGAATAACGGGAATCATAATAAGTATCACAACTGGAAACATAACTGGAATCATGACTGGAATATCAAGAATCATAATAAGATCCATAACGGTTATCAATTATTATTATAACTCGTCTAACTCATATATCTAGGTATGTGTCTCGGTATCGATCCCAACCCACATACATCCATATATAAGAAAGTCGAGGGTTGTTATCGGAAGCTGATGGAGAACTGATATAGCTTCTTATAGTAGTTCCCATACACCTGGGACCAGTTTTGGAGGCCCAAAGTCCCCCTAACAGTAATCTGTGGGCCCAAAGTCCCACTAACAGTACCGCCAATATGTCATATTCCCATACTATAAGCAAGATATCATTCCGGCATCCATCACTTCCTCCCATACCCATACAAGTTGTAGCTTATTAAGATTATCAGGTTACGGGAATAAACAGTCATAACAGTAATAGCCCTACCGATTCAAGAGGTGGCCCCCACAGATTCAAGAGGTGGCCCCCACCGTGAGGTGTGACACTTTGTTCCATGTGGCACTTTGTTCTGAGGGAGTGGATTCTAGAGGTGGCCCCCACCGAGTATGGTGTGGCACTTAGTTCCATAAAATAAGGCAGGGTTCCCGTAAACATAATAATTACAAAGTCAGGTGTATCATGCTTGGTTTTAAAAGATAGCATGACAAGGTGGTGATATATCACAAGCAATAAAACATAACAATAGATTGATAATAGGCCGGGTCAGTCAAGACATAACAAGAGGTCTAGTAAAGTGGTGGCATGTCAGGTGATATACATGTGTTAAAGGAAAACATGTACTGACGTGTCTGGATCATAGCAAGGCAAGGGGAAACATAGAAGCAAACAGGGTTCAACGACCTCGAAGGGTCTGCCACGCATGGTATAAAATAAAGAAGCAATAATATCACGGCAAGGTACAAGTATAAGAATGAAACAAGCAGTTGCATGGCAATACATAAACCTGGGAATATGAAGTGACAAGAGATGATATACACCAATTAATAGATCATAAAGTACAAGCTATGAAGTATAAGTAGGAATAATATATAGTACATGTATCAAGGGTAAGATACATAGTCAAGAAGGAAATCACAATACCAGACAGCCATAAGTTAGTCGACTAGGTTGGAATAGTAGTCGACTAATAGAAGGTTAGTCGACTAGGAAAATAGGGTGGTCGACTAATAATGTGTTCCAGAGAGTTTGGGTTTCTGTTTCAGGAAGAGTTAGTCGACTAGGTAAAAAGGGTAGTCGACTAACAGGGAACTACAAGTCGACTAACAGATACTTAAGTCGACTAAGTTTGAGATACAGAGAGTTGAGTTTATTTCAGGAGTCGACTAGGGGAATTCTAGTAGTCGACTAGGGATATCTAGTCGACTGGTAATAGGGACTAGTCGACTAAAACTGTGAAGTCAGAAAAGGCTACGTTTCAGCTAAGGGTTTCTAGTCGACTAGGTTCTAGGTCAAGTCGACTAATCATGGTCGAACACAGTGTACAGAACTGAATCTGGTGGTTGTGCTTGATAGTCTAAAAATGTGATTTTGAAGATGTAAATGTACAAGAATTGTAAATACAAGTATACTAGGAATTTGATGAGTCTTGGTGAGTAAAAATACTCACTAGGATTGGTTAGGTGAAGCTTTTTAGTCTTGAAAGGATCCCAAGGTGGAGATGATGGCCTCAATCCAAAAGTAGTTGTTGAAGTTGAAGTTGCTTGAGGTGGAGAAGATGATCTTGGTGTTGCTTTGGGAGTTGGTGGTTGAAGATGAAGACCTTGATGATGCCCTAGATGAAGCTCTTGAAGTTGGAGGTTGAGTTGAGATGGAGGAGGGATTTTGGTGAAGGGAAATTCTTTGTGGAAGTGAAGAAAAGAAAGAGAAATGTAAAGGAATGGTTTATATATGATTTGGAATTTGTGAAGGAGGTGAAATTTAAGTAGATGAGAGGGGGGTTTTTGCAAGGTGGAGGAGGAGATGGGTGTCCCTTCCCTTGGCCACTTGGCCGGCCATGGGAGAGAGAGAAAGAGATGGGCATTTAATGAGGAAGTAGGTGAGGAAATGTGTGGAGTTGGAGTTTTTGGAAAAGATTAGAATTTGAAAAATGGAAAAACTTGTGGTGTGGAGAAAAGAAATAAAGGAAAAGGAAAAAGAAAAGAAATATAAAGGAGAAGATATTTTCTCTTGAACTCAAATGAAATTGTTGAAAATACAGATACCGGGTCCAAGTCAAGAATACGGAAAACAATTTGGGAAATACCGGAATCGTCCGAAATTCAAGTATCTCGGAACGACTCGCAAATTTACCCAAAAATCAATAATAATATATGAAGACTCATAGTGAAATCCTTTTTAAGAAATACTTTATAGTTTTAAAACTAAAAATCCCGGAATCAGTTACCTACCGACTCCGATGGAATTTTCATAAAATCATAAAATCCTCAGAAAAAGAATGTAAGTAGAAAATAGGATTCTAAGGAATAATGCCTAAAGGACCATCATGAAATTCCAAACAGTTTGAGAATTAAAAATCCAGGAATCGGTCAGCGGCACTGGCCGACTCCGGTGTTGAAGATTTTCAACTTAATCACAGAAAATTCCAGAAAATCATAGAAAATCCAAAACATTGGAAAACGATGTTTAAAACTGAAATCGGTCGAATCGGATAACCAGAATGTCTAAAACAAGTAAAACTCTGAGATCGAGTCCCCGGCTCAGACTAAGGCTGACTCCGAGTTCACCGATCCAAATCCAAGGCAAAACAATCATATAAGGAATTCATAATACAGAATAAATACAGGAAAACAAATCGAAAAATACGATCGAAAATCTGAATACGCAACTAAGTACGTATTCCTGGAACGGGGTATTACAAGAGCTGTCTTGGCAATGATATTCACACAACTACCCCCATCTATCAACTTATAATTTTTTTCCCTCATATGTAATATAGGCGTGGAACACACTAGACCTACGCCAGTCCTTATCTCTAACAGCTATGTGTGAACACCTAACTACACTCAATTGGATGCTAGAAATTCCAACATCATCATCAGAATCAGTCGCGCTACCAGTTGGTCCATAGATTACTTTCTCGATCTCATCATCATTGGCTTTTCTAAGTAGAAAGTTTCTAGATGGACACTGTGCAACAACGTGATCTTAACATTGACACTTAAAGCAGTGACTACCCTTAGCGTTTTTAGACGATTCACCTATTACTGACTTGCCTTTAGGGTCTCTAGTGGCATAATTGTTTGGGCTAGGTTGCTCCCCGACTTTAGAAAAGACCTCACGCTTAGGAAAAAACCTGAAGGAGGTCTTTATGTCTTGAGCTAACTGGCTTGCCTGCTCAAGGGTCTCTATTTTGTGAGAGTGAATAAACATTGCTCACTGGATGTCTGACCTTAACCCAGAATGATACCTAGAAATGGCTTGGTAGGAGTCTTCTCGCACCTCACAACGTCGGGTTAGGTCATCAAATTCGATAGTGTAGTTCTGAACTGATCTGCTATCCTGACGAAGATTGTGCAATGTATCTATAAGAGGCGATGCTTATAGGAATCTGAAAGGTATTTCTCTTTGAGTTTCTATTTCATTATCTCTCAAGATTCTAGAAAGTTTCACGCCTCGTGTACTTTCTACCGAGGTCTAGTAAATTCTAGCTTACCCTGTAAGTCTCATCCTAGCAAACTGAACCCTACTTTCTTTTGTGAACATGTACCAATCAAAGTAGTAATCCAAATTTGCCATTCAATCACTAAAAATCTTTGGGTCAATGATACCGTCAAATGTGGGAGGCTCTATCTTAATCTTACGGATTATGTCATCTTCATTAATCCTAGGTCTGCTAGTGCTCTCATCCATTATCCCATCATCGAGTTTCTCCCTGCGAGTTTCGCTGTTGTCTAAAGTTTCCTCTTTAGACTTACTTTCCAACTCGTCTACTTTAAGCTTTAGATTCTGAAGCTCCTTAATAATTAGGTCTAGTTTGGCCTCCATATCTAAATGTTCAGGGGGATATGTTCTACTACTACGAAGAAGTATGCACTATCGACAAATGCAAATGCAAATGCAATACACGCAATCACACGGATGCAAAATAAAGTATCACTAAATGCGTGCGCTATATGATCAAACAAAAAAATCCTAATGACTTCTACAATGACAATGCAGAAAATGATTTCTAAATTGACTATGCGACAAGCAGTGATATTGGCAGTAACAACAGCAAATATAACTCACAATCACCACAGATACACAAGAGAGATGCAAAATATCGCAATAACAGTGATCTAAAAATCGGTTTCATTATTTGTGTTGTCCAACACTGAATAATGATTAATCGGATTAATCAGGGATTAATCAAAGATTAATTAAAATTAAATATTTTAATATATTTAATTATTTTAATACACAACAATATATAAATATATACAGTTAATTATTGAAAATGCCTAAATATTATACAAGACAACATTATATGTGAAATTATAAACCATGATATGATGAACAACAAGACAATATGAACAAATAGTAAAAAAAAAAAGAAGTAAGAGAACTTATCTCTTCGCATTAGTAATCTAAGATTTCAACTTTTGCAACATATATATAAATCAAAGAACTTACCTGCAAAATAAGATAAATAAAAAAAATTAGTCAATTTATCAATCAAAATAATAAGATTTAAAGAATGTTGGAGAAAGATTGCTAAATAAGTTAATTTGAAAAATAATCAAAAACAATAAAACATAAGTATCACTTTATGAAAAATATACAATAATAAAAGATCATAATTCATCTACTACAACAACAACTAAGCCATTTGTCTCTAGTATTTGGGGTAGGCTACATGAACCAAAAGAGAATTATGCCGGATCGGGCACATGGATCAGCTTTCTCCACTCATTCCTATCGAACAATATACTTTCACTAAGACCTTTAGCTGCTATATCTTGTCATTATCTCCATCCATGTTTTCTTCGGTCTCCCCTGCGCTCTTTTAACTTGCCCTAATTTGTTACGCTCTACTCGTCGGACTGACGCATCTGTAGGTCTACGTCGCACATGACCAAACTATCGTAGACGGTTTCTCATCTTTTCTTCTATAGAGGCTACGTCTATCTTAGCACGAATATCCTCATTTTTCACCTTGTCTCTCCTTGTGTTACCACACATCCAACGAAGCATGCGCATCTCTGCTACACTCATCTTCTAGGCATGATCTCTCTTTATAACCTAACATTCTGTGTCATATAATAAAGCTGGCCTAATAGCAGTCCGATAAAATTTTCCCTTCAGCCATAACAGAATATTACGATCACATAAAACTCCTTTTGCGCTCCTCCATTTCAACCAGCTGGCTTGGATCCAATGGTTGACATCACTATTGATTTTCTCATCCTTTTGGATTATAGAACCCAAGTACTTAAAATGACTGCTCATCGGTATTTCTTGACCATCTAGTGTCACAATACTATAATCTCGGATTTCCTGTTTACTGAATTTACACTAAATATACTCTATTTTGGTCTTATTTAATCTAAAAGCTGAGATTCTAGAGTTTGCCTCCATAACTCTAATTTTGCATTTACCCCAGCTCTCATTTTATCGACTAGGACAATACCATGAGCAAATAACATAGAGCACGGTATCTAATCCTGAATAGCTCTAGTAAGCTCATCCATCACTATGATAAATAAGAATGGACTCAGTGCAGATCCTTGATGCAATTCAACTGTGACAGAAAAATCACTTGTTATGCCTCCACAAGTTCTGACATTTGCCACTACTCCATATATGTCCCTGATTATGTCAATATATTTGATGGGAACTCCCTTTTTCATCAATGTCCACCATAATACCTCTCTTGGCACCTTATCATAAGCTTTTTCTAAATCAATAAAGATCATATGCAAATTTCTCTTCTTCTCTCGAAATCGCTTTATAAGTTGACGAAGCAAATGAATAGCCTCTGTCGTCGATCGCCCCGGCATGAACCCGAACTGGTTCTCTGATATTTTAACATTCTGCCTTAACCTATTTAATTACACTTTCCCAAAGCTTCATGGTGTGACACATAAGTTTTATTTCACGATAGTTTGAACAACTCTGATATCACCCTTGTTCTTATAGAGAGGTACTAGGGTACTCTTCTTCCACTCATTTGGCATCTTTTTAGTTAGCCTGATCTTATTAAAGAAGTTTGTCAGCCATCTCACACCCACCTCTCCTAAGCATCTTCATACCTCAATAGGAATTCCATCTGGGCAACAGTTTCTCTTGACTTCCTTAAGGCCTTTTTAACTTCAGATTCGCTAATTCTGCGCATATAATTATAGTTCATATCTCGGCACTGAATGGTAAGGTCATCCAAATCTTGAGTAGAACTACTATTGAACAATTTGTCAAAATACTCTCTCCATTTTTTTTTGATTTCTTCATCTCGAACTAAAACCTTCTGATCCTCATCTTTGATACACCTCATAGTATATAAGTCTCTAGTCTTTCTCTCCCTTATTCGAGCAATTCTATATATTTTTTTTTCAACCTTTTTGGTGTCTAACTTCTCATACACTTTTTTGTACATTTTAGCTCTTGCATTTTGAATAGCTTTCTTAGCCTCCTTCTTGGCTAGCTTATACATCTCAAAACTCACTCCATCACAATTTTTCTTCAAATCTCTGTAAGAGTTTCGTTTGATCTTAATGGCAGCTTTTACATCTTCATTCCACCATGATGTATCCTTACATAGTGGAACACCACCCCGTGACTCACCAAGTACATCTTTAGCTACTCTTTTAATGCAGCTAGTAATTTATTTCATGTTGTATTGGGATCATCTTAGGCTTTCCAACCTGCTTCATGTACTACTCGATTTACAAAAACTCCTTGCTTACCTTCTTTTAGCCGCCGCCACTTAATCTTAGGATCTAACTTACGTTTAATATGTCTAAATCTCCTTCTAATCTGGATATCTAAAATTAAGAGTCTATGTTGAGTTACTACACTCTCACCCGATACTACCTTACAATTCATACAACCTCTATCTACTTTCCTAGTTAAAAAGAAATCTATTTGGTTCGCACTTGTCCACTTCTAAAAGTGATCAAGTGAGACTCTCTCTTCCTAAACCAAGTAGTCGCTAAGATCAAATCATAGGACAAAGAAAAATCTAGAATCGAGTTACCTGGTTCATTTCTTTTCTCAAAACCAAATCCTCCATCTACACACTATCAAACCCATAACGACTAGTTCTTACATGCTCATTGAGGTCACCGCCTATGAAAAGTTTTTCTGTAATGGGTATGTCTTGCACTATCTCATTTAAACCCTCTCAAAATTGACGCTCATTAGACTCATCAAGTCCTACTTGTGGTGCATAGACACTAATAATATTAAAAATCTCCCTACCTAAAATAAGTTTAACTAGTAAATTCTTTCATCTTTTCGCCTAACCTTCACTACATTCTCAAGTAATTGTTTATCTATGATCACACCCACTCCATTACGATTTCTATCTCTACCAGTATATCAAAGTTTATAACCCCAAGGCTCTATAATTCTAGCTTTTCATCTACCCATTTAGTTTCCTGCACACACAAAATACTAACATTCCGTCTAACCATAGCACCAACTAACTTTGCTAATCTACTTGTAAGAGAACCTATGTTTCATGATGCTAACCTAATTTTATATTCATGAGCGTTATCCTCACTCACTCATAAAAGTGTGAGAACCCTTGCTCATTTGACACCACATCCGGTTACCGATGTAACGCGTCGTTTCTGGACGACAACCTAGCAACCATTGCCCACTTTTCACTATACCTGGGTTCTGATGCAGCGCGTCGCTCAGTAGGGAACGCCCCAACGAAATTTAGTTCTTGGTTCATGTTCATAATTCATCTACTATTTAATAAATAACAGATTAATCGGGGCTTAATTGTTTTGGACCCGATTAAGTGCCTGATTGCATATTCAGAGCGTTGAATGTAATATTACACGAGCTGCAAACGTTAGGATTAATCGGCTGATCAATCCGATTTTTAGAACACTGTGCAATAGTGGGAGGTGCGTTTAGAATGTACCAAAAAGTGCTTGAAAAAGCACCGATATCGAGTAGTGGCTCTAAATAAGGGTTTGTAGAGGCAGGATCTGTTGCCCAAAGCTGCAAAATTCTTCCAATATCTCTGGGACTCAGCTGCGGATCCATCGCTTCAGACGGAACTCGAATCGGACTATGAATGGGCCTGAATGGGCTCTGGACTGCTGTGTGCTATGACTTGGGTGACGTCAGCGGCAGTTCGAGGTCGGCTTGAGCTGATGTCGTCAGCTTGTGAGTCGCTGACGTCAGCAACAGCTAGCGACTTGGCTATGTTGGTCGACCGGCTCAATGGGACGGATCCGGGTTAAGTCGCTGGACTGAATCGAATCCGGGTTGGGTTCCTTGCTAACCTGAATCTTCAGATCCAATTTTTAAACTCTAGTTGGCTAGAGTTTTTATGGTCGTGCTATGAGCTCTGGTGGCGACGATGATGCGGCAGCTTAGCGGCGCTATGAGCATGGTGACGATAAGCTCTGGCGACGAAGATGAAGATGATGACGAAGGCAGTGGAATAGTGTGGCGGGACTCCGGCGGCGAGGGGGGTCTCGAGGCAGATCTCAATGGCGAGGAACTCCGGCGGCGAGGGCTCTGGACGGCAGCGATCTCGGGGTTGGAGGAGATGGTGGACGTCGTTTCGTCTGTTGGTGGAAGGCGGTGAGATTTGAAGAGGCGAAAGTCGGCGAGGAGATCTCAGTGGCGAGGGTGGTGGGATGGCATGAAGGATCTGAAGGTGGTGGCAGGGGCTCGTCGGTGCGACGAAGTTGAAGGAGATGGAAGTTGGGTGGTGCTACACAGTCGACGGTGATGATCTGGCTATCAGCATGCAGTTGCGGGCGGGAAGCTGTCAGCGAGCGCCGGAGATGGCACTGGGAGATGGCGAAGAAAACCACTAGGGTTTTGAGTTCTGAAGTTGGGGGAGAGAGGTGGAGGAGAAGAACAGTAAGAATTTTGATTTTCTTTTTTATTTTTGATTTTTGACTTTTTGATTTTAATTTTTTCTTTTCTTTTTTTAAATAGAAAAGAAGAGAAAGATATGAATATAGATCTAGGGTTTGTGGAACTAGGGTTTTGAAAATTTTGTGGTGGAGGCTAAGGTTTTGCAGAGGAGGCTAGAGTTTTGGGAAAGGGATTTTTTTCTTTTTTTATTTGAAGGAAAAAGAAGCAGGATTTAGCTCTGATACCAAACTGTGTATATCAGGAACGGGGGAAGAAAAGGAAAAAAAGAGGAGGGTAAAGATAAAGTTTTGGCTTCACCACCAATGAGATCTCTCTCCACTTTGCACTTCACCATGCAAAGATTCACAACAAAGTAAAATAACTAGCAATGTCAAAAGTTTTAATTTCTAAATCAACTATACTGAAAAACAACTATAGCACTTGGCCTTTTATAGGCCCATATAAATAGAAGTTTCTTATCATAATACCCGATATGAGACTATAAACAAAGAGGAAAATAAGCCTACCCTAAAATAGATAGTAAAAGAGCTTAAACAAAAGTAAGACTAGTGATTCCCATCACTCCCTCTCTCTCCTGCCGGCTATTGACAGGCAATGGCGGAAAATCAACAAGGAATAGCAGTTAGTAGAAAGTACCTTTTATTGGGCAAATTACAAACAAACCTCTTCATTTATGAGTTATGACAGATTTTGAGATTACTCCCCTCAAATATTATACTGAACAATTAAACTCTCAACTAACAAAAATCCTTTTTTTCCTGACAAATCCTGACAGAAATTTGTTTTTAAACACCAAAACAGACACTGCAATAGTACCTGTCTGGTCTTCTTGTTGGATGCATCAACACCCTTAAAACATGTCACCAACAGAGGGTTTCAGTAGTTGAGATTTGAGAGGGGGTTACTTTTGTGATTTAAAGGGCTTGTCTCAAAAAGAGTTATTAAGGAACTGGATCTTTTTGTAATTTGCCTTTTTGAATTTCCATTTCGTCCCTTATTCTTGGATCTTTGGTTGTTTGACTAGTAGCTGCCAAATTAGACTGCAGGTTCATGGTAATAATAGAAATACACTGGCCACCTCGTGTCGCGCACAGACACCCAATATGTATTTTAGAACAGTGATTAAAATAAGGCCATCATAGGCCAGGTTCAATTTAAAATAGTAGAGCTGGATTTATATTGAACCCTAGTTCTTATAGTCTAGGAGTCTAAAAAAGGGGTAAAAATGATTAATTTGTTCATCTTTGGAGCATGATACAAGTCAGAGAAAAGTTGAAACACATTCCTATTGTATATAACCTATTTATTCTGCTTTTTCCTTGAATTGTGAAAACTGGAATTGGCAAGTTGTATGTGTTGAGATAGAGGGAAGATGGTACACCTTAATTAAGGGTGATACATCTATTATGTAGTATAAAAATTATACATGTCCTTATAGGAATTGAAAACTTAAAAATAAAAACAAAGACCCTACTGTAGCTAATATTACCAAAGTACTTTCTACTATTCTAATACTCTCAATCTAGTTCATAGATATCAATCATGCTCAACTTGCTACAAAGAATGGAAGAACTCATTCTAGTCAAGGCTACATAACCAAGCCGAAAACTAGATGTAACGAACAAAGTGACTATTGATGTTGTGTCACCATGTCCTGATAAAGTGACAATACTTCAATATGTTTTGTCCTCTCATAAAAACATGATTATTTTGAAGCAATGTAAATTGGAACGTAATTGTCATTATGCATCATCATTTGATGTTGCAGACGAAGCACCAACTCATGAAGAGATTGAATTCACATCAACTCAATTTGTATCAATTATGGCTTATAATCTGCCTCAGCATATGATCAAGCCTATTTCATGTTTTGTTTCTTACTCATTCAGATCATCAAATTGCCGAATAAAGTTACAATAATCGATTGTAGAAAAACGATCAACATCAGAATAACCTACAATATCCAAATGAGGAGAAAGACGATAATATAACTCCTTACTAGGAGCCCTTTAAGATTAAGATATAACAAGTAACTGATACAATGAAGCTGATATAGACTTTGCATGTATTAATTTAACATACCCAACAACACAAAAAATTAATATCATGTCGAGTGATTAGTCAACCAAAAATAATATTTGTCATCATTGATAAACTTTAAGTGGAGGGGAGTCTATAGGCACAAGTGGTGAGGGAAATGGCTGACCCAAAGTGCTAGAGGGAGAAGTAGGGAGACCCTGAATGGATAAATATAGTGTGCTTTCACTTTTCAAAGAAAGTGACATCTACACCCCACATATATTCTATTGATGGGATTCCGATACTGGTACTCCTTCGTGTATAAGAATATCCTAGGAGGCTAGGGCTTATGAAACATGGCTACGGACACGGGACAAAGATGCAACACGATACATACACGATGACATAAAAAATCCTTAAATTGTACAATTCGAGTTCACGGTGACATGACTGCGTGCGCGCCGTTATATAATATATATCAAAACTCATAGTGATTGGGATGAGTTATATTAACAGTAAAACGAAGTACAAAATAAAATCTCAAGAATGTCTCCGTAACTTCTACGAGAGTAACAAAATTAAAAAAAAATTGAAAAAAATCTAATCAATGTGTCACATAGGTAGATGTTTATGTTCTACTACCATGTTATCACTCCTGTCAAGGAGACTTTTTTCATATTTGTTTAAGAGAGTTTCAAAATGTCCAATATATGAGTTTAAATTACATGTTAAAGCCGCCACGATTTCGACACAAGGTTGGGATTTTTTTAAATCCAACACAGATCTGAAGTGTCTGATACATGTTAGTCAAGTGTCATGCAAGTGTTGGTGTCAACACGTGCTCGACACTCACTTTGAAGTGTTCGTGTACATAGGCTAGAACAATACACTTGATTGCTCGTCACCGAAAAATCGGGGGGGGGGGGGGGGGGGGGGGGGTAAATCAAACAATGGTCTATTGGAAAAAGAAAATATCATTTTACCATGAAGAACAAGAGAAGCTGAGTTATCAATTAATTGACAGGTAGTGAGCATAGTATCAACCCAATAACAACACTTGAGAACATGTATATGAATCATTAATGTTCTAGCAATATCAATTAATAATGATTTTTTCTTTAAGCGACCCTATTTTGTTTGAGGTGCATGGGCACACGAAGGATGATGAATTATACTATGATAAACACAATAATTTTGAATTACGTGTTGCACGTATCCTAAAATATTATTGTAACGTAAAATCAAAGGGAACAATAAAGTAGAGTGCCACCCTCTTCATAAGACCTTTGAAAAATTATAGAATTTCATAATGATGTTTCGTTAAAGAATGACCAGGTCATATGAGAATACTGATCAATAGAACTTACAAAATAAAAAAAAATTACACTCTTAACCCGAGTACTCCAAATATCAGTATGAACTTCAACCGGAGCACTACATTCGTTAATGACTCTAAAAGAAAAAGTCCTATGATGTTTGTGAAAATGTTTGTTTAGAGACGGATTTTAGTTAGGAAATTAACAATTTAATTGATATTAAATAAGCATGACCTAAACAAAAGTGTCATTGAGTCGCATATTCATTACATGCAAGGGTGGAAGCGCCTATTTTAGGTCAATCACCGCAATGAAGTTTATACACACAATCACAGTCATAACCCCAATCATCTTTTTCATTTGAAGGTCCTGAAAAATATAGGAAGGGGAGATTGTTATGGAACAATTAAGAGTTTTCATCAAACGACTTAGATAAGAGATTAAAGGAACATTAGGATTATAATTAACATTAGACAATGTGAGGGAAGTGAGATTAAAAGTGCCACTAATACATTTAAACCTACTATAAAAAATAACAGGCCCAAAAGACGTGTGAAAAGTGGAGAAACCGATAGATTTTACAAGTTATGTGGGTTAACGCACCAAAATCAATGATCCAATACAGAAGGCGACGAACTCGCTAAACAAGTATGTGAATCATGAATGTGCCAAGGTGGCTATATCTGAAGTAGAGACTAAACGTATCATCTGAATGAAAAGATCACACTCAGATCTAGATAGAATCACAGAGCCATCAGCGGAGGTGGGCGGAGCAGTAGATTCTTGTGTAGGAGAAGAAGATAAAACAATTAAAGAAGAGTCAACACTATCAGACAAATAAGCAGTTTGAGGCGGCCATGAAGGTTTCCCATGCAACACCAACAACAATCTTAACATATGATTGGTTCGGTTGCAATGGTTACATCTTCGGGAATCACTCTGGCCATGGAAAAGACCTCTACCTCGAGAAGGTGTACAATGACCATGAGAGGAAACACCACGACCTTGAGAAGTAGTACCTTGCCCATTTAAGAAAATCAAGATAGAGCCCTTAGGAAGAAAGGGATCGGAAGGTGTAGTAGGAGATTTTGAAGTTGACATTGTTGTGAGCAAGTATTCTACAGGCCGGCAATCCTCCTTCACTCGCTAGGAGTTGTTCTCTGAGTGGTTTGAGTATAAAACTAGAACCTGAAAACTTGAATGCATATAACTTTTCATGTTGCTTCTTAAGGGCTTCAATATCACAAGTCAATGGATGGTATCAATTAAGTACATTGTAGTAATATTTTAAGCTCTTATTGCCAACACTTTGAAGACTCCAGACACATTCTTTATTGAATAGTTATCATGGACAGCTTCCCAGATTTTCTTTGGTTTGGGCAGAAACATGATGTTTACACTCACTGTGGATCCCATGCTATTTCATATTCAGTCATCATCAAGTAGTTGTCATGTTGGCATTCTTCTAAACCCTTATTCAGGAGAGATTGTTTTGGCAGAAGTGATCATTTTCAGTTTTTCTTTTGCACCAAGAAAGAGTCTCACAGACTTCTCCTATAACAAGTAGTTTTTTCCATTCAATTTTACATTTATAATTTGGATGCTGATAAGGTTTTTAATATATTTAATATCAGTCATCAAGCCAACAACTGGAACAATAGAAATGAGATAATCCCCCACGAAAAAAAACACTTTTACTGCATAAGATCAATAAGCTCAATACAGTTAGGTTATTGCATAACAATAAACTGCATTTTTTTTTAGGAATACCTTTTTGTTTCTGCATGACATTAAACTTTAGTGTTTTTTTTTTAAAAAAAAAAATCCAATCCCTAGTTAAACTAGGAAAGGAAAGGTTGGACTTGGGTCGGGTTGATTTTGTAGTGGACCCGCTTTGATCCGATTTTGGATCAGATTTTGTAGTAGTATAGTTTGGTGCAGGTTGATTTGGGTTTGGTGTAGATTTGGGTTGGGTTTGCTTGTGGGTTGGAGAGGGGGTTGAAAGGTTGGGTTTCCTGTTGGTTTGAAGAAAGGAGAAAGAAAAGGAAAGGGAGAAGAGAGATTAGAGTGGGTTCTAGTGGCAGTTGGTGCGGTGAAGGAGAAGTCAGTGGAAAGAAAGAAAAAGAGAGAGTTGAAGAAGGGGGTTGGTGGGGTTAGGTGTTAAAAAGAAGAAAACGAAAAAAAGAAAGAAAGATGAAGAAAAAGGAAGAAAGTGAGAAAAAGAGGGGAAAAAAGAAGTTGGAAAAAACAAACTAGAATTAGGAGAGAGCAAAAAGATATTTTGTTGTTTAATATTGAGTTACCGCTCTCATACCATGATGAGACATGGAGAAGACCTTACACCCCCTTGCACCCCCAGTTATGAGGGGTGATGCTTATTGTATATCATAAAAATAATATATGTGATGGGAATAAGAAACTATAAAATAAAAAAAAAGGATCCTACTGTCATTATGTTACAACAACGCCATGTACTACTCTGATAATACTATCCATTGTGATGCAATTCATGATTCCACAAGGGGTATAAATTCTTGCAGGTATCCCTTTTATTAAATGGAAGGGATTCCTTTTCGTTTTAATTTTTTTCTCTTTCTGAGTTAGAGCAACATGCAATATGTTGAGTGGATTTGCATTCAATAGTGGTTTTGCAGCCTTTGAAATTTCAAGCTGTTATGGTTTCACCCTTTGCTCTCCGACTGTTCTTTTTCCCCAATTATTCGCCATACATCAGGCTAAATATGCTCAGATCAGGGTTCCTACTGTTTGATGCAGGCTGCTGGGGATAGAACAGAAGGCCCAAGATCTCGTTCTGTGATTGATACACTAAATGATTTGGAGCAACAAAGACCGGGCTCTTGTGAAGCTTTTGTTGGGAGGCTGTTGCATCGACTTGGAAGGTCCTCGAACTCTCTCTACTATTTATTTTCATCTTATGCCTTCTTTTTTCCTCCTGGAACTAATATCAGACATTGTCTCTTTCAGTTGCAAGGAACCTTCTGTAAAGGGACTCCAAGAAGTGGCGACACGGGTTTTCACAAGAAACAGTCAGGCTTCCCAGGATGCAGCAGAGAGCAAGAAGCAAACTAGTGTGCAGCTACTTGATTACCCGAACCTAAGCCCACTTGTAAGGTTCCTTCTCTCCAGGTCAGTCTCAAGTTTTCTTGCCATTTTTTTTTCCTTCGGTTTAAGACAAGCTCATTCTGAACTTAGCATGAACCCTTAGCTCAAGTAGCTGGCCTTTGTTGTTGCAGATGGCAAAGCCAAGTTGCGGAGGATCTTAACTCGGTTTAAGAGGGATGGTGCCATAAAGATTAACTTCCAGCTTTTCTGCTTGCTGTTTTAAATGTATAATTAATTTTGATTCTGTACATATGTTCAACATAATTTTATCTTCTTTATTAGCAGTTTTGGTATAATGCCGTTTGTTGTTTTTTGCCTTCTCTTATTAAAGAATATTTGCGTCAATGTTATTTATTTATTTATTTAAATTTATTTTAGTTTCCTTTCCTTTTCAGATGTTATGATTTTTATGTGGTGTATTGACCATCAGGACAATGATATATACATCCAGGGCAGAGAAAAGAAAGTCATATGAAAGTTGAAGCCATGTTCTTTCTTCTTGTCCTATAATCAGTCAAAAATTAACTAATGCTTTCTGTGGATTCTGGTCCTATGATGTTGAGTGTAAATCTCTGAGGAAGTCATATATTTTTGTACTATGTTTTAACGTGTCTACCTAAGAATTCAGGAGTACAACAGCTTTTGTTTCTTGAATGCTGCAGCATCAACTGCAACTTTGTGTTGCTGCTTCGAATCTTTGCTGGAGGGGCTGTTTGTTTCGCGTAAAAGGTCGTAATTCGTAAATGACTTACAACCCAGTTACAACTACGATGTTTGTTTGGACCGTAATTCGTAAAAGACTTACGTAACTCAACTGTCACTCACTTGCAACTCAATTACAACTCACTTACAGCTCAGTTACAGTTAATTTTGTGGTCATGCAAATTTGTATTATTTTTTTATATTAATATTAAATTTTTTTAATATTTAACATTTTTAATATTTATTTTCAATATTAAAACTTTTTAAATCACCAAATAGTTAATTTTGTGGTCAACTTTTTCACTTACGACTTACACATTACGACAACCAAACACCGTAAAATACAATACACTTTCCCACTTATAACTTTATATTACCAACCAAACACCGTAAAACTTACATGCATGTAATTCATTTACAACTGTAAAATACTTTACCAATTATAACTTACGAATTACGACCAATTACGACAACCAAATAGGCCCGGAGTGTATCCTCGTTGACCATTATTTCAAATTACAAAGAAATATTTGATTTTCGGGGCACGTTGAGCCTTCTACTGCTGTGTCACCATTTCCTGCTGTAGAATGTAGATGCGTTTGATGTTGCTTGCAATTATTTTGTCCATTTGAAAATCAAATAAGTTGTTTTTTTTTACCCTAACTTGAATCTTTGCTAATCATGTAAAAAAACAAATTTTGTAGCTTCTCTCAACCGTCTGATTTCCTCTCCCCTTCTCTCACGCATGATTTCCTCTCTCACGCATCCATTCTTGGGTCTTTTTCACTGGTCGCAACTGGCTCGATCTGAGTGTTCTGAATTACAACAATGATCACACAAACAAAATCAGGACAGGTTAGCTTTCCTGCCAAAAACGTGAAGCATTTTTGTGAGATTTCTTGCACGCTATAACGAAGAACACCACTTCGTGGTAGCAAGGACGGATATTCAGATTGTATAAATATAAATATTTGAAAAAAACCTAAGGCACCAAAAATCCTTTAAACAATTTCTTTCAATTATCGGTATTTCTTGATAAGAACTAAAAGTTTAGGATGGCTGTCTCCAAACAAGAAAAACAAATGAAACAAAAAAAAGAAAGAAAATTATTTAGAAATGCCAAACACCTTAACTAGAACTGTTTTCTTTATCCCTCTTTTTTCTCAGAAGCCCTTGTTCGCCAAAAAGTCGAGCAAAAGCAACACGAAGAACAATCATAATACTGTGGATAATTCCTTTTTCTATGGTAGTTTGATGACTTGATCCTTTTTGGCAGTGACGGGAGGAGATATGGAACTTCTCTGCCAGTTGAAATTTTATCAGAGTATTTCTCCTACACAAGAAATCAATATTCCTTTGCTAAAATTTTCTTCTTTCCTTTTAGGATGATCCACATGTCTGTATAGTGTACTCAAACTGGATCGCGAACCAAAGAAGAAAATATATATTACTTGTGCAAAATTCAGTACAGTTAATTGTCCAAAAGAGCAGAGCATCATCTCTCTTCAGTACTATCATACTTGGTTCACACTCACAAAAAAACACAAGCGAAAATCAGAGGGGTAAATAAGAAAAGGGAAAGCAAAGAAAATAAGCAAAATAAAAATAAGCAGAAAACAAAAGTTGATAACTACAGACTTCCAACATTGACCCCTCCCAGCTTCAAGAGTATGTGCTGCTCAGTTCAAGCTTCTGCAAAGCAGACTTGCTAACTTCCTCATGCATGCGGTGTTTGCCACAAACCTATCTTACCTGCAAAAATAACATTAAAGTAATGCCGAGGAGTTTAATGTTTGCCACTAATGTTAAATCTTTTACTTCTTCGTTTGCTAAATCAAAGCTCAGCTCAGTTATATAATAGGGGGGTTTCTGGAATTTGATTAAAGAAAGTATTGTAGAGGAGTTTCTAAAATAATTTCAAAGCATGGAGGTTTTGACCACTTTTCCACTTTTTATTATTTTATTATTTTTTATTTTTGGATGGGGATTAGTCACCAACCATTCGGATTTAATTACCTAATCTGTAGTCCGAGTATGCAACATAAAAATAGCTTAATGATATTATGTATTGCAAATATCATGGTGGATAAGCTTTTAATAATTTGATTTCCGTTTTTTGAGGATTGAACTGCTGATAAGATTCATATGTATAAGGTTGAAAATTTTTGCAACCTAATCTTGAGACTGAATTGTTCTATATTTTTTGTGTCACAAATTTCATTTTATTTATTTATTTGTTTGGGCAACATGCTATTTATATGCTAATTACCGAGGAATATTCTTGACACTAGAGTTCATGGAATTATAATATCAGCAACTTATTCACATATAGAACAAACAAAGTTTGCTATTAGATGCATCAGCGTACTTGGAAAGCCTCAAGTTATCATGTCCACACATATATAATGTCAGCAAGTCATGATACGAGCTGTGAGGATATTGAAAGCACTCTTAGATGAGTTTTTATTTAGATTTTAATATCATACTACATCATGGAGAGAGTTTATTTATTTCAAACAAGCATCTTAGTCAACACTTGTATTTTATTATGAATTTTCTCTAAACTAAGCACCCCATTAACTCTAAATCATCACGAAATCTCTAAATCATCACAGAATAAAGCATTTAAATTAATTGCATATGCGTTGCTGGATTTGAAAATTGTCCAGCTGATGTGGCAAGTAAATTTAGAAATCTCCCTCTTAATTTGATCTGGCCCCCCAGAAAGTGTGGTCACTTATAATGGACTAACATCTCCATGTATGTGCAGCAATATGTATGTTTTGAATTTTCTGAATTCTACTTGCAAAGGGTATAATTCAACCAGTTTCATGGCAACAAAGTGAATTCGTCGCTCTTGAGACATCTCATACCACTTGCAATATCTCTCTAGACTCATTACCCAGTCTAGGTAATATTGGGATCCAAACGACCGTTGAACTTTGACACGTCCAACTTGATGTTTTTTAGGTACCGATCATCATTCTCGTGACGGTCATGATTCCTAAGAACTCTATCTTCTCTGGACTGAGTTGACGATCTCCATCATGACGATCATTTTCTATCATATCCATTCTTTAACCTAAGTTGCTAAGTTGGGTTTTAATGTCTTCAAGGATGGTGAGAAGGTTGGGATTCATAGACATACTAGATGTTTCCAGGTTGGAACTCATATTAATATTGACTTCACCAAAATGATAGTCTTTGCCACTACGAGTGGGCATGCACAACTAAACTATTGCTATGTTCTAAATACTTGGGTTATGCTCTTTTTATCTTTTTCTTATATTTTATAAACGCAATCTAATATCTTCTATATGCAACTAATAGACTCTAATGCAATGTGCAGGATGCATGAGACGAAGAGAATCAGCATCAGTTCGGCGAAATAATGCATATAATAAAGCAAATGAAGTTGCTTGAAAGCTCAAAAGTTTAAAATAAAGACTGTGATGTAATAATATTGCAATAAACTCAAAATATTGTAAAAATTAATTTTATGCAACTGCTTCAATCTTTGTTTGATTTTAGCAAGTAAAAGTTTGTAGGTACACTCTCTCACACTTTGGTAGAAAACAGATAATCAACGAAATTATAATGACATAATTTAAAGTAGTTCTAAAGATTCAGTCGAAAGGAAATTTTACCTGATCACTGATTACCTGAAGAGTCAGAAAGAAGCTCTCACGTCACGAATTCCAAATGAATATCATAGTAGTATTTACAAAATCAAGTATTGATAACTTAAAAATTATCTACAATCTGCATCTAAAAAGGAAAAGAAAGACAATATGTCCATATCAATTTTCTTGGATCCAACAGATCCCTATGGGTATCAGATGACTAGAAGGATAAATTGGAGCCTTGCTCAAATTGTAGAGGGTGCCGCAGAGTGGCAGGTCCACCTAACCATCGACCAACAAGATTTTAGAGGCAAATGCCCCTATTGTACCTTCCATGACTAAAAGAAAGCCTGCTAACAAGGGCGTCTCTTGTACCTTCTAGGACTTAAAGAAAGCATGCTAACAAGTTGTTATAGTAACAAAATACATCAAAAATTATAGAAAGTAATAATGAACTTGTATAAGTTATTAGGTACAATAACCATAAGCCTACTTGCCATCACTAAGAATTGAAGCAAAACAAGTAAATATCACTTCCTAAATTAAAAAGAGTCCAGATATGCAATGAGACTAAATGTTTTTTTGATTGCTAGAAAGAAAGATACTCACTGAATGTTCGCAACCCAATCACATGGCTTGCCTGTTGAGATTTCATATGTTGGTATGTAGTTAATCTCAACAGGCAAGCAAATAAATAAAATTTCCAACAAAAGAATAATGACATATAGAAGCGAGTTGGCAGTAGCTTCAAAAAGCAACAACCAGATGTTTAAAAATATGTGTGATATAGATAAGAGTTATATAACAATATCATTTTATCAACGTGATATCATATTAATGTGTTCATTAGCACACCCTATAGCTGACATAAGTTTCCTCTAACTAGAAGATAAAAGAAGTAGATCAGTTTCATGCTATCATGTTTCCTCTAATTAGGCATGCTTTCTCAAGCAAGCCCATTTCTCATGCCCTCCTAGGCAACTAACACTTAAAGTGCATTGGATGCATGCAAGATGATCTAAGCAGTATGGCGTCGATTTCAGGCATATTCTGCTTAAAAACCTTCATAACTTGGAGCGCTTTTTTCACATCAGGAATCTTCATCAAAGTCTCATAATTCTTCTGACAATATGGTCCTACAAACTTATATCCTCTAAATTTCTGTCCTACATCAGGACAGATTTCTATATGAGGTGGCTCTGCCTGAGTTTCCATCACGGCCAGAAGGAGTGTAAAGGAACAACACAACCACAAGAAGTCCGACCAGCCAAAGGAGGATGTTGGATAAATGCAATTATGAAGGCAACAAGGGCATGAAGTTAAGAAAGAAGGTAACTTCCTACTATCCCTAGGAAAAACTACCCATGTGGCATCCACCCAATTACCTGCTTAGATCAGCTTTCTTAACTCTGCAACCTGGATACTCATCAAATTCTCTTCTTTCCCTAGACACAGGCCAAAACTCAGCTTGCATAATTATTTGGAACATTTAGAGAATCAGAACCATTTCTTGATTTCTGTATGTCATCTGGAAGGATTTTGTATCAAAATAGTAAAGTATGTTGGAATCACTGTAAAAGAAGGCATCATCTGCGTAGATATCATAAAATCTTCAGAATACTTACATCATCAATATCCTCAGAACTCTCTATTTCATCCATACTAGCAGAATTTGCACCAAAGCATAAAACGGCTTCTGATAATACATCCTGAAATACAAGACTCCCTCAGTCCACGTGTACAAAAAAACCAATTATGAGAGAAAAGCAAAGTTAATCAATGTAACAAAGGAATCAATTAAATTAAGAAAATATGTAAATTTATCTCACACTGAGATGTGTTAGAAGCATGAAAAACTTATAATTAAACACTACAAAAAGAAATTAAAAATCATCAAAAATTAAAAAATTGATAAAGTTGAATAAATATTTGAAATGCACATAAACAACTCCAGCATTAGAGGGTAATCTTAAATGAACTTTCATGAGAATTGTCCTCTTTGTAGTTAACAATTTCTAGCAAGTTTACCTCTGTGATACAAAAGACTCAGTAAAAGTACTCAGCACGAGCACTATAATTTGCAGCACAAAATAAAACCAATGAGCAAGAATGACTGCACAAGCGTAGCTTTTATCACATAATAAGGTCAAGTAGACCATCTCTCCAAAGTGAAGTACCGTGCGTCCCCTAAAATTTAAAGCCCAAAGGGTCCACTGCTCACGTCCTTTCACTACTCAAATTCTCATTTTGCTAGTGATTTGGGAAAATGACACCATGTATGCTAAATTGAGAGGAATGTTACACATCAAATTGGATTCTTTTCACGGGTTTCACATTTCAAACACCAAAAGTCCTAAAATGGATGAAATTAGCTGCCAACCGAACAAAATTCTAAAACGAGTCACCTGCAAATTTCATCAAACAAGTTGTCTGCCAACAGAAATAGACATTATAAGGCAAGAAAGAACTGATGGAATCCAACTCACAGCAACATCTTTGTGACAATGAACGCGAACGGATAGATGAGGGGAGAAGAGAGAAGAGGTGCCCGGTTCTCCTTCGATTTCTGTTGCCCGCGTGCAGAAGCCATGCACTTCTCTTTGCCTCGCTTTTGTTTGGTGAGAGAGGGGAGAGGAGCGCCGTCTGCTCTTTTTGCAGCGGCCGAGTGTTGTTGTGGGTTGTGAGGGGAGAGAGGAGAGGGAAGCGTTTGCGGCGGAGGCGAGCCCTGCCATTGTTCTTGTGGTCGAAAGCCCCTTTGCTCGTGTTTGTGGCGCTGAATTTAGCGGGGTCCGACTTTGGTTGGGCTCAAACTGAACACGACTCTAGGCCAACCCGCTCCCGTGCCAAGGCTGGTTTAAAACTGGTGTACTGTCGCTGTGAGGTGAGGAGAAAGGATACAATGAAGGCGGACATAAAAAGTTTCTATATGAGTCACGTGAGAAAATCTCGATAGATTTTAATTATTTTTATCTTTTATTTTATTTATTATTTATTTATAATAAATATTTATTTATTTACTTATTTTACAAGATTTAGTTCTTGGTTCATATTCGTAGTATGTGACAATATTTTACGTTGGCTGTCACAGGCCTACCACAACTCTCCTCCTTTTTCTTGACTTGAGACAAGCAGTGAACGGTGCACTGACAAAATCAGACATACAGATGCACCAATCCAGCGAGTAGAACATATCAATTTAAGGCAAGATAAAAGAGCGCAGGGGAGACCGAAGAAAACATAGATAGAGGTAATACGACAAGATATAGTGGCTAAGGTCTTAGACATATTGCTCGATAGGAATGAGTGGATAAAGCTGATCCATGTGTCCGATCCGGCGTAATTCTTTTTGGTTCATGTAGCCAACCCCAAATACTTGGGACAAATGGCTTAGTTTTTGTTGTTGTTTGTTTACTTCTTTTACGAGATTTATCTATAGAATCACTCCTGTACCAAATACCAGATAATACCTATTATTCTTTCCTTTTATTTAAGTGCAACGTTTTGTGGAATTTGTCTTTCTAGTTTAAGTTTTCATTATACCTATGTTTTCAAGCTCAACCAGACGTAATCAAGTCTTATCTGAACTAACTCAACCTAACACTACCCAACCCAAATTTCTCTTTTCTTTGTATCTAAAAGCTTGATTGATTGGGTTAGTTTCTAAGACAAAAATAGACCAACTTAAGTTGGGTTTTGAGTTGGGAGTTTAAGCTTTGAATAGGTTAGGATTGCCCCTAATCCATGGCCCTCGGCTTATTTTCACCCTGAGATGAGTTTACCAATTTACTTAGATTTGTGGGCAATATAAATTCCTTATTTGTTATAGTTTTTTTTCCAATCATTTTAACAGGAAAAACTAGTTGCAGAGAGATGGTTGGGTTAAGAAGGCTCTCTGATTCCAAGAAATAGTGAATTGGGCTCTCCAGGCCCATTTGAAGAGTTAGTAATAGTCAATTAGGCTGTAGCCCACAGAGGAGAGCGGCCTGCCAGCCCACATTAAAGGCACGTGCCAGCAAGCAAACAACCTGAACACGGGCGGGGCCCACCATACCAGCCCAAATATAGCCGTTAACATAAAATACTGATCAGAACCATCCCCTCACCATTACTCCCTTCCTTCTTCCCAATTCAGCCAGCGACCACTTCTTTCAATATCCCCTATTTCAAAAAAATCCGACCGTTAGAAATCCTAACGTTATTACTTTACTTTCAGCCTCCAATCCCTACATCCCAAATATCGCCCCCAACTTGAAGAACCGAACCAAACAACACAAACCCCAACAAACCTCGCCTCTCGCTTTCTCTCTCAAAAAGTTTCACAACCTCTTCTCTCTCATCCAAAACCCCAAATCCTCGCTCTAGAGTCCGAATCCTGATAGCCCTTTTGTTCCTTCTCATTTGTTTGAAGAGAGGAAGAATTCTTGAGAAAGGGGATTCTCAATGGGCAGTGAATCGAAGGGCGGAGTTGATGTTCTGCAGATTGACGAGGCTTACGAGTTCTCCGCGCCTCGGTTCTTCGATTTCATGAACGATGAGAGCGAGGATGAGATCAGGAGCGCCGAGCTCTGGTTCGAGATCTCGCAGAGCTATGCTCCGTCCCGTACGTTTTGTTGATCCCTTTGTTGTGTTATTCCGTCATATTAGAGCATTAAATTGGTGGGTTTTTTCGATCTAGTGTTTATTTGTGTTCTTGGGTGAAAACTATCCCCTTTTTAGAGGCAGGGTTGGGCAAGAAGCGAGACCCATGTAGTAGTTATTCTTTTAGTTGGAAATTTTGGGGTTAATTTGTGTTTTTCTGTGCTTTTGTTATAGCTTTCATGCCGAAAATCAGAGAGGGAAGGTCGATTCAAATTGAAGGTCTCTGCGATTTTGGGAATGTGGAAGAAACCCAGAAGGTGAATTTTTTAATCTTGTAGGCAGTAAGTAGTTGAAGGCCAAGATCTGAATATGATTTATACATCTAAATATGATATTTTATTTTATCTTTCATTTTGTTTAATAGAAGGAACCAGAACAAGTTAATAATCAAAAGGATGAGGCAACAACTGCAACAGAAACGACAAGGTTAGTTAAAAGATTTATGTCTTATAAAGGAGAAATTCTCTTTCTATAGTTAGTTTTAGTCTTAAACCCATAACACTATTTCGTTTCTTTAATCCAGAGGTGCCCATGAATCAATTGCTGAGGCTGGGGTAGGTCAGCAGCAAGAAATGAATAATGGGAAGATGTCCTTTGAATTTGTGAGTCTTTGTAATGAATATCAGGTGTTTGTTATTTTGTTTCTCATGTGTAGATATGGGTTTCTAATATCTAATGGAAAACAATTTGATGGCTTTTCAGGCTCCTGAAGTAATGCCTTGTGACACTGCAAAAGAAGAGAAACGGTTCAGTTTTAAATACATTAAAAAGAACTTTTTTAGGGGAATAATAGCAATGGCTACCGGCCTAATTCAATTTGTCCATTTTTATCTTCTTATTGCAGTACATCTGTTGGGATTTCTTCTTCTTCGGTGCCACCAGATTCATTGAGCAGCAAAGAAGCCTGTTCGTTTGCATTTCCTATTCTTCCATCACCCAATATGGTTGCAGCCCCAGGTATAAATATAATTCTAGGTTTTTGGAATTCAGTTTTTTGTTTGTTTTCTTAGCCTTTCATTGATATGTTTCCTAAATGCTATTGTTGTAGCTCTCAATTTATCTTCGACTGCTATCAAATCTGGGACACCCAAACAACTAGGAGAAGTAGCTGCGAAAGGATCGGGGGCTTCCAAGAATCAAAGGGCTTCTGAAGCTTGCACACCCAAAGCTCAGATGGTTCCATCCAAAGGGGGTGCAACATCCAACAGCTCAAAGAACCAAACTGCCATGAAGATAGCTAATCTAACTAGACAGCCATCTGCTGTGAAGCTCAAAGATCAGAAACCTTGTCCTCAGTCTTCAAAGAGCACCAAACCACCAAAGAGTGTAATTAAGTGAGTAACTCTATATTTTAGTGTCTTCTAGAGTTAAGATTTTACTCTAATAGTTTGTGCCATTCCGTTTTTTTATTGAGCAGGTGTCGGAGCGGTACTAATGCAAAGAACAATACCATGGTGAGTGAAATTGCTCAGGAGAATCAGGCCATAAAGAGGCAAAAACTTGATGGTGGTAGATCTAGGAAGGTACTTATTTCTTATTAATGCGAAGAACATTCTTTTAGGTTTTGGTCATTTAAGGTTCTCGTGAATGAAAATTGCATTATTATTTCATTATAACCAGATACTCAATGTCAAAACTAGAGTTTTGCCTCACAAGTCTAAACCAGATTCAGCCGGTGGCACAGACATTTTTGCCTCTTCACTTAGAGGCTACCGGGAAGACTCGTTAGCACGCAAGGTTTGTGCATACCATATTATCTGCATAGAGTATAGCAGAGGGAAGAATACATACTCACAGTTCAATATCTTCTGGAACAGGAGCAAGCACCATACATATCAACTGCGGAGATGGTTAAGAAGTTCCAGTCAAGGACCAGAGATATAGAGCTCGTGCAAAACAAATCAGCTTCACATGTAAGTCACAGACTCCTTCTGTATTATATTGCTTGTATATATATGTCTGGATATTTTGTGGCTTGAAACCAATTAGATCTTTCTAAACAAGCTCCTTATAGAAATACTTACCAACTTCTAACAAGTTTATTATTGCTAAATGGAGTTTAAACATATTGCTCACTACAATTCTAAAGTACACTGCTTTACTGTTGATTTCAAATCATCTCCAACTTCATAAATTTTACTAGATGTTCTTGTCATGTGTTTCAAATTAACATTTTCCAGTAATGCAAGTTTATTTGCTTGGTGATATGTTGTCTTACATCTAACTCAAAAAAATTAAAAAGTTGTATTACTTCCTGACCACCGGACAAAATTTAAACAAAGCAAACGTGTGTTGCAGGGCTGAATTAACTTAAAACAAAAGGGCACATATCTGTTGCTTGTTCTATTGGATATACTTTAGCAATAAATGAGAAATTAAGAGAGTGAATTTTCGTATCTGTTTATTTTTTTTAGAAAAAAAAAATCTAGATGAGAAAAAAATTTGGCTGTTCGTCAACTTTGGGTTGGGGTGAGGAAAATAAATACCTAGCTAGATCTATAGAGGATGATACCAAATATAATCTGGCACATATTTGTTCTTAAAGATCTTAGTGTTAATAGATCTATACATGTATTGATAAGTCTGTGGAGCGACTATTTTAATCTTTTTTCATAAAGTTATTTACAGTGAGTATTGGTACATCTTTAATAATCACTGAGAACTTGCCAATTCAAGCATGTAGTGATACATTCTTTGTGTGCATACACTAACGCACAAAACTGTACATGTGTAGTTGTCTGTTAGAAGAGACTGCTTATGAGTGGTTCATAAGAGGGGAGACCATACAATGGCTGCAATCATTGAAATATGTTTTAATGCACATTCGTGCAGACTGAAATAAATTTGTTTCTGCTGTCACTTGAGACAAATTATGGCCATAATCTGTTTTGTTATAAAGTTGTCAAACCTTATATTTGTAAAAAGCATGTAATTTAACTTTTCGTTTAATGTTTAATGTAATATGTGGGTCCAATATGGAGGAGAAAATTCCTCTTACTGACTCTCCTCAAGATCCTCTCCAAGCTAGCTTTTTTATGCCAATTAAGATTAAATTACAACCGGGTTTAGAAACATAGTCCCTCAATCTTAGTGACACCAAGATCAAGTGCAGAAGATGAATGCGAGCAAGAAGAAGAAAAATGAATATACTTGGTTCGGCCAGATATGGCCGCCTGTCCATGGGGTACAAAATGAGAGATCCGCTATGATATGAAGATTGCAAAAGAATCTCTTTATAACCCGTCACCATCTCCCTCAATATATATATCTCACACTTAATAATGTTCATCTCTTTCTCCTAATGCCAGAACAGCCAAGCCCAAGCCCACCTCTTCCTCTGAGAAATATGGAGCTATATATATTAGTGCTACATAAAGAAGCACAATCACCATCCAACATCAATTTTAGCCCAAAGCAATAAATAATCCTGCCAAAAGTGCAATAAATAAGACTCCTGCAGTTCAACTGATCACAACTGAGAGTACTCAAAGGGACTTGAGACGCTACCTCAATATATATATCTCACACTTAATAATGTTCATCTCTTTCTCCTAATGCCAGAACAACCAAGCCAAGCCCACCTCTTCCTCTGACAAATATGGAGCTATATATTAGTGCTACATAAAGAAGCACAATCACCATCCAACATCAATTTTAGCCCAAAGCAATAAATAATCCTACCAAAAGTGCAATAAATAAGACTCCTGCAGTTCAACTGTCACAACTGAGAGTACTTAAAGGGACTTGAGACGCTACCTGAACACGTATAACAACCAGGACCATCTTGTTCTTTTATGTTATCCTGTACAAGGAGGTACCTCTAATGAGGATGACAGGCAATTTGAAGCACTGACAAATTATCGTGTGGATTCTGGAGTAGAACACAGGGTAACAGGGCTGTGAATGTGTTGTTCCCATTATGCAATAATAATTTGTCAGCTACAACCTGAATCAAATGTCATTATTATGGTGTGAATGCAGATAACATCAATAATCTGTGTTTCATAAGCATATACAAATTTAATTAGAAATTTAGAATTGAAATATTTGTCATCCTGATGTGATGTTGAAACTCTAGAGATTCAGTTTCCTCCAAAATAAAAAAAAAAAATAAATAAATAAATAAAAAAATCTAGTGATTCTGATGTAAAAATTTTATAACAGTTGCTATATCTGAATGTTTCAGTTGGGCCTTTTTTTTTTTCACAGGAGAGTACAGCTTCAATGATACAAAGGAGGCCTAAACTTAAACTGACCAGGCCGAAGGAACCTGAATTCGAGACAGCTCAACGCGTTCGTGCTGTCCGGATAAAGAGCTCTGCAGAGCTTGAGGAAGAGATGTTAGCAAAGATTCCCAAGTTCAGAGCCCGCCCTATAAACAAGAAGGTTTGGTTTCTTTCATTCACTAATTTCAATACCTTAAGAAATATTTAAACCGTGTTATGAAGCTTATGACTTTTGTTTAGATCCTTGAGGCACCTACACTTCCATCACTGCCCAGAAGTGCTCCACAGCCACCTGAGTTTAAGGTAACCATTTTAATTGATAGCCATAACTTTAAGAAGTGCTCAAAAGTGTCATGTCTCTTATTTTCCTCCACCGAATATGAACAGGAGTTCCGTCTGAAAACAATGGAGAGGGCAAACCAACATGCGGAAACATCATCTGTAGCTTCCTCTGTGGATAATTCATCTCAGGTAAAATCATTGATGCCTCTTTTTCTAATCTTTGATAGTTCACACTTATGAATATTAAGGTGTTTCCTTTTCATGGAACAGAATCACAGCAAACCATTTAGATTAACTGAACCAAGACCTCCACAGCTTGAAACCTCACTACGAGCCCGACCTCCAAAGTATGCTATTTATCGTCATATTGACTTGCTAGTCATTTGCAATTTTCTTTTCTTATTAAATCATTCCATAGTAATTGCTGGTTTTTGACAACTATTACGCTATTATAGGATTAAAAGTTCCCAGGAATTGGAGCTAGAGGAACTCGAAAAGATTCCAAAGTTCAAGGCCAGACCACTAAATAAGAAGGTATTTTGTTTGTGACCTTTGTAAATCATATTGTACTTTAACAAACAATCACTGCTTACTTGTTTCTGCACGCTTTTCTGTAGATTCTTGAGAGTAAAGGAGACCTTGGATTGTTCTGCAATCAGAAACCTCAAACAACAACCCCTCAGGAGTTCCATTTCGCAACTGATGAGAGGCTGGGTCCTCCATTAGCAGTTACAGATATGTTTGATAAGGTACAAATTGAAATCACTTATCCAGTTTGCAAAACAACCAAAATTAATTATTTAATTGCTTATACTTTCTTTCCTTTCCTCCAGCTTTCTCTTCACTCTGCATCATCTTCTCAACATGAGCGACATGAGATTCCTAGAATTACTATCCCAAATCCGTTTCATCTTCATACAGAGGTGCATGATCTTTTAAATACGCATTTTGCTGTCTTGTGTAGCAGTTCGCAAACTGACTCGCATGTTGGTTTTTGGTTTTTTCCTTTTCATTTAGGAGCGAGGACTTGAGAAAGAGAGACAGTTCACAGTCCAGATTCTGCAGAAACAGTTGGAGGAGGAGAAAGCTCGAATTCCAAAGGCAAACCCTTATCCTTACACCACAGATTATCCAGTGGTAATGACCAAGTCACGCCTCAGTAACATTTCTCTCACATTTTTTGTTTACCTTATCCTTGCATTTTCTAATGAGCACTTCTCTGTGCACTAGGTGCCACCAAAACCTGAGCCAAAACAGTGCACAAGGCCTGAAGCTTTTCAGTTGGAGAGTCTGATACGACATGAGGAGGAGATGCAGCGAAAAATGGAAGAGAGAGAAAGGATGGAGAGAGAAGAGGCCGAAAGGAGATTGTTCAAAGCTCAACCTATAATGAGAGAGTAAGTTCAGTTGATCATGTTCATGTTCAAAGCTCAACCTATAATGAGATTGTTCTTCGCTGATCATGTTCATTTTCAAAAAATTAAAATCCTGAATTGTTTCATTTCTGGTGGCAGGGATCCTATTCCACTTCCAGAAAGAGAAAGGAAGCCTCTCACTGATGTCCAAGAGATTGTACTCCATGCAGACCATAGGGCTGTGGAGAGATCCGAGTTCGACAAGAAGGTAATCCTTTTCAGTCTTGTTCAGCAGTTCCTTTCAGTCTTGTCCAAATATTTGTTGAAATGGTCATAGTACTGGTAGTAATATTGTTGTTTCCAGTTGTAAAATTGTTCAGTTCAGTATATAATTGTAATAAATCTTTCTCCAATTATAATGAGAATTATTAAGGCAAACTATTTTAGTTCCCAATCATATCTATATTGCAAACCTACGTTGTTTCCATCAATACTTGGCCACTTGTTAACATTTCCTTTTAAGATCATAACTTGATCCATAGTTACTGTGTGATGCAGATAAAAGAAAAGGAAATGATCTACAAACGACTGAGGGAGGAGAATGAGTCTGCAAAGATGGTAGGAATTTTTATTATATTAGTACAAATCCACATTTTTCGTTATTTGAAATGATGTTTAAGTTGGAAATGATATTTTGCTTGTGAAATTACTGCAGGTTGAAGAAGAGAAGGCAGTTAAACAAATGAGGAGGACAATGGTGCCTCATGCAAGGCCTTTGCCCAAGTTTGACAATCCATTTCTTCCTCAGAAGTGAGTAATTTTTTTTTCTTTTTGTGACTTTTTTTTTTTTAATGAGGTGACAAAAATATACCTTTCCTCTTTATTTACCTTTGTTTTCAAGTCGCGGCGATTGTTTGCAGGTCAGCAAAGGACCTCACAAAGGCGAAGTCACCAAATTTGCGGGTGAAACAGAGGGAAGAGACGCGACGCCAGCATGCATATCTAAGATGATGGCTCTACTGTAATTGTTCAAGACTACTTGAACCAGTGTGATGTACCATGCAACATGTAAAACTAATAGGATCTTCAATCTGACATAGTTAATTCTGTGAAGGTGGAGTGTCATTCCAAAAAATGTGAAGTAGAAATTATTTCGGCACAATGGGAACTATACTAGCCACAGATAAATTTATTGTAGAAATTCCTGGATCAATAGACTTATCTCATTTCTGACTGACGGGATCATAGACTTATCTCATTTCTGCACGTCAAGGTTATGAAAATTCACGAGAAGCAACTGGGCGAATTGTATGCGCCAATTGCCATTTAGCTGAATAAGTCTATGAACCGTCAGTTGTATTTGAAACAAGTTCTTGCTGACAAGCCTAAGGAGGTTGGTACTTTAGACCTATTAGTACTAATCCTGAACGCAAACCGTCTCAGGTGATCTGGGTTCTTGAAGGGAAAGAAGCATTCTTGATTCAATTGCCTCAGTTCAGGAAGTTATTTAATTTTTAAGTGAAATAAAATTTCAGATTACATGCTGAAGTTGGATTTGAAAAGACAGACCTATGATACGGTTGAGCGAGGATGCATTTTGAAAACTATGTAGTCCTGGAACTTCACACGCCTTCATGGATTTCTTAGGTCGAGCGAGGATGCATTTTGAAAACTATGTAGTCCTGGGACTTTACAAACCATTTAGCCTTTGGTTGCATTCTGTAAGAGTTACCATGCTAGTCGTCCTGTAGGAGGGGACTACGCCAGAGAGACCCTTTGCCCCCTTTAATTTTCATTCTTGTGGCTAAAATGGTTTGCATCCACATGATTTTCAATCGTCGAAGAGCGCGGGTCTCATTAAAGGGTTGGTGATGCAGAGATGTCATAAATTCTGTGATCAACATTCATCATGCGAATGACACTTTGATCTTCGGAAAGGAATGTATTACACATGCCATGGTCCTAAAAAATGGATATTTTTTCCTGTTTGGAGAAATGGTCCGAGCTTAAGATTAACTTTCACGAAAGTGCCTTGGTTTTCCTGGGGAAAAATTTCGTTAATAGCTTCCTTCTCTCTGATCTTCAATTGCCTCGTTTAAAGACTTTTCTCTCACTTTTTTTGGGTTGTCTATTGTGGTTGGCAGTCTTAAAACAATTATCCAGGAGACCGCTTTTTGATAGGGTGCGTTTAACGATCCCATATTTTAATCACCGAATAATGCTAATCAATTTTATAATCATCATATTCATCTCCAAACTTATCAAAAATTTTAGCAGTGTCTCCTTTATAATTAGGAGTCTACCCTGATACCAACGTGTACAATTTCGGCTTGACGTCGCCTAATTATAAATCTTAAACTTTGATCATATGAATTCAACTCAACAATCAATAGCAAACATATAAACACATACTTGAAGGTGTGTATCATATTCCAACATAAACTAACTCAAACCCTTATTCAGACACAACTAGAACTCATGTGTGTGTGTGTGTGTGTTTGAACCAACTTGTACATTTTCAACTATCTGTTCTACTCAATAACCCTAATTATTTATACATATACATATAACCAAAGTATTCAAATATAATCAAACAGCTAGGTGGATTCACACGAATGATACTCCTTATTCTATCAGCATCATGCCTAGATGAGTTGAAAGAGTGATTAATAACAACGGGGTGAGCTTGATAGCTCACTGAATAAGGTCATCCTAATCAAATTTTGTATTTTAATATCATTACAATTCAAGTTTCATGCAGTTGAATAAATTTAAGAATAATCTCAATTATTTTCCTACTTATGATGAATAGTGCAGCTTAATAGGTCACTGATTCTTTTCATTATCTGATACTTGTTCTTCGCACTCTTTTAAACATACGCGTTCTAATATTCAACATATATATATATATATATATATATATATATATATATAATATATATATATATATATATATATATATATATATATATATATAGTGTTATACAATACTTGACTTGATTTTATATCTCTCATATTCACCTGGTGGTTCACCAATCACAAATATTTTAGTACATCACTTATATTCAGTTAGTAACACCTTCGTATTTTTCACATGGCTCACGATCACAATCACATCTCTCGGTACGATCTTACTTTTATATTAGTTTACAGTTCATTATTGTTCTTTCCATATATATAAGAAATGAAAAACATGTGGACATCACATATCGCTCATGGTAGTACTCAATTTATAATCGTATGTTCATATATAATAAAACACATAACTACATTCATATACCAGATGTCATAAACAACCATGTTCATACATCGGATGTCATAAACAACCATATTCATATACCAGATATCACAAGTGTGTGTGTGTGTATGTGTGTATTCAGAAATACCTTAAGATTTTATTTACCTTAATATCCAAAGAATCATCCAATTAGTCTATAATTGTTTCCATTTCGAGCACTCCCAATGGCTTAGAGAGTAAAACAATTAAATTCAGACAATAATTAACACACCAATACATATATATACACATGCTTATAAATGCTCAAGTAATAATCAAAGCATCAAAATTTATATCACACATATTTAATACACCGTCTTCGATCACCTCTAGTTCCTCCTGGCTCATTCCTCTGATAATTTTAATAATACACTGTCTTAGATCTCCTTCAGTTCCACCTGGTCGCATCCTCTGATATTTTTTATAATAATACATCGTCTTTGATCTACCCTGGTTCTACCCGATCCCTTCCTCCAATAAGTTAATAATAAGTAACATGCAATATTCTCAAAATTACTAACATGATGAGTATCACAAATTTGCATAATAAACAACATGCAATATTTTTGAAATCATCAGAAATTTGCATATTTATAACAACTCACATGCGACGACTGACTAATAAATGTAAACAAAAACTAAAAAGTTGATATAGAAGCAGTCTAGTCGACTTATCCTTCAGGTTAGTCGACTAATAGATGTCATGATTTTATAGACATTAGTATTTCATCCCCACCACCACTTATTCGGTGTTCGATTTGAATAAGTAACCGTCTTAACTTCATCACTCGTAATTTTATGATCATAAGGATGTTAGGATTTTTGTCTTGTTTTCAAGAGGAGATGATGGTCTAAGAAAATCCAATTGAGTTGGAGAAGACGATGGTTTAAAGCAGAAGAAGCAAATCAAGGTGAAACAGTTTCCTTTTTAGGCGATTGCGAGTTTCCTTATTCTAATGGAATACGGATTGAATTAAATTCCTATTCAATGAAGGTTTGTTTCTAAAAATTAAAGGGTCTAGAATCTTTCTAGATCAAGGAGATCAATTTCTAAAAGGATTGATCAAGATTCTTCAACCATTCAAAGGCCAAGATCATCTCATAATCTAAATAAGAGTTGTATTATAAAATTCTATAATTAAAGGTTGTAACCAAGCATTGTAATTGCCTCAAGTAAACTGATCAAAAGGAGAAAAAGGCGGAGAACACCAATGAGATCAGAAGGAAGCCAAGTAAAGAGAGGAGCAAGATGAAAGTGCATAAAGATAAGGTAATACTTTTGTAATCTAAGACATAGATTCAAGGAAAAGGTGAATACTCTTGTTGCATTAAGAGGAAGGTTAGATCTCTTTGTACGGAGTGATTAATAAAGCTCTCTCAAGTTCTCTCCACATGAACGCAGGCCAAGTTTGGGCTGAACCACATTAAATCCTCGTGTGCTTTCTTTTTTAACTTTTTTGTCTTAGTATTGCTAGTTTGCTTTACAATAGTTATCTTTTGCAAGTACTAATCATATTGTCAAGTTTCGCAAATGTCGATCCTGTGAGTAACAATTGTTATCGTAGAATATCAATTTCGTCACAACAAGTGGTATCAGAGTTAAAAGTTGACGAAGGGCGATATGTCAAAGACAAGAAGTTCTACGACAAAGTTCGAGGTCGAGAAGTTTAATAGCAAAGGAAACTTTGGCCTATGGTAAAAGAGGGCGAAGGTGTTACTGGTGCAACAGGGTCTTTACAAGACCTTGCAAGATAAGTAAGCAAAACCTGCAAGTATGTCAAACGAGAATTTGGAGGAGATGGATCTAAAGGCGGCAAGCACGATCCAACTAGGTCTCGCAGAAGAGGTGATGTATAATGTGATGGATGAAGAAACAGCTACAGGATTGTGGTCAAGGTTAGAGACATCGTATATGACGAAAAGCTTCTTCAACAAGCTATATCTCAAAAAACAACTATATGAGTTACGCATGATGAAGGAATAGCGGTGTTGGAGCATTTAAACTTCTTCAACAAGGTCATCAACGAGCTTCTAGCTGTTGATGTCAAGATTGACGAGGAGGACAAGGCGTTGATACTTCTCAGTTTGCTTCCAGAGTCATATGATTATATCGTCACCACCATGCTCTACGGTAAGAAAACTTTCATCTTTGAGGAGGTCACGTCAACTCTCTTATCTAATATGATTAGGAAAAGGCTGAATCAAGAGGAGCAGACAAAATCTGTTTGGTGGTCACGGGAAGAAAAGGAAGGGGAGAAGGAAAGAAAGTTCTGGATTCATCAAAAGCGTGTCACTTTTGTCACAAGGAAGGTCATTGGAAGATGATTGTAAGCATCAACAAGAGTGGTTGAAAAAGAAGGGGTAAGCTACGGAGGCAGACGTAACATTGAGAGGTTTAGAGAAAACCGAAGTATTAATGGCTTCCAACAAAGATTACACTTCTCAAGGTAAAGGCTGGATATTTGATTCAGATAGTATGTTTCATGTATGTTCCCAAAATGAGCTGTGCAACTCTTTAGTTGCAAAAAAGGAAGGGATTGTCAAGATGGTGGATAGCTCGACTTGCAAGGTCATTGGCACTGGGATAGGCTGAAGATTACAGAAAGAAATGGGACAGTGCGTGCTCTGGAGGCGGTCCGGTATGTCCCGGAGGCATGCTACAATCTAATATTCATAAGGGTGCTTGACGAAGAAGGATTCCGGATCCAAGTGCAATAAGGCGGCGTCACAATTAGCCAAAGAGACAGGGTAATCCTGAAAGGAGAGAAGTGTGAAGGGTTATACAAGCTAAAGGAAGAAAACTCAGTTCGAGGTGGAGTTTTAAGGATAAACTTGGAAGGAAGTTCTGTAAGTCTCACCTAGAGGGGGTGAATAGGTGACAAGCTGATCTAATGCACAACAATGTGAAATTAAAAAACTAATTGAAAACTAAAACTATTATGCAAACATATAAAGTATAACTAAAAAGTGTAGTCAAATTCCCGGTGAAGAGATTTGGACTATCTCCTCAAGATTCCTCTAAATTAAGAGTTGAGATACCACTATGGCTATCTTGGTTGATACAAGTATGAGCAAACAGTTCCAAGCATATATCAATAGAGCACTAACATATGAAGCATATAAAGAGATAAACAGTATAAGCATGCAAGATATATAAACACAAGTGAGTGAAAGAGAGAGAGATGACCAATCGCAAACACGGGAGAATTGTTTCGAGGTTCGAGCACACTTGCTCTACGTTCCCACCTTCAACATTATGAAGGATTTTCGCTAAAATCGATCCCATAAGATCACTCGGTATCGCAACACCTACAACGAGCTCCCTCAAGAACTCTTAGACCCGCAAGTCCCTCACTTATTCCTGCAAGAACAACACATGCAAGCCCACTAGCTTGCTGAGGCCGCACCTCTTACAACTTCTCCAACCACAAGTACAACAATGGAAAGCTCAAGTTTGTGTGAGAAAAATAAGATAGAGTTATGGTGGAAAACTCAAGAAATTTCTTTTGAAAACACTCTAAAAAAACTCTCCTTTTGATATGAAAGTTTTAGCCCAAAAATATGTGGAGAAAAACCCAAAGAGAGATGAGAAAAACTGGGTCAAAAACTTCTCCAATATCTTGTCTAAAACTGGCAAAGAGAATCCATTTTTATTGGGTTTAGAAATATAGCCGTTGGGGTTCAGAACTGTCCCAGAATGGCCAGTTGGTCGACCTCCTGGTCGTCCAGCCAACGGTCAGATGGGGTTGTTGATCGACCCACCGGTTGACCGCCCCAAAGCAATTTTCCTGTCAGTCGACCAAGGCCAGAACCAGAGTGTGAACTCTCTGGTCGGTCGACCGGTCGGTTGACCGGCCCAATGGCCAGAGCCTTGTGCACGTCTTTTGCACATCGGTCGACCGCCCAGTCCATCGGTCGGTCGACCGCCAGTGGTTCTCAGGCTGAGTTTTAGCGTTTTAAAACTTGTCTTTTAAATATCCATAAAATCTCATAAAACTCTATAAAATCCACAAAAATAAGTTCATTGAAATACTTTGAAGTAAAAATATGTGTGATCAAAAAATCAACACATATTATAAACTTTTTAAATCATTTTTGTGATATAGAAATATAGCCTTAAACAAAAAACCAGTATTTTTCAAAATCAAACTTTTAAATAAAAAATCGATTTTTTCAAAACTTGTCCAAATACAAAAATAAGATATTAAAATACTTTTGAAGTATAGTGTGTATGAATATGATCCAATACACATATAAGATGAAATATGTATGTTTTTGATAATAAGCTCTAAACAAAGTTTTGATAAATACAAAAGTCAAAACATGATATAGAAACATCAAATAAGTTTTTCTAAACATTTGAACCAACAATGTGTATGGATGAAATCCAAAACACATATAAATCAAATAAACTTGTTTTGATGAAATCTAATCATGAAACATAAGGATGTATATTTTGAAGCTCAAAATCAAAACGGTATTTTTTTAAATCAAAACTATTCTTATGAAAACACATATAAATTTTGTGTGTGTGTAGATTAGCTTGAGCGATCCATAACTAATCTATTCTTTACATTTTATCTAAAAATAGTCTTAACACTTACAAACATAGACACAAGTCTTGAAAATCTTCTTCTCCTTCTTGACTTGGTCCAAACCTTGATCGAAAGAGCTAGACTCCTCTTGAGTACTTGATGTGATCTTTGAAGCGCGAGCTCTTGAATTAACACGCGCTAGTTTCAAAACTTGACTTCGAATCTGTTGGTTCTGGAATCAATCTGACAACTAATCAATATCACTGAAATATCAACAATCTAATTGGCCAGGTCGGTTAATATCAGGTGGGAGATTTTTCGTTCAATAGAACGTTCCTTAATTTAAGAACCACCTTTCAATTTTCTTCCTTGATTAAACACCAATTAGACTGGTATAAATCAGTCTCAATATACTGAATATCAGTATATCCCCTGTATAAAGAAATTAATTCACTTGTATAGTACTTGGAGTAAGGTACGCTTAAAGCGAATCTCCTTAAGAAATTACGTCCCGCTTAAAGCGAATCTCCTTAAGAAATTACGTCCCCCGCACCGGTCTTAACGGGTTACTGGATGCTGGTCTCCCAAGATACAACACTCCTTTACGGTATTTGGATAGCACTACCAAATCACCGTACGGTCGAACCGTAGTTAACCAGTACCTTCACAGGATTATTGAAGCAGCGGGACAAAGACAAATTTCGAGAGAATATTTGCCTTTACTTTGGAGGAGCACCCACTGTAGAGGAAGAAGGAAGGTTAAAGAATATTCTTCTTCGGAAGTCCCAGATTCAGACAACAATTCTATTAAAGAATCTGTTGAATTTTCTGTTCAGAACGAATTTTGCAAAATCTCTTTTGGAAGTCGTTTCGGAAACTGAATTTCCCACTTCCCGTTAGAAGTTACTTCAAGACAGAACATCACTTCAGTCCCAGTCCCAGCTCAGAACACAGAGTCCAATTATCGTGACGGTTTATAGACAGCCGTTGGCGGGGCGGTTCGGATCCGGATGGCAGAGCGGGTATGCTCCGCGTAACCCATACCCGTGAGACCCGGTTCAAAAAGAACCGGGCCGGGTAGGGAACCCGGACCCGGACCGGAGCCCGAGCCCGGCCCGCCGCCGCTAGCGACGGCGCGCGCGCATGTGCGGGCATGATTTCTTCCCAATCGCGCGCGAAAACTCCCAGTACCCAAAGGGCACGCTCTTTGTTCTCAATTTCTCTATTTAAACACTATAAACTTCTATCTCATGGCCAATGTGGGACTAAATATCTTTAGCTACTTTTAGTCCCATTTTGGCTTTGAATTAGGCAATCTTTAGACTTGAATATCTCATTCATTCGAAGTCGGAATTGAACATGTGAATATACCACGTTCATCCCCAATGGAAGGAGAACACACTCCAACCATCATCCAATTGATTCGATCAATGGATCTCGTCGTAATTCAATTCAAAGATTCACATATATTCTTCATATTCCCAACAGAATCTTTTGTTGAAGCTAAACACCGACTGAGATCTTGATCAAATATCTGAAACTATATAAACACAAGATCATTAGTACCATAACTATATGAGTTTATCATTATCAAAATTAGATTGATGGCCTTTGGGCCAATATAAGGCACCTCTTAAGATTAGGTCATTCTTTTGGTTGGTCATCAATGCATGATTCTTACTTGAGATAATCTAAGGAAAAGGGGTTTGCAGGGGGTTGGGCATCTGCGTCCTGTGTTCAACCGATGAGGAGTCTGTAGATCATCTTTTTTTTAGGTACCCTTTTAGTTTTCTTATTTGGGAGCGTTTGTCGCAATATTGATTCTCTCTCTTTCGATGCATACCCGCTCCATGAATATTTTTTGAACTTCTTGGAGATTCACTTCTATCGATAAATTGAAATGGGTACTTTGGTATTTATCGGTTGCGGTCTTATTATATTATTATTATTATTATTATTATTATTATTATTTTATTTTATTTTATTTTGGGGGGGGGGATTTGAAGGGAATGTAATAATCGAATCTTTCAACTTGGTCAGATCTTTAGAACAGACTTTTCATACTTGCTCCACTTTTATTTCTTACTGGTGCAATATCATTTCAGGCAGAGTACGGGAGATGGTGAGACGGATACTGGATCAGTACCCATTGGACGACGATCCTAACAGCCTCTCGGATGACACTTTGGATAGAGCACATGACACCGACTCTAGCCTCACATGAGTTGCGCAAGTGCGGGTTCTGCTGCTTTGGCTTCTCCAGAGCTTGTGGATGGTGGAACCCGATTTTTGCGTTGGGATGTTTTGATGGCTATGTTTATGTTGTTGGTGCTGATATTCTTTCTCCCATTTTGAACATGTGTGTGCTTTTTGGCTTGGGAGAATTTTGTTTTCATTCTAATGTTTTGATGAGATTCTCCTTATTAAAAGTTTTTTAATGAAACACGGACAACCTAACGGGTTCACCGTTTTTTCTTTAAAAAAATAAGAAAAACTCTCTCTGGCATAGGTTACGAAATGGTTGCCGTGTAACTTATTTTGAAGACACATAAATACCCAAACGGGTAACAAGTTTTAAACCCTAAATGATAATGATAGTGAAATCCTTCGTGAATTCTCGAATTGAAACCCATTTAACCATATTTTAACTCCAAAGTCCTCTCCAAATGGTTGCCACAACTTAATTTGAAGACACTTTCAAAGCTAACAAGCTTTGAAAACCTACTTGATTTGGACAGTGAAATCTTTAGGGGGAATTCACGAATTGAAACTTATGTAACCATGTATATCTTTATCTTTCCTATCTGAAGTGTGACTTAATTATGCACATTTCCCTTTTTTTCGTATGTAGCAACCATCTAGTTTGGACTCCATTTACTTTAATATGAAACTTACCACTACTCACTGTCACAACTTAATTTTGTGAGATAGATAAAAGAAAAAATAATTATTATATCCATTTTTATGTAATTAGGCAAGGCAAGCTCTTACCATTTACCATTCCTATCATGGAAAGAGATTGGAAAAAAATAAGAAATAACTCCATGTATATCAATAATCTGGAGAATATTATTAGGAATTTTAAAAAAGTCACATTTCCATAGACCCTTTGTTCATTTTCTTTTTGAGAAAAAAATGGTGAGCCAATAAGGCCCCTCACGCTTCATTAAAAAGAATTAATGAAAATAATCTCAAGCAAGTATAAGATCCTAAAGTCTCTCAGAAGTATAGAAATTGAGCACAAACAGGTGCCCGGAGATAGTTAAAGGAATCAAAGTAAAAAGAAAATAAAAAAGCTCTCACTCCACGCTTCTCCTCCGACCATGCATCTGCTCTAACCAAATCCTCTGCTGACGCATCCTTTGGTGCCACACTGACCCATCCCAGCGCTACCTCTTCGTCATCCTCACTCCATTTTACCACTGCATCTTCTCAAACGCTAACTCAAAAGCGGCTAAAAGCCTCGTCGGCGCAACTCGTCAATTAAAAGCGATCTAAACTCCTCCCGTCTGTCCGCATCTAGGGCATTTCATCCCTGAGTCAACTCTTCATCAAGAGGCCCAGCTCCCTTGGGGAACTCTTCATAAAGAGTCCCAGCTGAAGGCACAATTCCCTCAAGGACTTCTTCAAAAGGCTGCCCAGTCGGAAGTCCATCTACCCAAGCCTATCAGATGAAATCCCAGCCTCCACCACCCCATTAGCTATTAGACCCTTTGCTGTTCACCCAGCGATGAGCACCATGTGCTATGGTCGTCTCCGGACTAATGGCCTTGGCGCCACTGTTCTAAAATCAGTTCAAGTGATGCATAAAAAAAACCTTTGGTCCTACTGAATGTTTCCGTGATCATTACCACACACAAACTTGTTTTTTTTTTTTGAAAGGTACTAGCCTTCTCAGGTGTCATAGATCGAATATGTATCACATCTTTAACCTTTTCTTTATAGAAAAAAATGATGAACCGGAAAAGTTTTCCGTACTCATTAAAAAGCTTTTAATGAAAACATTCAAAAAAAACAACACCAAAAAAAAAAATGCATGCGTAAGAAGTGACAAAATCTTTAACCGTTAAATAGGCATTTTAACTAGAATATCTTATGAAGATTAACAACACTTTCACGAAGTACTGAGAATTTTGACACAGCGAGAGTATTTTTTTTTTTTTTTAAACTAACAATAGTCATATATCAATCTATCTCATTCCTTTTAAAGAACAGGAGTGGAGACCCATGATTATGGTTGATATTCCCCTCATTTCCTAATAGCGCAACCAAAGGAGTTGGGATCAGACGCAATATCTACTAGATTCAATTCAAAAGTGCGGAGGTTTAGGAGTTTTGGAACTCACGCAAAGTTCATGTTTTATTTTATTTTTTTTTTCTTTTCAACCCTGATGGCCAGAACTCATATAAGCCAACACCTATATTTATATCCGGAGATAGACTTGTATCATTTCGAAATGATTTGAGGTCGAAATCTTCCCAATCAAATACAGCCATGCACTGCACTGAATGTAAAATTAACTCTGTTGACTTTGATCTACATTATTTCAAGTAATTAAAAATCAAAAATCATTTATTTTGAATACTTTTATCCATCCATGAAGTAGGCACAAAATGAACAGCTTAAAATAGCATATTTCTTAGATCTACATCTTTAGACATAAAAATTCTCGATCCGTCCATTTCAACATGATTTAAACACTTAAAAACTCTTACACATTAATTTTTATTAGATTTCAAATGTTCTACACGTTAAACTAACTAACTCAATATTTTGATCGTTTATTTTGCACATACTTGATAGATGGGCAAAAAAATATTCAAAATACGTGAACTTTTATTTTTAGTTACTTGAATAACGCAGATCAACTTCAACGGAGTGGTTCTTACATTCGGATGTCATAAGGTTGTATTTGAGTGGGAAGGATTCAGCTTCAAATCCTTTTAGAATGACACGAGCCCATCTCTTTATATCTGAATCTACTTAACAAACTACTTATTATATTAAATTCTTAATTGTACTGCTGCTTATACACATGAGCATTCTCGTTTTCTATGATACTATTTGAAACATAACATAAACTTTTGTTTTTGAGAAATATAGTGAACCTACTAATTTTGAAGCATATTCCACCCGATCTGTCAAACCCCATTTTAAATTGAAGAGCTCAATTTAAAGTTTGAACCCATTTGATATTCCATATTCAAATACACGAGTACTCAAAAACTCACCCGACCCGACCCGACTCGTTGACATCGACTGTGCCCAAACCCACAGTCTGTTTGGTTGTCGTAACTGACCGTAATTCGTAGTTGTGATTGGTAAAGTCTTTTATAATTATAAATGAGTTACATGTATGTAAATTTTACGGTGTTTGGTTGGTAATATAAAATTGTAAAGTGGGAAAGTGTATTATACTTTACGGTGTTTGGTTGTCGTAATGTATAAGTCGTAAGTAAAAAAGTTGACCACAAAATTAACTATTTGGTGATTTTAAAAGTTTTAATATTGCAAATAAATATTAAAAAAAGTTAAATATTAAAAAATTTTAATATTAATATAAAAAAATATTACAAATTTGTATTACCACAAAATTAACTGTAACTGAGCTGTAAGTAAGTGATAAATGGGTTGCAAGTGAGTGTTAGTTGAGTTACGTAAGTCTTTTACAAATTACAGTCCAAACAAACGCCGTAGTTGTAACTGAATAATAAGTCATTTACGAATTACGGAGTTTTACGCGAAACAAACAGCCCCTAAAAATGTACACAAACAATATGTTCTACATTGCATGACATATGATAATGACCCCACAAATGTAACACGGTTAGTGGGCCCCTTCTTTTTTTCCAACCTGTGAAAAATCCACCCACCACCAGTCCCTCCCTAAGACCACGAGACTCGATCAAACCTGGGAAAATAAAATAAAAATAAAAATAAAATACAATGAAGAAATGAAGAAAGCGTAAAGGCCGCGGGCAAAATGTCCACACCCGTAACCCTGCTACCGTGCGCCCCCTCGTTCAGAAAAAGCGGCCACCGCCCACTGCGTCAATAAACAAACGCACACCAGTAAAAGAGAGCATTCGCGATACAAAGCCAATCCCTACTAAAAAAAGGAAGAAGAGAAATTTACAGTCAACGAGAGGGCATAGAGCTCAGGAGCAGTAGAATTTGGGTTCAGAAATGACTGGAAGAGACATCTTGAACAAGATGAAGGTACTGATTTCGTTGTTGCTTGTTTTCTATCCCACTTTGTAGAAATTTGCATAAATGATGATTTTATTGGAAATTTTATGATATGGGTTCTTGTGTATTTTGTCTTTTTTGTCTTGTGAGGTTGATTTAGGATGTGGGTATGAAATTTTATGGCTTCCTTTGTATTATTATTATTTTTTGTTATTGCAATTTCAGTTGACCCGAGTTCAGTATCTATATGTTTGAGTACTCGTTGATGGGTTATCAATCCTAAAATGTTTTTCAGTGAACTGTGATGGTAGATCACGAGATATATTGAAGCATAATTTGAAGTAATTGGTAGCAGGCAATAGTTATGTGAAACTGGACAAATTTGAAGTTGGTAGATTGATTGCTTTGGTTGGTTTATCATGGAGAGGGGTTGATTGATTAATTAATTGGTAGATTGATCACATTCTGATGGAATAGTTCTTTTCTTTTCCTCTTCCAGTAAACTATCTAAAAATCAAAGCTTTTTAGCCATATTCTCTTGGAAATCTGATATGGGTCCATGGAAGAAGAGAAGTCAAAATTTATTTTAATAATTGAAAAGAAGAAGTACAAATAGTTTCTGAAGTTCTGTTGGCATCTGCTGGTTACCCTTTTGCAACTTTGGAGGGAACACTGTTGGGTTGGAGTTGTTATAAGATTAGGGGCACCTGTATAAAGCATTTCTAGTTTGCTTCTTTTATACGAAGTAGTTAGTATCCATGTGCACCACACGCACATGGATTTCGGACATATATATGTTGTTTATACAAATAAGCTTCTGCCTAATTTATCTATAAAATTGTGTGGTTTGTGACCTAAATTAAACTTGAAAATTTAATCTTATCATCATATATTCATTAAAAGTAAAATACAACTTTGAAAACTATTATCAAACTCTTCTTGTTTATTTTTTTTCAAGCACAAGGCATCATTAGCCTGTTCATAACATCTCGACCTTATACGCCTTTTCATCTCATGTTGCTTCACCGATATAAGGTATTAAGGTTTTATACTCTATTGCACCAATTCTTCGAAACCATTCATGTATCTGTATGGAATATGTATTCATACCGATACATGCACATACTTGTTGGTTTTTGCATTGCATATGTGAAAGCGAATCTAGCAAGTATCAGATTTAAAAAGACAACAGATACGAGCGGGATACTTTCAAATTTTTTTTGGATTTGTGGTTTCAATTAAAATAGTTGAACTTGAAACAAGGGAAATAAGTTACCAGATCCATTATTTGAAAGCCGCAACCAGCTAATTTTATGCACCTTTCCCCTTTTAGTGTATCAAATGCCACCAACACCTTTGCTCTATGACTATATTATAACATATTAATATATAGATATTAATATATAAATAATGTCATTTAATCATTGGACCAATGAATTATTTTTATTGGTGACCTGTCAAACCATATCTGCATATCTGTATTATCTTGTATCTGGTACTTGTTTCTGTGTTAGTGCAACCTTGGTTTTAGGCTTATCAAAAAAAAATCATAAGATACGTGTCCTCTCTCAAATGTAAAATTGCTTTCTTATTTGAGTGGAAGAAAACATTGAGTAAACTTCTATTTTGTCCATTGGTATAGAGGTTTTAATATATAAATTAGAAATTAAAGAAAACATGGTTTGAAGAGTCAGACGATTCCGATACGGACATATCGGAATCGGCCAAAACCAAGATAGAATCGGTGGTATTTTATTGGAATTGGCTGGAATCGGTCAGAATTAGTCAGAACCTGCCGATATCAAGGCTGGAATCAACCGGAATTGGCTGATTCCATTATGATTCTCATCAATTGCAGTACAACTAATGTCAACTGTAACAAATTCAAAAATATCTTCCCGATTTTACAATATAAAAATTTGATTAATTGACAATGACTCCATATTGTTAGTTGGATTCTACAGTCTCTTAATTCGACACTATAAAGCAATGGTGTCAAATCTTATATCGCTTTTAGTGTCTCGTGAGTACAATGATTATTATTGAGCTCAAGAGAGTCATATGCTTACTTTTGCTAAAGATTATAAATACTCCTCTCCCTTGTCAATAATTTCCAAAAAAGAAAATTTTGAGAGAAAAATAAAAATTGATAACTAACTAGAGGAATACTATTGTTATATTAATTGTTTTTTAAATTTTATTTGTTTTAAAAAATGTTAAAATGGTTAGAAAATGGGCAATAATTTGTTGTCTCCGATATAAGTAATTAATTTATTTAGAAAATGTTAGAAAATAGTTAGAAAATGATTGTCATGAATTTAATTAAGTAGAATATAATTAGTTTGCTATATTAATTATACATTAGTTTGTTAGATTAATTGTTTAAACTTGCTTTGTTTAAAAAATGTTAAATTTTTGTTACAAAATGGTTGTCATGAACATAATTAACTAATTAATTTTAAGAAATGTTAGAAAATTGTTAGAAAATGATGATCATGAATATAATTAAGTAGAATATAATAGTTTATTTGATTATATGTAATGTCTTTATATATATACCCTATTAATTTATGTCTTTTCAGCAACTGCTTTGTATTGTAATGTTTTGTCCAGATGTGACTCAAATTGATTCAGTTTTAAAAAAATATGTCAAAATGCTAATTATTATCTCAACAATTTTTTAAACAGTTTAATTTTTTTTAAATTCTCTTTGACCAAGACTAATATCACGAGATGAAATGGCTGATATGGTCGATATAGTCGATTCTAATATAGAAAATTGCTAGCTGATTCTGATTCTGGTGTAGAAAGACAAGCACCTAATGTCCAGTGGTTGATAAAACAAAACAGATGGCAATAGAAAAGGCTAGATTAGTCGACTATTCCATCCAACAGAGAGCTGGAGTCACAGGGTAGTCGACTTACTGAAATCATAAGCCGACTAGTTGACACCATTAGTCGACTAACTCTGTGTATAAGTCGACTAATCAATTTAACAAAGAGTTAGAGTTTGCAGAGTAGTCGACCAACTATAAGTATAAGTCGACTAGTTGACATCATTAGTCGATTAACTCTAAGTATAAGTCGACAAATCTGCGCGTATCAACAGATCCGTTTCTGTTTAGGATCTCGTTTTCGTGTCTGATTTGAATTTCGATTGACTTTGTTTTCTTTTATTTAATTTGTAGTTTATGTAAATTTTCTAATAGATTAGAACTCTTTTTGTAAGTCAATAAAAGGTCATTGTATTCTTTGTTTTAGATTAAACTTCTATTCAATTTTTTATCAATTAAAATTGAGTTTATCTCTCCAATTACTTATGGATTCGATTTGCTACGTTTGCTCGTGGATTCGAGTAAATTGCTCGTGAATTCGAGTACATTCCTTACTTGAAAAATCCTTTCAGAGTTCGTTAGTACTAGAATGATATCTAGCCTGTGTCGTTCGTTTCCCAGTCTGCGTCAAGTGGTATCAGAGTTTTGATAACTTTTCGATAATGGCAGGAGACCATGACGAATAATAAAGCCTTTTTGCAAGAGTAAGCGTTATTGAAGAAGACATCACCACCATCAAATCTACATTGGAATGTATGACCCAAGCAATCGAAAGGTTGTCTCTCAAGAACGATGATTGGGTCTAGCCGATGGTACATACCGAAACGAACGAGATTGTTCATCAAGTAATCCTCATTCACAACTTCCACCACAATAATTTCCCCTCCAATGACCATCACCACAGCCACGACAACCACCACCACCACCACCACCAAGACGTCTTCTACAGAATTTTCAATACGAAGATCTTCCCGACAAGGAAGAATCGAACAAGACCTTCCGTCAAGAAAACAATTTTGAAGATGAGGCTTATGATGGAAGGATGCCCAAGCGGGCGAGGCCATTGGCGGATGGCTAATCCAATCCTAACAGGGAAGGAGAATTTTCTTTTTTCTAATCATGATAGGAGAAAAGGAGACTCAAAATCTAGTGAATATAGGATGAAGATCAAGATTCTTCCTTTAGTTGGAACCTTGATATAGAATCCTTCTTGGACTGGGTTTATAAAGTAGAGAAATTCTTCGACATGACTTATGTCCCTGAGGAAAAGCATGTCAAGTTGTAGCATACAAGCTCGTCAGAGAAGCAGCCGGATTGTGGAATCATTACAAGTCACAAGGAGATGCCAAGGTAAGCCACCTAGGATGATTTGGAGGCGCATGAAACAAGTCCTACAAGGTATATTCCTTTCACCCGATTATCAACAAATTCTTTACAACCAATTTGAACAATACAAACTAGGCACAAAGACTGTTGCGGCATACAAGGAGCAATTTTATCGCCTTTCATTGCGATGCAAACTATCCATGATGGATGAACAACAAATGGTCAAATACATCAACGGGTTAAAGTACCTCATCCAAGAATGCATGATCCTTCACGACGTGTTCTCCGTTGATGAAGCCCCACAATAAGGCCATGGAGATTGAGAGACTATACAACAAAGCTTCACCTTTCAGGCGTCCGATGTTACTTGAAGAGCCATTAGGTGTCGTAGGAATTCAGCCGAGTTTCACGTCGGTTGACCAACCACCAATACAACAGACTGTCAAAGCCCTGTGTTAGCACCAGCAACAACAACCACCGCAATCGCAAAGAGCATAGAAAATCCCTACACCAAGCCCGGGATCGGCAAATGTTATCGGTGTGGAGAGCAAAAAAAATCCCTTCACGACGTGTTCTCCATTGATGAAGCCCACAACAAGGTCATGAAGATTGAGAGACTACACAACAGAGCTCCACCTTTCAGGCGTCCGATGTTACTTGAAGAGCCATTAGGTGGCGAAGGAATCCAGCCGAGTTTTACATCGGTTGACCAACCGCCAATACAATAGATGGTCAAAGCCCCTGTGTCGGCACCAGCAACAACAACCACCGCAGGCGTAAAGAGCAAAGAAAATTCCTACACCAAGCCCGGGATCGACAAGTTTATCGGTGTGGAGAGCCTAGACATAGGTCCAATGAATGTCCTAAGAGGAAGCAAGTCAACATTGCAGATTATGAAGATGAAGATGGAGTCGTGATCGAAAACACAAGTGATTCTAACTTTGCCGAAGAATATGGAGATCTCGTATCTTGTGTTGTTTAGAAATTGCGCTATAACTAGAAGATCCCCGACACCACACAACAACATCAAATTTTTTCAAAGGTTCGGTCAAGGAAAAGGTATGCAACCTTATCATCAACAATGGAAGCTGCGAGAACATCGTGTTTAGAGCACTTGTAAATCACTTGAAGTTAGAGACGAAGCCACATCATCATTCCTACGCCATTGGGTGGATCAAGAAAGGCCCTTCTATTAAGGTAACGGATTTATGTTATGTCTCTATTTCAATTAGCAAATTTTATTAAAACTCCGTTGATTGTGATATTATCAATATGGATAGGTGTCATATTCTTTTGGGGAGACCATGGCAACACGACGTTGATGCGACCCATAGAGGCAAGAAGAACATATGTGTTCACTTGAAGGACAAAAGAGTTGTCATGAAATCAATTCCACTAACTCCAAAGCCTACACAAGAAGAGAAGCTAAAATTCATATCCATATGCAATCGAGACGAGTTCTTTGTTGAATCGAATGAAATAAAGCAGAGTTTTGCTCTGATGGTCAAGAAAGAGGTTACTTCCTCTATTGAAACTTCCGAGGAGATGAAGTTGGAAATGTAGGAGAGCACCAACCAATTGGCATTGAGCATAAACCGATCCAAGATGATGATTACATTGTAGATTCGATGACGCAACACTACATGGAGTTTGATGAAAATCGTCAAGACGAATCAATATTTTGGGATCACATTTTTCCTTCAAACCGAGTTTGCTAAAGATGACATCATTTATGATTCTATTGATTGAAATCCGAGGACGTGTTCTTTTGATGAGGGACAGATGTAGGAAGCCAAGCACCCAATGTCTAGTGATTGATGAAAATAAACAGATAGCAGCAGGAAAAGCCAGTCGACTAGTCCATCCAACAAAGAGTTGGAGTCACAAAGTAGTTGACTTTACTAAAATCATAAGTCGACTAATTGACACTATTAGTCGACTAACTCTATGCATAAGTCGACTAATCAATTTAACAGAGAGTTGGGAGTTTGCAGTGTAGTCGACTAATCATAAGTCGACTACTTGACTTTATTAGTCGACCAACTCTAAGTATAAGTCGACTAATCTGCGTGTATCAACATATTCGTTTCTGTTTAGGATTTTGTTTCCGGGTCTGGTTTGAATTCCGATTGACTTTATTTTTTTAATTTGATTTGTAGTTTATGTATGTTTCCTAGACAGATTATAACTCTTTTTGTAAGCCCATATTCTATTGTATTCTTTATTTTAGATTCAACTTTTATTCATTTTTTTATCAATTAAAATTGAGTTTCTCTCCAATTGCTCGTGGATTCAATTTGCTACCTTTGCTCGTGAATTCGAGTAAATTGCTTGTGGACTTGAGTACGTTCCTTACCTGAAAGATCCTTTCAGGGTTCGTTGGCGCTAGAACGATATCTAGTCAGCGTTGTTCGCTTCCCAATCCGCCTCAGATTCCGATTCCAATTCTAAGATTTCGAACCATGCAAGAAAAAAATTATGGACCTAATATTAAGCCACTATCATCATAATTTGTTTTTTCCCATAAAAATGGGGTCGGGGCAGGTACGGAGCAACACTTGGTCTTTATGACTGGCTCAATGGCAACCACGTATTAGTTGGTGCCAATTTTCTGACGAAGGAAAATATGTATGAGTGTGGGCTATCCCAACTCCCAAAGGCCAATAGGTGGGTAGAAAAACCCACCTTGTTAGTCATGCTTTTCAATCGCACGCGACGAAGGAGCCACCCTCAAATTCCCTGGAAAAGGGAGAAACCTAGATGATGTAAGATGACATGGTTTGCTTTAGGGCATGACTTAAGCCAAAGAGCAAGATGGAATCTAATAACCAAAACCTAGACTATACAGACATAGATGTCACTAAATTTGATCCCGTTCCTCGAGAAGTGATTGGACTCAAGCTGAAATAATCGAAAGTCATTGACTGACCCACCATTTTGAAATTTGGCTTTAAACCTACTTAGTTTAAAATCAATTAGGAAGTCCTTTTATGTGATTGTGATGGCTCTTAGCTTCAACTTGGACCCACCAATTGGTGAACATAGATATACATATTTTATGAGAACTGTGGAAAGCAGGAGCTCATGGTTCCATGATTGTGATCTTGTGATGGTTCCTGTTAACATGAGATTCTCAATATGATACTAAATCCTACATATAAAGAGGAGAAGACCTACTTATAGGCTATCATGGTTAGTGCTTGAGAGTTGTTGTAATCACCTTGCATTCTTCCTGACCTTTACGACAAACTGCAGTTTCAAGTCTGGTACAGTTAGCCCAAGCCTGCAATGGACTGTGTGTGTATGGGATGGTCCAGTTTTCACATCTACATGAAATAAGAAAAAACACATCGGTTGAGAATCAATGTTTACTAGTGTATTTTAGTAACTGTCCAATAAAAGCTCAATGATATGCTCTGGCCAGTTTTTTCATCTGAAGATTGTCTATAAGGTATATATTGGAAATACCTACAGCCTACAGGCAACTACTTGATCTAGACATGTCAGAAAGACCTTGTCGGAACAGTCTTTATATAGGTAGCGGCATGGTTTATCAAACTGACTGTCTGGGTCAAGACATCCAGGTCCACCTGTCCTCCTCAGAGTTTGCAGTGAACATGGATTTTGCCTGAGAGCAGATATCTCGCTTGTGCCTGCCCAGAAAACAATGTTATCTTGAATGGAACTGATTAAATTGCTAACTTCAAGCGTACATTCTAAAGAACCCTATATATATATATATATATATATATATATATATATATATAGAGAGAGAGAGAGAGAGAGAGAGAGAGAGAGAGAGAGAGAGAGAGAGAGAGAAACTTGTGTCATTCCAGAAGGATTTGAGGCCGAATCCTTCCCACTCAAATACAACCCTACGACATCCGAATGCAAGAACCACTCGCTGAAGTTGATCTACATTATTTCAAGTAACTAAAAATAAAAAATTATGTATTTTGAATATTTTTTTCCCATTCATCAAGTAGGCGCAAAATAGACGGCTGAAAATAGCATATTGCTTAGATCTATATCTTTAAACATACAGATTCTCGATCCGACTATTTCATCATGATCTAAACACTCAAAAACCCTCAAATACCAATTTTTTTAGGTTTCAAATATTCTACACCGTTAAACTAACCAACTCACTATTTTGGCCGTCCATTTTGGCCCTACTTGATGGATGGGAAAAAGTATTTAAAACACTTGATTTTTTGTTTATAGCTACTTTAAATAATGTAGATCAACTTCAACGGAGTGGATCTTATATTTGGATGTCATGGGTTTGTATTTGAGTGGGAAGGATCTGGGCCCGAATCCTTCCCGAAGGATCCTAGTATATATATGTGTGTGTATAAAGGAATATGTATATCAGATGCCATCTGACGGTATCCCGTCAGATGGCGGCTGATTTCTTCCTCTTTTCACAATTTTTTAATTTAACCTTACCAAATTATAATTCATCCTCTAGTCAGTGTATTTACAAAAAATCACGTGTTTTGAAATTCGTTTGATCATGTATCTAATGGTTGTAAAAATCGTATTGTTGAAAAATCGTTTAACTTTAATACATTAGAAACATGATCAAAAGGACTCCAAAACACGTGATTTTTTTATAAATACACATCCTTCGGGGATGGAGTATAATTCGGTAAGGTTGGATAAAAAAATTGTGGGAAAAGGGAGAAATCAGTCATCATCTGACGAGATCCTGTCAGATGGTATCTGATATACATTATTCTCATATATATATGTGTATGTATATATGTGTGTGTGTGTATATGCCTGTGTGTATATATATTTTTGAAATCCCTCAGGGATCAGGGCCCACAACACAGACAATGAGTGTGGCCTCGACGAATCCCACGGGTCTCGTAGCCCCCGCCTTGGAAGTTTCCCACTACAGAATAGGGTAAATCGCGAGCTGAAGCCTGAGGGCGAAATATGTCCGCTAAGTGCCTTGAACCCAAGCCACCTTGTGTATATATATGTATATGTGTGTGTATAAAAAGAGAGATAGACTTGTCATTTCGGAAGTATTCGAGGTCCTTCTCACTCAAATACAACCCTACGACATCCGAATGCAAGATCTACTCTGTTGAATTTGATTTATATTATTTCAAGTAACCACAAATCAAAAATCATGTATTTTGAATATTTTTTGCCCATCCATCAGGCATGCACAAAATGGACCGTCATAATAGTGAGTTGGTTAGTTTAACGGTGTAGAATATTTAAAATCTAACAAAAATTGGTGTGTGAGAATTTTAAGTGTTTATATCATGATGAAATGGTCGGATCGATAATTTGTATTTCTAAAAATATAGATCTAAGTAATATGCTATTTCGGCCGTCAATATTGTGCCACTTGATGGATATGCAAAAAGTATTCAAAATACATGATTTTTGGGCTTTAGTTACTTGAAATAATGCAAATTAACTTTAACGAAATGAATCTTGCATTCGGATGTCAAGGGTTGTATTTGAGTGGGGAGGATTCAGCCTCGAATCCTTCCGAATGACTGATGCGGGCATCGTGAAGCCAAAGCCCAATTCAAAAGTATGGAAAGTGTACCAAAGGAGGCCTAAGAATTCTATGACAATTTGGTTCTAGAAGGAATTATAAAATCCGAGTAGTATTAGAGTTCTAGTTTCTATTTCTTATATTTTTGTTTTTAGTAGTACAATTTGTAGTAGGATACTACTTTTCTTTTTATGTATTTTTTCTTTCTTTTAGACTTTTTATTTCTTTTAGGATTAGAATTATGTAATCCAAATACAAGTAGGAGATGCATTATTGTAGACTATATAAAGGCCCAATGTATTCACTTTTTTTAATGAACAATAAAAAAACTTTAACTCTCAATTGAGTTTAATACAAATTTTCAATCCTCTTCTCTATTAGTGGTAGGATGCCTTATTAGACTCAATTATTGGTGGGAAGCCGTAATTGATATCTCTCTACTCTCTCTCTATATCTCCCTTTCAAATTTCTTCCTCTCAAATAAATCTTCGTCGAATACCCCGTCACCAAATCCTTCTCTCTTCGATAGACATCCAACAACTTCGCCTCTTTTGCATAAGCGTCTCGTTCCTCGACGACACTGTTTTTGTTGACTGTACTTTTTCTCATCAGCGTGAGTTCAGAGATCAACCAACAATCAACAAGTAAGTTAAGCTCAACTTTACAACCATCTCAGGTATTTTTCTTATTACATTAACTCTTTAATTACAAGTTTAGATATACGTCATCTAGTCTGTTATCTATTCTGATCTTCTGTCCACATTAAAAGTGAGCGAGTGATTATGTTTCTCTCTTGTGATGACTTGACTTCTTTATTGCGTATATAACTTGATTTTCTGCATAAGCAAAATTTCTAATTAGTTCTTTAAACATCGGAATTGATAAGCACTTGCATGATCAACACAACATAATCTAATATTATTTATTTTAATTCAATTCCTGCCAACGATCTTTCTTATTGGTGAAGCGTATCTTTGAGTTAATTTATCTATTACTTCCGCCCCATACACGTATCACATCATCTTGATATCAGAGCACAGTTAGGTAGAATTTACATCTAGAAAGCATTTAAATGTAGTTTCTTGCATCTAGTTAATTTTAAAACCCCCAAAAAATAGTATAAATTAGGAAATCTTGAAAGGTAAGTCTTTTCCCGAAATTCCGTACGATTGGTGTCTAACCAAGGAAGGGTACTCAACGTGGTTCTGTAATTAAGGAACGCCAAGTGCGAAAAATCTCCCACCTGAGTTGCGCCGACCTGACCAATTGGATTAGTAAAATTAAGGTTTGACTGACCCGACATTTTAGAAAACAGATTTTTTTTCGAAAACAAAATAAAAAATAGTATAGATTTACATTAATATTAGGACTCATGCATTATATGCCAACCCGTAGTGGTACTCCATACTTGCATGAAAAAGCTATTGAACCCAACACTTATTTCATGGCTTCCCAACCTACACTAGCTGATCTTATGACTAAACTTGAAGTCTTGACCCACGATATGGCTCAGACTCGAGCTGATCTACACGAAACTACAGAGCAAGTAAAAGAAATATCTTATCGAGAGTCCTCCACTGTTGGAGAAAATTCATCCTCATCGCGAAACAACCTTCGTGATAACACTGATAACCCACCCAATCCCGATGATTAATATCTGAAGAACATCAAGGTCGATGTTCCCACCTTTGATAGACGCATGACCCACAACTTTTCCTAAATTGGACACTCCAACTAGATAAGTACTTTACATGGTACAATCTCGCTGAGCTGAGAAAAATTAAGTTCGCTGCCATGAAACTGACCAGTCAAGCTGTCAGTACTGGACTAACTTAGAGAACATGCTCGCATCCTGACTTCAATGAATTATTGAAATATGGGATATGATTAAGGATGAGCTGAAAGGTAAATATGTGCTACCATCATTTAGTAATCGTTCTATGGACAAGTGGCATCAATACAATCAAGGCAATAAATCAGCAAAGAAGTATGTTGCAAAATTCGATGAGTTTCTCATTAGATTTAGTACCTTCAGTAAGGAAGGACAAGCTCAAATCCTTTTTAGATTTAAAGTCAAACTTAGAGAAAACTTGTGAACCGAATTGTTAGTTAGAGAGCATCGAACTAGAGAAATTCTACAGTATAGTTCAGGATCTAGATTCTCCTAGGCCTACCTACTATGTTAGGAGTTTCGATTCAAAATCGAGTGTGACTAGGGCTTCCTCTTCTTCTCAGTCAAGTATAGCACTCAATTTTCCTCCCGAAAAAATAACTTTAAAGGGAAACAAAGTGATGATCGTAGCAAACCCTCCGAGCAAATTTTTTTCAAATTTAGTGCATCCACTAAGTGTTATAGATATCAAGGTTGTGGTCACATCGCCGCTAACTGTCCTAGCGAAATGAAGATCACCTTCATTAACAGAGTTCCCACACAAGCTTTACAGTCTGATGATGAGGAAGTTACATATCACCCAGACATAAATGAAGATGACGATTCCGATTATGACCAAGAAGGTTCTAATGTTGAATGTAACTATATTCAACTCGCATCTTCAAATTACATATCTATCGTCCAATGCGCGTTCTCACAAGAGAAAAACGATAGGAGAAGAACTGCTATCTTTCACACATTCATTAAAATTAGAGACAAGAATTGAAAAGTAATAGTAGATAGTGGAAGTTGTGTCAATGCGGTATCGTCCAAAATGATTGAGAAAGTTGGATGGAAGGCTGAACCTCATCCCCATCTATATAAGGTGTCATGGATCAACTCCACGGCCCTAGACGTGAAACAATGATGTCCTGTCTTGATTGAGTTTAATGTTTATAAATACAAGATATGGTGTATGATTACAATGGATGTAGATTAAATCATTCTAGGATGAACATGGCTCTACGACAATGATGTTCCAATTCATGATCGATAGGACATGTGTCAATTTGAGCATGAGGGTAAAAGGATTAAGTTGACACCCCACCGACCTATAGCTAAAAAGCTTAAACCTAACACAGCAAAGAAGTTAAAAGGAGTTAATTTGATTAGTGCAACAGAACTTGATCAAGAGTTCAAGAACGGTACCCCGTTCATGATTTTAGCTGCTAGAGAAGTGGTTAAGACGCCGGATAGCACTATTCATCCGGAAGTCACCCTCGTGATTAAGGAGTTTAGTGATGTCTTCCTCGAAGACTTTCCGAATAAATTAGCACTGATGCGTGACATCCAACACGCTATCGATTTAGTATCCGGATCAAGTCTGTCAAACTTGTCACATTATCGAATGAACCCAACCGAGCATGCTAAGCTCAAGAGGCAAGTCGATGAATTGGTAGAAAAGAGTTTCATTAGAGAAAGCATGAGCCCATGTGCGCTCCCTGCATTATTAACGCCGAAAAAAGATGGATCATGGTGTTTGTGCGTGGACAGTAGAGCGATTAAAAAATTACAATTAAGTATCGCTTTCTAATTTCGAGGTTGGATGATATGCTGAATATGATGTCTGGTGCCACAATCTTTTCTAAGATGGATCTTAAGAGTGGTTATCACCAAATTCGCATTCGTCCGTGTGATGAATGGAAGACCGCTTTCAAGACGAAAGATGGACTATATGAATAGATGGTTATGCCTTTTGGATTGACCAATGCTCCGAGTACATTTATGCGAGTGATGACTCAAGTGCTACGACCATTTATGGAAAAATTTCTTGTAGTTTACTTTGATGATATTCTCATTTATAGCGACTCTCGTGAGCAACATTTAGACCACCTACGACAAGATTGTACTGTGTTGAGAAAGGAAGAATTATATGCTAACCCGAAAAAGTATGTCTTTTTTGCAACACAAATTCACTTTCTAGGCTTTGTCGTTTCTTCGAACGGAGTTTCTGCAGATCCCGAAAAAGAGAGCAATTGAGGAATGACCAGAATCAAAGACCATCCGTAAGGTGAGAAGTTTTCACGGACTTGCTACCTTCTACCGACGATTTATAAAAGGGTTCAACACTGTTATGATCCCTATTACGGACTATCTAAAGAAAGGTGAGTTTGCATGGTCTAACGCTGTTGCTAAAGCGTTTGTCGAAATTAAGGCAAGAATGATCAGTGCCCCAGTTATGCGTCTCCCTGATTTTTTTAAGATTTTTGAAGTAGCATGTGACGCATCCGGCATAGGATAGGAGGAGTCTTAGCTCAAGAAGGGCATCCAATTGCTTACTTTAGTGAGAAATTGAATGACGCCAAGCAAAAGAACTCTACCTACGATAAGGAGTTCTATGTGGTAATTCAAATACTTCGTTATTGGCGGCATTATTTGCTACCGTAAGAATTCGTTCTCTTTTCTGACCATGAGGCTTTGAAATACATAAATTCTCAAAAGAAATTGAATGCTAGACATAGTCATTGGATTGAGTTCTTACAGGGCTGCACATTTACCCTTCATCACAAAGCGGGAGTTGAAAATCAAGCTGCCGACGCTCTCAGTCGTTGAGTGTTCATCTTGACTAAGATGTAAACTACAGTTAATGGTTTCGAGAAATTGAAAATTGAATATGAGTCATGTCCTGATTTTCACCATATATATGCTGAATTAAAAGATAGAACTACACGAGAAGTTGATGGATTTGTTCTACATGATGGATATTTATTTTTAGGCCGTAAGCTATGCATTCCAAGAACCTCTCTTAGAGAATTTCTTATTTGAGAATTGCATGCCGGTGATCTAGCTAGACACTTTGGGAATAAGAAACCATAAAATCTGTCGAGTATAGGTTCTACGGGCTTAGTTTGAAACGCGATGTTAAATATGTTGGTAAATGTCACATTTGTCAACTAGCTAAACAACAAAAGCAAAACCTGATTTGTATACTCCGCTCCCCGTCCCGAATTGTTCTTAGTAAGATGTGAGTATGGATTTCATGTTAGGTTTACCGAAAATTTTGAGAAAACACGATTCTATTTTAGTTGTCATAAACCGTTTCTCTAAAATGGCCTATTTTCTTTCTTATTCTCAAACTGTAGATGCTTCTAGAGTTGTTAAGATATATTTTGACGGTGTTGTCAAATGCATGGTTTGCCTAAGATCATTGTGTCTGATAGAGATGTGAAATTCACGAGTTATGTTTGAAAAACACTTTGGCACATGCTAGGCACAAACTGAATTTCTCCACTACTTTTCATCCCCAGACTGATGGTCAAAACCAAGTTGTCAATAGGAGTTTAGGGAACTTATTACGCACACTAGTCGGTGAACATGTAGGAAGTTGGGACCTTGAACTAGCCACTGTAAAGTTTGCATATAATACAGCTGTGAATAGGGCTACACGCAAATCACCGCATGAAATTGTTTATGATTTTAGACCTAGATATCTTATAGACCTTATCCATATGTCCCGTCATATTAGAGCATCAGATTTTACATCATCATTTGCATCACATGTGCATGACTTACACAAGAAATTTACGTGTAAAATTGTTCAAAGTAATGCCAACTACAAACTACGAGCAGACGTAAGAAAAGACTTAAAATATTTAATGTTGGTGATTATATGATGGTACGGGTTCGTCCGGAACGGTTTCCATCAGGAACTGTTAAGAAATTACGTGCTCGCAATGCTGGTCCATTTCAGATTTTAAAGAAGCTAAACGACAATGCTTATGTTATCCATCTTCCTCAAGATTTTGGTATCAGTTCTACATTCAATATTGAAGATCTAATGGATTACAAGGGTCTTAATTTTAACTCTAACAACCCATTAGATTATAAGTCATCCCTTGAGTCTATTTCTGAAAGACATTCTCTTCCACTACTTCCAAATATATTACCTAATACAGTAGATCAGATTGATAAAATTGTGAATGATGAAATTATCACCACCAAAGATGGTGGGACTCTTAAGTATTTGGTTCGATGGAAAGAAAAATCACCAACAGATGATTCGTGGATAGATCGAAGTGAGTTGAAAAAGATTGATCCTGACATGTTGGAGCAGTATGAGAGTTCTTCCTCAAAATCAACAGAGTCGAGTTCTTTCCAACCTGGGGAGAATAATGCGAACATCTTGAAGCCGAAACCCAATTCAAAAGCATGAAAGTGTACCGAAGGAGGCCCAAAAATTTTATGACAATTTGGTTCTAGAAGGAATTATAAAATCTGAGTAGTATTAGGAGTTCTAGTTTCTATTTCTTATATTTTTATTTTTAGTAGTACGATTTGTAGTAGGATACTAATTTTCTTTTTATGTATTTTCTCTTTTTTTAGACTTTTGATTTCTTTTAGGATTAGAATTATGTAATCCAAATACAAGTAGGAGATGTAATTTTGTAGCCTATATAAAGGTCTTATGTATTCACTTTTTTCAATGAACAATCAAAAAAAATTTCTCTCAATTGAGTTTAGTACGGATTTTTTCAATCATCTTCTCTATTAGTGGTGGGATGCCCTATAGACTCAATTATTGGTGGAAGGCCGTGATTGATTTCTCTCTACTCCCTCTCTATATCTCCCCTTCAAATTTCTCTCTCAAATAAATCTCCCTCGAATACCCCGTTGCCAAATCTCTCTTTCGTCCAACAACTTCGGCCTCATTTGCATAAGTGTCTCGTCTCCTCGACGACGTTTTCGTCGACTGTACTTCTTCTCATCGGCGTGAGTTTAGAGATCAACCAACAATCAATAAGTAAGCTAAGATCAAATTTACAACCATCTCAGGTATTTTTCTTATTACATCAAATCTTTAATTACAAGTCTAGATATACATTATCCAATTTTTTATCTATTCTGATCTTCTGTCCACATTAAAAGTGAGCGAGTGATTTTGTTTCTCTCTTGTGATGACTTGACTTCTTTATTGCGTATAGAACTTATTTTCTGTATAAGCAAAGTTTCTAATTAGTTCTTTATACATTGAAATTGATAAGCACTTGTATGGTCAAATATAGCACAGTCTAATATTATCTGTTTTAATTCAATTCCTACCAACGATCTTTCTTGTTGGTGAAGCATACCTTTGAGTTAATTTATCTATTGCTTCCGCCCCATCCACGTTTCACATCAATGACACAAGTCTATCTCTCTCTCTCTTTCTATACACACACATACATATATATATGGAAATGTTTTAATACACCTAAGGTGTAATGTAAAAGGTTATACTCACTTATGAAAATACACTGTATGCCACTTATATCTATGATCCAAACCATAATTATGATTTACATGTTCTAAAGCTCATACGAATCAAATTTCATATGCATTGAAACTTTCTAGCCCACAAATCAAGCAAATAAAAAATTCAGATTTTAAGACCGCTACAAACCATCCATTTTTAGTTCATGAGATTTGCGGGCTAGAAAGTTTTAATACATATGAAATTTGATCCATATTAGTTTTAGAACATGTAGATCATAATCAATGGTTTGAATCGTGGATTTATGAATATGAGTGACATATGGTGTATTTTCATAGATGGGTGTAACCTACTCTTATGTTACACCCTAGGTGTATTAAAACCTTCCCATATGTGTGTGTGTGTGTGTGTGTGTGTGTGTGTGTGTGTGTGTGTGAATTTATATTTTTTTGATTCAATGAGCAAATGTCTTGAATTGCAGGATCAACTGGAATATGCTATTGTCTGAATGGAGAATGGTTATTGCCATTGTATTAGGGATAAAAGGAAATAGACCTCTGTCAATGTTGGGAAGAACAAATTTTTTTAGTTCGGTGTGCGTGATTTATTTATGCTTCCATAGGAAGCTTCTTAGAAGGTCTAGTGCTCGTGTGTGAAACATTGTCAAACTTCGTGGAAGGAGAAATAATGAACTATGTATTGAGGTATGTGTCAGATTGTTGGTCAACAGAAAGTTATCTCGTGGTGGGTTACTTTTGGCAGCTATGTCCCGCAAAGGATTACCCTAGGATATATTACTTTCCTGGGAAGTTTAATGGCAGCTGATATGCCAAACTGTGGCTATATGTTGGAGTAGATGTCAGGTTTTGTATCATGAACCGATGCTTTCCCAAGTCAGATCTGAGGTCCATGATGATAATAAATGGATAACCAAATAAATAGTGAAATGCTGAAGACATATTTATCTTCTGGATAATGTCAAGCTGATGAATCTGTGGGTGACTATATACTCACATATAAAGAGAAGTAACCATAGTCATATACTCACATATAAAGAGAAGTAGCCATAGTAGAGTGAAGGCACAAATTGCTTCGTTTATTTGGGCTTTGTACAATTTTTTTCCTTGGACACTGGTTTAGACCAATAATATGGTGAAAATGTCTTAAAAAGTAACATGTTGTAACTGTTGGATCTAATTCTGGTAATCTAACAAGAAAAATTGAGACTGGGAAAGATAGGCTGTCTAATTTGAAGCATTGACCCTCAAGAGGGAGAGGTTTGAATGGCAAGTTGTGCAGTAGCATGCTGTTACAGCTTGAGGTCACTAAAAGGCAGTCAGAAATGGGGGAGAAAAGCAATTTAGAATAGATTAGTCATTGGCTAGTAGCGGTGGCTACGAGCTGACTTGAAAGCTGTTCAAGGAGCTGAAATGAAGGCAATAGGCCCACTTATCGGTTTATGGTCTCATGGACAGGCAGTACATCTCTTGCTACTTTAGACAAAGGAACCACAATGTAATTGAGATGGTTCAAGATTACTCGCGTATCCTGGATTGTATTTCCTAAATCCTATGTCAGTCTAGTAGTTTCGTTGAACGGTCCTTTGAATGGCTCTTCATTGAGATCCTCTTGTGGTAATAAATTTTGTGAATATTTGATTTATGTACATCACACCTGAGCTCCGGCTTCAACATTAAAATAGTGGTTCTCAGCCTTTTGTGTGACCCTTCCCCCCACCCCCACCACCCCCTCCCCCCCAAAACACACACACACACACACACACACACACACACACACAAGCGCTTTACCAACTTCCCTCCAGCTAGTTTTTCTTTTCTTTGCTGATTCCTCTCAATGAAATTTGCCATGTTGCACTAAGTTACTTGCGGATGTATGCATGCAGACCGGGAACACTTTGGGTGAGCACCCATCCGAACAAGTAGGGTCAATAGTTCAGAGTTCAGCATTTAGGCCTTAACATTTTGCAAAAGACAAAACTTTAGCCCAACAAGTGCTCTCTGAACCAAGCTAGATGTAGATATACTTTTTCTGTTTTATTTTGTTTGCGTGTAATTTTTGTATGCGGCTTTTTCTTTTATGTTTAATTATACAGTGATTGGGATCTCTTGGTTATCCATATTGGTGCAAAATGAAAACTATAAAATGTCCTTATACTACCATTGAACACGTCGGATTTGGCTGCATATAATCTCATAGATATTAAATTGAATAAGGTCCTTACACTAGGTGTTGCTTATATCCAGCTGGTATTGTACATCGGTGGTATAAATCCCCTTGTACCAAAAGTTTGGAATTATCTTATAGGATCCCGAAATGCTACCATTTATCCTTGATGCATCTGCATTATGATTTATCTCTTTGTAAGTTGACATGTCAACATTCATAGGTTTATACTAAGCTATGTGTATATCTCTTGATTGAGAAACTTTTGACATTTTGATCTCTATGCACATGATTAATATCTTACATTTAATAAAATTTATAGGTTTGTGCTGAGTTGTGTACCTCTCAGATTGAGAGCTATGTGTGCCTCCTTGATTGAGAAACATTCTTATTTTGATGGCTATGCATGTGGTTCTTTCCATATTTTGAAGATTGCAGGGCTTCAATAGTAGTATGATTAAAGAACATTAAGAGTATATGTAATTCTTATAGGTCAAAGCTGGGCTTGGTTCATCTTCATCTGAAACTGGAAAGGGCAAAGCCAAGATGTCAGGCAAGAAGGTCAAACATGGTTACCACTTAGTGAAGGGGAAATCAAGTCACCCGATGGAGGATTACGTTGTGGCGCAATTTAGAAAAATAGACGACTCTGAATTGGGTTTATTTGCTATATTTGATGGCCATTTGGGCCATGATGTTCCAGATTACTTACAAGCCCATCTGTTTGACAACATCTTGAAAGAGGTGAATACTGCATATACTTCTCCGCCATTCGGCCATTCTTGATCTAAATTTAAATTAGATTTTTTTTTTTTTTTTTGAGAAAATAGGATGGGGCTAATAGCTCCACACACACACACACACACACACACACACACACAAATAATAATAATAATAATAATAATAATAATAATAATAATATTCAGTCTTAGAAACAAAGGCTTCCGCCAGGCAATATCAGGCCTCAAAAACAAGCAAGAGAAGACTACCAAAATATAAAACACCTAACAGAGTCCTAAACCATCTAATCCAAAATACTCTAAAGTACTAGCATCAAGCTACTAAAGCAACATAGGGATCCAAATCAAAAAACACAAACACCATCAGCGGCGCCAACGCCAGAAGCATCAGCATCCACACTAGAATCATCAGCAGCATTAGAAGCTCTAACAGCAACAGAAGGAACAACAGCTCTAACAGCAACAGAAACTTAAATACCAACACCATCACCAGCAGGAAGAGAAGGAACAGAGCCAGCAGCAGCAGAAACATCAACAGAACAAACAGAATCAGCACTTCTCAATTTCTGTCAAGCATAGATGAGAATAGAAGCATCTACTTTCCTTCTCTTAGGCAACTCCATGTTACCTGCCCACAAAGCCACAAAATGAAGAATTGAATCAAGTAAGTGAATAATAGAAGATCATCTTTGTTTAAATATCCTATTATTTCTCTCATTCCACAAAACCCAAACCGTGGCCATCATAAAGATATCCCAAATCAGCCTATTATTTATGGTAGCTGGACAATGAACAAAGAGGTGAAAAGAAGATTCTCTGCGTCTATTACTAAACACACAGTGATTACAAACACTGATATTTTTCTTATGAAGATTGTCAACAGTAAATAATTTGTTTTGAACAACCAACCACATCAAGATGCTGACTTTTATAGGGGCAATGTTTTGCCATAAAACTTTACTCCGCCATTGTTCAAAAATTTATAGAAGGCACTAATAGTGAAGTTACCATTAGAACTCCATCTCCAAGAAATGGCATCTTTATCAGACCACTGATAAGAAATGAGGAAACAAATTAAATCAACAAAACTAGGAATGAGAGAAATATCAAGAGCTCTAAGAAAAGAAATATTCCAGTTTCTAACTCCGTCTATTGTGGACTATTGAGAAAAAACAGAAACCTCCTTATCAACTGCTAACTCTAAAAGAGTAGGATATGCAGCAGCTAAAGAAACGTGACCAATCCAAATATCAAGCCAAAATCTAACATTTTCCCAGAACCACAATTAAAAATAATCCCACATTTAAAGCTTTCACTACATTTCCATATACCTCTCCAAAAATTTGAAGCCCCTGAATGGGTTTGCTACTAAGACTTTCTAACTTTCTCCTATTGAAAAGCCTGGCTCTAAGAAGTCTCACCTAATCTAAATACATATTATTAATAGCTTTCCAAATCCATTTATCTAATAATGCAACATTTCTGATCTCTAATATTCTTCATAGCTAAGGCTCCTTGAGATTTAGCTTTGCAAACATTCTTCCAATTTCTTAGACATTTAACATTGTTAACACTATAAGTGTCAGTCCAGAAAAAACAGCTCTTCATAATTTATCTATTCTTTTAATGACCCAATTAGGCAAATAAAAGAAAGACATCATATAAGAAGGAATAGCAGTGAATAGCAGTTAAAACGGAGTTGATGAGAGTGAGTCTACTAGCACTAGAAAGACCCATACCTCTCCACATAACCAATTTCTTTCTACTTTATCAATAATAGGTAACAGTGAGCCAGGCCTTAATGGTAAGTCTAGATAAGTGATTGGAAATGTTCCAACTTTACAATTGAACATAGTAGTAATCTCAAGCTGTTGAGTTTCCTTCTAGCCATATGGCCATGGATTTATAAAAATTAATGGTCATACAGGACATATTTTTAAACAAATAAACAAGGAGTTTCAAATTTCTCACCTTAACATCTATATCAGAAAAGAGTAAGGTATAACCAGCAAACTGCCAATCAACAAAATTATAGTCTCTAAAACCTAAATCACTAATATAACCTAAATCTTTACTTCTACTAAGCATTCTACTAAAGACATCAACCACCAAAACAAAAAGCAAAGGAGAGAGGATCTCCTCATGTGAGCCCTCACTTACAAATTTACTTATTTCCTTACCATTGACTAAAATAGAATACTTACCAGACAAGTAAACTAATATTAATCCATTGAATCCATTTATCACTAAAACCTCTAGCTCTAACAATATCAAGGAGAAAATTCCAATCAACTTTATTAAAAGCTTTTTCTAAATCTAGTTTCAAAAGGATAACAGGCTGATTATTATAATTTCTCAGCTTTAAATTAGATAATTTATTGGTATGTCTGGCTGGATTCTTTTTTATAGATTCTTAGCATGTCTTGATCATTTTGTTAATGAATGACAACTTTATTTTAAATTGATACTAAATGATGGATGCATTTTTACTTAACAGTTAGTTTATTTTATGGTGCAACAGCCTGACTTCTTGACTAACATGGAAGCTGCAATCAGGAAAGCATATAAGTTTACCGACTGTAAAATTTTGGAAAAAGCAGTAGAATTGGGAAGAGGAGGTTCTACTGCAGTTACAGCAATATTAATAGACGGGTTGAAACTTGTGGTAGCTAATATTGGAGATTCCAGAGCAGTGATTTGCAAGAATGGAGTAGCTAAACAACTTTCAGTTGATCATGAACCTAGCAGGGAGCGGCATTCAATTGAAAAAAAGGGTGGTTTTGTGTCAAACCTTCCAGGTAGGCAACTAGCTTTGGTCCTCTTATTTAATGCAGTCAAATACAACATAAATGGACTGGATAAGTAATTATTGCTTCACTGTAATCTAAAATGCTGCCCCTCAGAATCATGGCTACTACATCAGTTCTATGTGAGCTGAGCCTACCACTTTATTCCACTTGAGGGTGTGTTATTAGATACAACTATATGTAAAACACTTCCCATCCATTTCATACATTCCATGCATGGCCCTTTCAAAACTTACATGGCCGAGCACAAGTGTCCTTTTTTTGGAAATTTATACATTTATTAACTCATGCCTGGTGCTAATTTGGTAGGAGTGTGCATAAAGAAAGATTGATCAATCTTGAGCATGTCCAAGATTTTTGAAATTCAGTTATTGTTTTTTCATTTAAAATTTTGAGCACAAATCCGAAGTTCCTGCTCCCTCATTTAACATAGATGACAAGCTTTTCATAGTTGAAGCAGTTTAATCTGACGCCTTCAGGTTTGATGTTGAATCTTAACCTCACTCTTTCATCTTTAGCCTCATGTTTTATTTTTTCTAAACTGATTGAAAAGTTGCCAGCCATCACATTGAAGTATAATGATGATTAACAACAAAGTATATTAGCCAACAATCACATGTTTCTAATTGAGCTGCATATGCTCAGGCTTGGCTTCATTATAATTTGGAGCTTAAATCATGGGTGAGGCATAGTTTTTTTTTTTTTTTTCACTTGTCGGTCAAGGCCGGTGAGGTGAGCTGTTTAGTGTTACATGGACACACAGTGAAATATTGAGAAAAGAACTTGACATATAGAGAGATGCACACAAGAACACAGAAATAGGATAATATTACTGCTTTATGGAGCACGAAAAACTGATGGTGGGCAATGTAAACTAAAAAATGCAGACGGTTATCATATCAAGATGACTTATTACATTTTTGCATGCAACAGATTAGATGATTTTGAACCATAAAGGTCCCTGAACATTTTTATGTTTTTTTTTTCCTTTTTTTGGGGGAATATTATTTTTATGTTGTGCTTTAATACTGCTTCTGTGAGACTTTGTACATAGATAAGATTAAGAAGCCAGCCAGCATTTACTTTGTTGTCTTTTTTGGCATTTACATGTACATGATGATGACTGGTGTGAGTTTTCCTTTTAGATGGCTTTAAATTATTATTATTTTGGACGAGTATGGGCTTGAAACCTTAGTTACATTAACAAAGAACCTAGCAATTGATTAAATTCTGACACTTTGTTATGATTCTTTGACTGCAGTATTATAACTTGGGAAGTTCCAGACTAAATTCAATGGTTTTAATTCAAATAGTAAAACCTTCTAAGTAGAAGGCCTCTAGTTTTCTGCAAGATTGAGCTTTTGTGTATTTATTAGATTGCAGAAGTTGGTTTACACATCATGTCTCACTTTTAATACATGTTATTCATGAATTAATCTTTAAGGCTCCGGTAAGACTGCAGCCAACAGAGAATTTGAAATTGTTCATGTTTCACTAAAGAACCTTCTTATTACTTTCAAGAATCTGTCTTCAGTGCAATATAAGTGCTATTTGTCAATTATAATTTCAAGGGGCGCAAAGTTGGCATTTTTTTTTGGTTCCCATTTTTTTCTTCCCAACCTCTATCCATATGTTTCTTCTGCCTATACCATCTTCAGTCTCTATGTGAGGGTAGTGCCAGAGATCCATCATGTTAATGGTTTTTTCTCTCTTTCTTTTTTGTCTTTTCTTCCTCCTTTTCTTTGGTGCATGGGGGTGTCCTAAATTGGGGTGTTATTGGTGTTCTTTTCCTTCTCTCTTTGTGGAGGTAGCTGTTATTGGAGGTGAGGTGAGTTCGAGCTATTTGCATATGATACTCCCTTCTGTTTCTTTCTCTCCAAATCCCATGGCCATGGTTTAGGGTTTTGGTGTATCGTTGTTTTTTTTTTTTTTTTCTTTTAATTAACAAATGTGCCATCAATTATTTTGTCATGGTTTCGGTGGAGCAATGAGAGCAGTGAAATGGGAGAACGAGACTAAATGGAAAAAGTTTCCTAACATAGACAACTGGCAGTAATGACAGAGGTCTGCTCCGAGTGGGACACATGAAAGTGGATCTGTTTGCTATGAGCCATCAATATGTTCTTGTTATGTAGTTCTATCTGTATGCACATACACATGTAGGAACCTATAAATTGTGAGATTCAGTTTAATATTTGTGCACACGCAATTCAGCCACAGGTTGGCATCTGGAAAGTGTGATGTCTACCAGCCAATAGACGGAATTCCTTGCATAATTGTAACCTTCTGACCCTTGCTCTTATATGACTGTCTGACAATATTTTTTAAAATTTATTTCCATTAAATAAACATACATTGTTCGTAAGCAAACATTTTTTCTGAAATGATCTCAAGTTGGTCGTGGTACAGAACTAAATTGGCAATATATTCTTGATTCAGGAGATGTGCCCCGTGTTGATGGTCAGCTGGCAGTGGCAAGGGCATTTGGAGATCGGAGCCTAAAGGCTCACCTCAGTTCTGATCCAGATGTGGAAGAGGATATAATTGATGCCGACACAGAGTTCTTTATTCTAGCAAGTGATGGGTTATGGAATGTAATTTTTTTAATTATCTTTCATTTTACACAGTTGCATCAATTATAGTTAGCTGAACATTTGTGCTAAATATGGAACCAGAGAGCTCAATCAAATTCGAATTTTGCATTGTCACTGAAGCATATCCTTCTTAACTTTTAGGTGATGTCGAACCAAGAGGCGGTGGACTCTATCAGAGACATAAAGGATCCCCAGGCAGCAGCCAAACATCTGACAGAGGAGGCCGTCGCCAGGAAGAGCAAGGATGACATCTCTTGTATCGTAGTCAGGTTCCTTCCTTGACTCCCTTCAACAGTTCAGAATCCTTGTCTGTGTTCAAATGTTGTACATCTCTCTACTGGCATGAAATGTGGTTTAATAATGATTATTTTCTAATAATTTCCAGATTATCAGCATGGTTTGCTATATGTATAATACAAGGTTGTAAAATATCAAGTGTTGATAAACTTACAAGAGTTCTTCACTTTTTATTGGTCTTTTTGTAAAGTGATTTGTATTTGGCTTCATTAACCTCCTAGTCTTGGGTGATCTCTGATTTCAGCATAAATATTGTTTATATATTTTGATACTTTTCCAGCAGAAAACTTAATGTTACCATCATCAAGGGCCCCAAGAATAGAGAGACTGCATGGTTGAATGAATGAAATGGCTTTCCTTCTCGAAGATACAAAGAGCCATATAAGCATTCAGGTACAATGATAGGGATATGTCCTGTGATAATAAAATAAATCAACTATAGTGAACAACTATTAGTGGATGTGAAATTTGGTCCAAGGTTTTGAAATAGAATTTTGTCATCCTGATCTGTGATTTCTAGGTTGTGCTTGATTTGTGTAGATTTTTTTTTTTTTTTTTTTTTTTTTTTTTTTTTTTTTTTTTTTTTTTTTGGGTGGTGGTTGGGGGGGGGGGGGGGGGGGGGGGGGGGGATAGATTATCTATGACACCTGGACTTTTTATATTATTCATTAGAGGTAAACCTGCAAGTCTTGCTCTTGAGTTAGATTGAGTTAGCAAATTTAAGTCAGAATAGCTCTGCTCGTTAATCAAAAATTCTATATCCTATCAAATAGATCAAGGCAATTTTCTGCCTAAAAACACAGCAAAAAAGAGGAGCCCACGGCAAAGCCTTAACAACACTAGAAAATTTTCTGTACTCCATTGCAGTTATGAACGCATAAGCACAGATAGAAATATTGAGAAATCTTAGCAGAAAGACAGCTGATTAAATAATACAATTTATGCTTGGGTGCAAAGAGTTGAACTCAGATCAACAGCAAAGCTTTAATTTTCTCAAACTTTTAGCGCCTAATAAATAACATTCTCAAACTTTCAAGCTCATATTTCTAGTTAATACAAACCAACATATTTTCATTTAAACGTGTTTGTAAGCCCTCATTTCATCCTTCACTGTTGTCACATTGCATGAATCACCATCCAAGTTCGTTACTAAGAGCGCACTTCAAACAAGTTGTTTGAATATTACTTTTTTTCAAAGAAAATTAAGAATAAGTCTTAATAAGCAAGGCAAAAAGTAAATGCAAATCCACAATAATAATAATATTTCTTTTCAGCAAAATATTGCATGAAATTAACTGTATACGGGATCCAACTACCAGAGTTCTTCTTTTCTCTTTCATAGCTGACTAATAATTTAAAACAACATCACTAACAATAATAATAATAAAAAAAAATGTATTTCAGTCACCAGTTGAGAGACTCTCTACCTCAGCCGCCATCTGAGAGACTCTGTCAGCTGGTAGCGGCGTGGCTGAATCTCAACCACAGATCCTAACTGTAGCACTTGTTGGGAAAACAAAGAATTAAATAGTGAATCTTTAAGCTAAATTAAGGTAAGATCTATTGATAGAATCAACTGAATAATGGTTGGAGTGTGTTCTTCTTCCATTAGGGATGAACGTGTATATTTACATGTCCAATTCCATTTTAGAACGAATGAGATATTTAAGTCTAAAATTTGTCTAATTCAAAAGTTAAAAGAGACTAAAGGTAACTAAAAGTATTTAGTCCCACGTTGGATATGAGATAGACAATTGAAGTGTATAAATAGAAGAAAATGGGAACAAAGGGCATGCCCTTTGAGTACTTGGAGTTTTCGCACGCGATTGTTGGAAATCATGTCCATACGCGCGCGCCCCGCCAACGGACTCCAATGAGCGCGTGATACAGTGACATTAATTAGTGTCATCCTGGGAGGACTTGCTATCATACTCAGATCTATCCTGGGAGGACTGCTATCATACTCGTTTATGAGGACTGTTACTCTGATCACAGTGCTAATTAGACTAAGATCATCTGAAATTTTTTAGAACTGCGATCAGAATCGCAGTGCCAGCTGAAAAAGTCTCTCAGCTGGCAACTGAGGTACAGATTCCTCTAACAATAATCACGGGATAACTAATTAAACATCTCACTGTACATTACCATCAAATCCCTACTCCAAGTTCATCCACCCAAAGACCCGGCACATAATAGCCACTGTCAGTGCCACTTCAAGTACTGATGATTTGAGGTGAACGGCAGAGTTCATGAATTTGTTGCTGGAGATCGGTTTCATGTGAAGACTTGAGAGATTTATGGCATTTCGGAGGAGACGGGTGTTTCGTTATGAATGAATGTAATTAATTGCCCCTTTTGATTCGTCCATTGCAATATAGATTCTTAAAGAATTTTTATCTCTCTCTACACGATCTAAACTCCCTCACTTTTAAATTTTTTTTTCTCTTGCGTCCTATTTCCCCAACCAAATTGCATTAATTTGTATTATCCAGAGTTTTGTGTTGGTTACGTTGAATACTGTTGTAGGAAGAAGTAAACTCAAATTCTTCAGATTGCTTTTACATAAAACTGTTATTTTATATAGGGCGTGTTTGTTTCGCCGCAAAACCCGGCAAATCGTAAGTCGTAAAACTTCTTTTCCATTTTTCGCTGTTTATTTCGCTAAAAAACAAATTGCAAAATACAACTCTCATTTTACCACTTGCAGTTTCTACAGTTAAATTTGTGGTCATGTAAATCTCACTTTTACACTCACATTTTCCTCCTTGCAATTGCTACAATTAATTTTGTGGTTATGTAAATCTCACTGTAATCCACTTACAGTTCAAAGCAGTTACGTGATAATCAATATATAATTTAATATTATTAAATATTTAATATTTTTAATAGTGATCAATTTTTATTTAATTATTTAATTATTTTATATTTTAATCTTTAGTTTTTATTATTTTAATATTGTTTTAATATTTAATATTTTACTAATTTAATTTAATATTTTTTATTTAATATTGTTATTTAATACTTTATTATTTTATTAATATTTATACCAATTTTTATTAGTTTATTTAGAAGTTAATATTTTATTAATATAACAATATGATAATTTAATATAAAATTACTATATATGTAATTATATATTTTTTAATATAAATAATTACTTTATAATATTAAAATATACTTTATTATTATATTAATATTTTGTTATGTTTATATTATAATAATAATTCATTATAATAATAATCTATTATTAACTTATAGTTATATTTTACTTTGTTAATTTTACATTTTTATAATATTACAATAATATTATAATAAAATTTAATATTATAATAATTTTCAAGTATTTTTTAATATTATAATATTTTAACTATATTTTATTATTTTTCTTAAGATTTTTATATTTATGTTTTATTAGTATTCTTAAAATTTTATTAATGTTCTTTAGATTTCCTTAATTTTTATATTATTTATTTAGTTAATATTTTAGTAATATTTTTCTAATTATACTAATATTTTATTAATACTATTATTATAAATAAAATATTAAGATTAGTAATATTTTATCTCAAATTTATTAATACAATTTAATTTGCAATAGTAAATTTAATTTAATAGTATTTATAATATTGAAATCGCTGCTACAGTTAATTTTGTGATCAACTTTTTCACTTACACTTTTACGTTACCAACCAAACACCGTAAAACACAATATACTTTTCCATTTACACTTTCACTTTACTAACCAAATACCGTCAAACACAATATACTTTCTCATTTACACTTTCACTTTATCAACCAAACACCGTAAAACACAATATATTTTCCTGCTACAGTTCACATTTTCCATTCTCATTTTACGACTTACGACTTGCGGCGTTTTGCGGCGAAACAAACAGGCCCGACATGCCTCTATAAACCAAAAAAAAAAAAAAATGATACAAATTGAAGCAAATCAGTTAATTGCGCATGTCAGACATTTTTAGTAGTTTGACAAGCGTACATCAGCAGCTAAAGAAATATGTTAGAAAGCATACATGTTCTACACAGACATTAAAACTGAAATAAGCTGCAAGGCAGGGCATCAGAGTATCAGGTCCATTCCAAAAGAATAAAAGTTCTCAAACATAACCAAACCAAATTCATCTCAACGATTCAGAGGTAAAATACCAAAAGATACAGTAGTTGGGTTAACAACTAAAATCAACTAAAGAAACAGTTCAGTTATCATCAGTTAGAGATTCAAATCTATTTCAATTGAAAACCGGAATCAAACTTCTCAAACATAACCTAGCCAACGTTCATCTCAAAAAACTCAGAAGCAGTAACATCCCTCCCAGTCCAACAAACAACAATGTTTAAGCTTGCCTCTGATTGTTTGGTTTGGTACAAAAAACCGTGAAATTAATTCACAGTATAATTCACAGCATACTTTGATACCTACTCATATTGACATATACAGCACCAGGAACTGGTTTCATAACTCTCCTTGCTGCTTGCAACTCAAATTAATTAGAACGTGGACATGATTTCATTACAAAATTACACATTATCTTATTACTGTGTACCATGTCTAGGACAAAGCAAAACACCTCCAAAAGCCTCATCAACTCCGCCAGACATATTGCTGACAACTCTAGCCGATGCATGCACTGTGGACGGAATATTGTATATTTTTATCCCCTCCATATCTGTCATATACAAGAGGAAGGATTGATCAAAATACACTGTCATGTACAAGACGAAGGATCAAATATCTGCAGACTAATAACAGTATGAATTATGATTAATTTCAATTGTCATTCACCAAAAAGGAAAAATCAGTTAAACGCTAGTGACACAAGTCTGTTCTCATAGTCGGAGATAAATTTTCTAATCAACAACGTTCCAACTGCTGTAGAAGTATATAAGAAGGACCGTAATATCAAATTTTGAGATCAGTAAGTGACAGGTACATCTCTGCATAACTTTAGCTACCCTTGATGTGCCCTGAAGTTGAATAATGACAGCACTAAAGTAACAAGTCGGAAGTATAATGAGGCTATTGCACTCAAATAAAAATGGCATCATCTTAATAGTTTATCCCCTTGCCATACTCCCTCATTGTCATGTAGAGCTGGTACATAAAAGGTAAATGGTTTGTTGTATAAATATGCTGTTCTTTCAGTACCATACTAGTCCTAAAGAACCACTCTTGCCATTTTAGAAGCTTGTATCCATGATCGGGGGAAATATTTTCCTTATGATGTATTCAAATGATGTTGCAAGGAGTTATTTCTTTAAATTGATTTTTGAACAAACAAATTGAAAGGCACAAGGTAATTGCAGTGTGGTGATGACTGATGAGTCAGTGTGAAAGTTTTGCCTTCTCAACTTAGGACTGTGCTACATAACTGGTCCCATTTCGATTAGAAAAGATGCTAAACATTCAGAAGAAAGAAAGAATGTCTTCCATAACAGTTACGCAGTACAAATCAAGAACCCACGAGTCTCTTTAACAAAGGGTTAAAAGGGGGACTTGAACATTGACAATGACAAGGATATGAATCATTTTAAAGTTGTTAGATCAAATATGCATTTGAAATGGATTATGATTCCATCAACGGGTTGGGGGCGTAAATAAAAACAAAAACAACATAGATATTATGACTTCTGCATAGTGAAATGTAACGAGCAGTGGAAGGTAGCGGTGGCATGGAGATGTTTCCGACATTCAAAGAAAGCTACTCTATGTCTGACCTAGTTATGATATATGCAGCCTTCTCTCTCGAAAAACAACCAAAAAGAAGGGGAAAGAACTTACAAAACGAACCATAATGAAAATGGGAAGAAAACCAGCAAGATCCGATCCAAACGGCAGAGAATTTTCCATATTTTTACCTTCTCTTTTTTGTGTTAGTTTTTTTTTTTTTTTTTTTTTTTTTGGGGGGGGGGGGGGGGGGGGGGGGGGGGGGGTGTGTGTGGTGTGGGGGTGGGGGTGGTGTGGGGGTGGGGGGGGGGGGGGGGGTGTTGGGGGCGACAACCTTCTGTTGAACTACCAAAAAAGGTAAACCAATGTAATCATGAAATTGGAGGTGCTTGCAATAGGACGGAAGTTACTTCACTCATCAGTAAAGCTAAATATAAGAGAATATCACCTTATTAGTTTTCTCTCTTTATGCTAAACATCAAAATATTGAAAAGTGTCTCTTCCATATTCTAGACCTCTAATAGGGGTCCAAGTCAACAGTGTTTACTAATCAGGTATAAATTTGATTCTTCTTAAACCCAATAAGGAAAATGTCAACTCCATGATGGTGGTGGTCAAGAATATGATGGTGGTAATGAACTAATGAAGGAAGCTTTCACCTCCATGAGGAAACCCATAATTTGTATTTCATATGTTGTCTAAAAGGAAACTTTCTCAATGGTTGGTCATGATGAAATAGAATGATAGCCGCTTCCAAAGGAACAGAGTGTGAGGGAAAATGGATCAAAGCTCTCCAGACAAAAGAAGAAAACAGCGTAGTGTGGTGCATCAAGAAATCCGTTGAATTGTCAATTTCATGGAAAAGAAAGGAAAAATGAACAGGATCTTCTTGATGCACTGATTAGCTTCTCCAAATCATGCAGAAACTAAATAATACTCACTTTGCTTCAGAAAGGACAAAAAATGGGATCTTGGAGAAGTTGAATTCATTAAAGTTGCCTGTCCTCAAAAAAAAAAATGAAAAAAGTTTATAAATCCATGACCTTTCTAACCATTCCAAAAACCTAGAAACTTGCAGAGAGAGAAGAAAATATTGATGCTTTTGTAGGCTTTTCAGAAATGGCACCTGAAAAGTGAAATAGCCCATGAAAGAATTTAGTTAGGCTAAAGAATGACAAGAAAAACAGTATTTTAGCCTTCTGCCATATAAGCTTCGAACGAGCCACAGGATCTGAGCCAAAAATGCATGGTTCATTTATCCACAGTTTCATTTTGAGGCCCTGATCTTACTACAAAAGTTGGACCAAGAAACATTTACTCCCATCTAGCATTAAATCCACTACTGTAACCAGCTCTCTTCTTAGTTTTTTAGTTGCTCTGCCGCAAGATTTCACCCCAACTTCTTTTAAATAGCACCAAAACTGTAATACACATGCTTCCCGAATTACATCTGGACTGTACCCTGCCACATCTCCCATGACAACTCTTAAATTCTGGAACCATATCCACTCAGGGCACTAAACCCAAGTATGCTACTACTGTGAGAATTCACCAAGACGAAGGACCTGTTTGTTTCGTTGCAAAACGTCGCAAGTCGTAAGTCGTAAAATGAGAATGGAAAAAGTGAACTGTAGCAGAGAAAATATATTGTATTTTACGGTGTTTGGTTGATAAAGTGAAGTGTAAATGGAAAAGTATATTGTGTTTTACGGTGTTTGGTTGATAAAGTGAAAGTGTTAAATGGTAAAGTATATTGTGTTTTACGGTGTTTGGTTGGTAATGTAAAAGTGTAAGTGGAAAAGTTGACCACAAAATTAACTGTAGCATGATTTAAATATTATAAATACTATTAAATTAAATCTACTATTGCAAATTAAATTGTATTAATAAATTTGAGATAAAAAATTAATAATCTTAATATTTTATTTATAACAATAATATTAATAAAATATTAGTATAAATAGTAAAATATTACTAAAATATAACTAAATAAATAATATAAAATTTTAAGAAAATCTAAAGAACGTTAATAAAATTTTAAGAATACTAATAAAATATAAATATTAAAAAATCTTACAAAAATAATAAAATATAGTTATAATATTATAATATTAAAAATACTTGAAAATTATTATAATATAAATTTTATTATAATATTGTTGTAATATTATAGAAATATAAAATTAACAAAGTAAAATATAATTATAATTTAATAATAAATTATCGTTATAGTATTATTATACTGAATTATTATTACAATATTAGCATAATAAAATATTAATATAATAATAAAATATATTATGATATTAATAAGTAATTTTTATATTAAAAAATAAATAATTAAATATATAGTAATTTTATATTAAAGTATAATATTGTTATATTAATAAAATATTAACTCTAAATAAAATAATAAAAAATGGAATAAGTATTAATAAAATAATAAAGTATTAAATAAAATATTAAATAAAAATAGTAAATTAAAATAGTAAAATATTAAATATTAAAACAATATTAAAAACAATAAAAAAATTAAAGATTAAAAATATTAAATAATTAAATAAGAAATTGAACACTATTTAAAATATTAAATATTTAATAACATTAAATTATATATTGATTATCAAGTAACTGTTTTGAACTGTAAGTGTACTACAAGTGAGAGTTACATGACCACAAAATTAACTGTAGCAACTGCAAGTGGGAAAATATGAGTGTAAAAGTGAGATTTACATGACCACAAATTTAACTGTAGCAACTGCAAGTGGGAAAAGAAGAGTTGCATTTTGCAACTTGTTTTTCAGCGAAACAAACAACAGAAAATGGAAAAGAAGTTTTACGACTTGCGTTTTGCGGCGTTTTGCGGCGAAACAAACACGCCCGAAATGGCGCTTCATTGTATAACCTGGTCACAGAGTGCCTTCCTTCTTGAAGAATATTTGAAGTCACACTATTTGTCAAACAAAAAATCAGCAAACTGTTTGCACGCTGATAAAGCAGAAAGCATCTTCACAGATTCTTAAATAAAATAAATTTTGCAAAGGGTTCCCATTATTAGTTCCTCAAAAATGTAATTGGCATATCAGTAACTGTATCCATAAAAAATATATCACCCATCATGTTTATCCTTTATATGAAGCATCAGATATATGTTATCAGTCAAAGAAACCCATCACTTGCGCTACTTTAGGTCAATGAAGAACAATTGTTCTCATCGATCTCTAAACCTAAATCCTTAATAACAGTTTAAACTGCTGCAGTTCACATTGGTTATTTTCTTAAAATAAAACTTGGTCAAATCCTTAATAACAGTTTAAACAGCTGCAGTTCACATTGGTTATGTTCTCAAAATAAAACTTGGTCCCAGCATGAGAAGGTTTCAACCATAGGAATTACCAAGTGCTGGGTATGCTTCTCAGTTTCTTGAGATAATTTCCGACATGCTGGCTATATGTTCCTATTCCTTAGAAAACTTTGTTTCTTTGCCATCCACATAGTAAGTACAGCAAAGCCACTTAGCGAGCAAAGAGAACAACATGCCATTCTCGGAATCTTCAATGGCCAATTCCAGTTATTCCTTAAAAACATTATCATAATTCCCTAACAAGACTCCCCTTCCAGCTCCTCATAAGAATGTTGTTCGGATGTCTCCAAGCACTATTGATGTAAAACTACCTGGATCGCAATCACCTTCAAATCGTAACAAAAATTTTAATGAGAATAGGATAAGATTTTGGGTTTCCACCCTTACGCGGGCTTCTCACCCAGAAACTCGAGAGCAAATAACTCAAGAATTAAGCCAAATAATTTGTGGAAAGTTTTAATCATTCAATAATTCCAATACAATAGTTTAGGGGGCCTTATATAGGCTTCACAAAAGAGGACTACTGGGAAATAACCGATGTGGTACTAAACGCCCACAAAGGAACACAAATAAAGCTAAAACACCTACTACAAATAAAGCTGAAACAAAATACTAAATCCTCTAAATAAGCTAAGACATGAAAGATAAATAGGAGCTGCGTGATGTCTCATCAATTCCCTCGGGGTGGGAGAAACTCGACCCTGTCGAGTGAGGACTCTCCTCACGAAGCATCTCAATCTGGCCAAGGTGATGATCGTGGCAGCAGCATGGGTACATCATGTCGAGACCATGGTAGCGGAGGAGGAGCTGGTCTCCATGACAAATCGGTGGTGGAAGATAGCAGCACGATCAAGGAACAGAGAGTAGAGCGAGATGCATCGTCCTGGCTGAAAGCGGAGCTGATACCAGGATCCCACGGGCTATCCAACTCGTAAGCAATGTACGCAATCCTCTTAAGAGTCATTTCGAAATCTTTACGCCAAGCGTGCAACCTTCTCGTGGCCTCAGAGTGACTCGTAACCATCACCCTATTATCAACTGTAAATTCCTGCAAAATACTATATGGGTTTGCAGCAAATTTGTAGTTGTTATTGCAAGTTGCTATCAGCCTAGTGATATCATCAATATGTGCAACAGGCAGATGCAAAGCAGTAGGTATTCTAAGCATGGCTTCTAACGATGGGAGAACAAGAGATATAACATGCCTAGAAGGACACACATCTAACGATGGAGGTACACAGGACTCAGACACAAACTCTAAACAACCCAAAAAATAAGTGTTAGAAACCATTTGCTGGACCTTGGCAAGAAATTCAGGTGACTCCCTAAAAGAAGAGTTGATAGGAATAACCATAAAATTAGGTTCAATACAAGGAGACTCGAATGGCTGATTAGGCACAGTGGGTATATTAGGCTCAACTGTCTCGTCCACGTCATCATTGGCACTATCAGAAGACAGGTGAATTTCATCACTAATCTGTGTGACAGAATCAACTGTTATGTCTTCAATTATATTAAGAGTTTTAGAAGAAACTTGGTCATCCTTAACAGCCTCCGAATCGTCAACTTCATCAGTGGGCACAGTTCTAAGATGTTGACTCTCTGAGGGGCACTGCTAATTATAATGTCCATAGCCCTTACATTTAGAGCATTTGACCTTGGTATTGATTAGCGTTTTGAAAGTCAAATCCAATTTCAATGCAACTTCAAAGGCATCCTCAACAGTGTCTAAGTCATAGGATCCAGTAATCATAGCACGTTTTATTTTAGGCCGTAAACCCAAATAAACCTAGTTAGAGTCTCAGAAGGGTGCTCTCTCACTTCACTACGATGGGTTACGTCCTTAAATATAGTAATGTACTCATGAACGGACATATGACCCTGATGGAGATTGTGTAGGTGGTCTAAGTAGGAGTCCCTATAATGCTGATTAGTCATGATGACTCAAGCAAGCAAGCAAATGCAATGGAGAGCCCTAAAGTCAATTAAACTAAATGTATGCACTAAACAAAAAATTCACTAAAATTTAAGCTTTAAATGTAAATAAAATGCATTACTAAAATGATGAAAAGATGCAACCACTAGATCGAAACAAATAGCATTTCTACCAACAAATTATAGCAATCCGTATAGTAGTTACAAGTAATCAACAGTTAACGAATTAGGTCAAGTTGTGATATCACCTGAGGTGGAGTCGTTCACGCCCAAACGCAAAATTCTCGAAGATTCCTCAGAGAAATACTCGCACTCAAGAGTTGAGATCGCCCACAAGATTCTTGGACAGCGGTGATAAGAAGTGAAAGATGGATGCCTCGAGAATGGCGCAAATCGGGTCCGAATCAGGGCAGAAACAAGTTGTGAACTGTGGTGCGCTGATCTACTGAGTTGAATCTGGAAGACGATTGGAGCTTGAACCAGATTGTGACTGTTGTAGGAGCGTAGTACTGGTTGTCATGAATCCACTGCTTCGAAACGGATCAATTCGAATTTGAAACGAGCCCTGAACGGCCTCCGAAAGATATGATTTGCAGCCGAACTGAACTGAACCAGACTTGGTCTGGTTTGGATTCTCGTTGAGCCAGACCCGGTTCAATACTGGGCCTGATCTGCTCAGCTTGGAGCGGATTTGGATCGGGTTTGGGTTCGAACACCCAACCCGGATCCGCGACCCGTTGGGGTTTTCTTTAAACTCGATCGGGTGTAGACCCTCACCCGATCTCCCCTATTCCTTCTTTTCTTTTGCTGTCGGCTAGGGCAGAACGGAGCAGCGGCGACGGCGGCGACTTGAAGAAGATGGCGGAGCTCCGACGACGCCTTGGAAGTCCGGTGAAGGTCGCGGTGGAATCAACGACGGAGATCCTTAGACTCCGTTCACACTCACCCGATCATCTCTCTTCTCGCGAGCTCAGGCTAGGGCTTGCGACGCCCCACGACGGAGGCGATGGCGACTGCAGTTGCGGCGACCTGATGGCGGCGATCTGATGGCGGCGGCCTGGGGCGATCACCGGCGAGGTTCCCACAACGTGCTGGGGGAGAAGAGGGGGGCGCGGCGTTGGAATCACGTCGACTTCAGTGGTGGAAGGCGACGACGACGGCGACCAGAGCTGGGAGCGACGGCGGCAGATCAGGACAGCGACGAGGGGCTGGAATTCCAGTCCGGCCGTGGTGATGACAGAGATCCGGCGATGGCAGCGACGCGACACAGCAAAAACGGCGGCGAGAGCGGTCCCTTCTCAAATGAAGTTGAATCGGGTCTCCGGAAGCTTCGACGAGCCTACGGAGAGGACGATGGGGATCGGGGAGCGCCGGCGAGTCCGATCAGCCCTTCTTCCCTTCGATCCGTCCTCAGGACCTGGCCCTAGGCACGGTAACAAAGACGGCGGAGTGTTTGCAGCGGTGGTGGGCGTGGATGATGACAGTGAATGGCTGCAAGTCTGGATCTCTTCGGTGATGATGATGGCGGCGTTGATTGTCGAAGGTGAGGACGAAGACAGGGACGACGATGTTGGGCGAGCGACGCTGGGTCTTGGGCAGCGAGGGAACACGAGATGGATCTGATCGTGCGAGACGAGAAGGAGCAGTTGAGGATCAACGAGATGCTGATGCAGCTGCTGCTCCGGCTGGATTCAGGTCCGCGGGGTTAGGGATTATCGGAAGCGGGTGATCCGGAGGGTGATCGCACTTCAAGGAGGTGGTGGATTCGATCTCGGCCGATCGATCCGTCGAGTAAGCCTAAGAAACAGCGGCGGCGGTGTTGAACAGTGCAGCGGCGGCGGTGAAAAGGGTTGTGGATGGTTGAAGGCGCGGCGACGATGTAGGTCGGGGAGCGCCGGCGATGAGATCTGGGGCGACGTCGGCTCTGTCGATCGTGGCAGAGGAAAAGGACGAAGACGAGGACGATGGCGATGGATGGAGATGGCGACACTCCGACTGCGGTGGTGGCGGGTCGTGGACGGCGTCGAAGGCGGCGGGAGTTGATGTACTGGGTGTGCAGGGATTTTGGGGAAGATGAACAGTGCGGGTTGGGGAATTTTCAGGGATTTTCGAGGGGGGTTTTTTTTGATGGATTTTTTTTCCTGGAATTTCACTGTAATTTTCTTTTCTTTTCTTTTTTTTTTTTGAAACAGTGAAATCTTTTTTTTAATGGATCTAAATCTGGAGCTGATGTAGATCTAGGGTTTGGAGATTAGAAAAAAAATTTGGAAAAAGAATATTTGAAGGTGATTGAAAACCGGTGCTCTGATACCAAAATGATGTAAAACCACCTGGATCGCAATCACCTTCAAATCGTAACCAAAATTTAAATTGAGAATAGGATAAGATTTTGGGTTTCCACCCCTTACGCGGGCTTCTCACCCAGAAACTCGAGAGCAAATAACTCAAGAATTAAGCCAAATAATTTGTGAAAAGTTTTAATCATTCAATAATTCCAATACAATAGTTTAGGGGGCCTTATATAGGCTTCACAAAAGAGGACTACTGGGAAATAACCGATGTGGTACTAAACGCCCACAAAGGAACACAAATAAAGCTAAAACACCTACTACAAATAAAGCTGAAACAAAATACTAAATCCTCTGAATAAGCTAAGACATGAAAGATAAATAGGAGCTGCGTGATGTCCTCATCAACTATGGTAGCGGTTAAGCTTCAGCAGCCAGTTTAAAGAACACTGCACAGTGAGGGGGTGTTGGTAGAGGCAGATCTTAATCGACAAGTAAGCTGTTCAGGTTTCTATTCAGTAGTAATGATTGCCCCTCCACTGGAACTAACCTTTGTATTGACATCACCTAAAAGAAGCATTAAAGAATGAAGGCTCTGAATGTGATGTCAATTCACTTTAAAAGGAATAAGACTCCTCAAAGCTAGTTTCAGTTTTCAATCATATTACCGTGAAGGCATGAACATCCTCCATTAAGGTTCTGCCATACTAGCTATGAAAGTTCTATGTTTTCTATCACCATGACAATGGTAAACACGTATTTGGAAATTAGAGAGTTAGTTACTCTAGCTCCCTCTTCCTATTTTATTATATAGATATATCATGAGATACAGTGTAAAAGCAATATGAGACTAAACACCACTGCTAGACTAAACACTATTGTTAACACTTCCCCTCAAGCTGGAGCATATATACCACACACGGGGTTCAAAAACTAGGCCGAACTGGAGTTGACTCGGCCCAGTCATCTCTGGATCGGAGGGTGACGCACCCGGTCTGTAGGAGTTGAAGAAATTTGACCGACTCGGCCATGACTCGGTCTGGACTCGGCCAAATCGGCCGAGTCATGAAACGAATCGTTTTGAGTTGGCCGAGTCAAGGCCGAGTCATGACCGAGTCAGTCATTAGCTGTTGTTGACCCGTGACTTTCGCGTTTTAAAAGAAAAAACTTTTTCAGATCTCGCAGCGAGCCCCGATCTCCTCCGTCGCAATCTTGTCTCCGCCTCCGACTTCCAGCGAGCCCAACCTCCCAGGTACCTCTCTCCCTCTCCCAATCTCTCTCCCCCTCCCAATCTCTCTCCCCTCTCTTAGAGTCTCCCTCTGTCCCTCTCTCCAGATCTCTCTCCCCTTCACTGACTCTCTATTTCTCCCTCTCAGTCTCCCTATGTCCTCTCTCACTCCTCTGTCTCCGAATCTCTCCCTCGTAGTGTCTCTTTGTCCCTCCCTCTGTCTCCCGATCTCTCTCCCTCTCCCTCGCTCTCTCTCCATATCTTCCATCTCTGTCTCTCTCCTCTCCCTTTCAATCTCTCTCTCCTCTCCCTCGCTCTGTCTGTCTCCCTCTCTCCCCTCTCCCTCGCTCTGTCTGTCTCCCTCTCTCCCCTCTCTGTCTCTCTCCTCTTCCACTCCCTCCCGATCTCTCTCCCTCTCTTTGTATCTTTCCCTCTCTCTATCTCTCTCTTTCTCTCACTCTCATGATCTCTCTAGAATTCTCTCTTCCCTCTCTATTTCTCTCTCTTTATCTCTCTAGAGCTCTCTCCCTCAGTCCCTCTCTCTCTCTTAATAATGTTTTAATTTAGCTTTGTCTCTCTCTTAATCTCACATATAATAAATTTAATTTAATTTAAGTAGAAATGATTTAAATAGTTTAGTTTAAAGATATGGATTTAGAATTTATTTTTATTTTTATTTTAATTAGATATGATTTATTTTTAAATAGATCTGATTTTTAAATTTAATTAGATATGATTTAAGTATAGATACGAGAGAATGAGACTTATAGTTTGATTTAAGTAATTTGTAAATAGATCTCTCTAATTTTTAAAGGAATTGATCCTTACATGTTCTCATCGAAACAGAAAACAATCAAAAGCATGTTCTCATCGAAGAGAGTTAAAAAATTAAAAAAGCCATTTCAAAAGTTCTTCAATGAAGGCATTCATCATAGTGGAAAAAGTAGAGATACAAGAGAAGAATATGATGATGAAGATGTGAGGTTTTTATCCAATTTTAGCAGTGATGATGGTAAAGATGGTGATGATAATGACGACAGTGATGGCGGTGGTGGTGGTGATAACAATAATGGAGGCAACAATAATGCTAATGAAGGGGCTAATAGTCTTGAAGGTCATATGCAGGAGTTGAGTTTGACATCATGCCAACATTATAGTATGGGACATGACTATGACTACAGACTACAACTTGAGAGATATGTGAGTACTAACATCGGTTTATCTACTTATCGCAGAGATAATTTTGTGCCTCATCGAAGTTCAATGTGAAAATGACGACATTAGCATGTATTTATGACTGTATTTTGTGCAATAAACTATATTATGCATGTATTTTGATATGTTTCAACCGATAACGCGTGCATTTATACTTTCGCTTTATGTTTAATGTGCTACGTGATATGTTTTGAACATATGATACATGAATATTGATGTTTACATTTTTTTAAGATTTGTTATGATTTTTGTCAGAATTTTTTGAGCTTTCTATGTAGCGTTTTGCGTGTATCGCCTAAGACCGATCTGAGTCATCGTGACCGATCCGTCTCAGTGCTCGCTGATTCAGCAGCAGAGATCGCGACTTTGAACCATGACCACACATGCCTAACTTGTCACAAATAAACTCAACTTGTATCTTCGTTAAAGACTTTGTGAGTAAATCTTTCAATGACACGGATGAAACATGTTAAGCCTCAACAATCTTTTTTCTATCTTCTGGCAAACGACATGACAATCCACTTTAATGTGTTTGTGCACTCATGAAATATTAGATACTCAGCAATGTGATAGCCACCTTATTATCACAAATATAATCTCATAGGACTCTGCAATACCAAGCTCAATCAATTGTCTCTGATCCAAACTAATTCACAAGTCACATTTGCCACTTCACGATATTCTGACTCCACGTTAGATCGGGACACCACACTCTGATTTTTGTTTTTTTATGACACAAGATCTCCTCCAAGAAAAATACAATAGCATGTGAGAGATCGTCTATCAATGGATAAATCTACCCAATCTACATCTAAGAAACCAACTCTAGTGTGTCCATAATCTGAATATAAAAGCCCTTTTCCCGAAGCCTTTTGAATACCTGAGAATCTGTACTACTCCATCCCAATTAGTTGTCATAGGTGTTGAAAGATACTTGTTCACAACGCTCACAATAAATGTAATATCAGGTCTAGCAACCATTAAGCAAATCAGTTTACCTACTAACATGCAATACCTGTCATGATCATCTAAAATCTCCATCTTTAATCTGGTAATAACTTGACATTAGCTTCCATACGTGCATGGCAATCCTGCACCCCAACAAACTTGCCTCACATAGCATATCAAGCACATACTTTCTCTGAAAAAAATTATTCTCCTCTTTGACTTAACTACTTCAATGCCTAAGAAGTACCGCAAAGATGCAAGGTCTTTCGTGTGAAAATGCTTCTGCAAATAGCATTTCAAATCCGCAATTCCCTGTGCATTATCACCTATGATAATGATATCATTCACAAATAGAACAAGTAATAACATCTTTTCTTAATGTTGTCACCAAAACACAGAGTGACCTTTCTGAGAATTCGAAAGACTGAAGGCTTGAATAACAGAGGCAAATCATCCAAACCAAGCTCTCGGTGATTGCTTCAATTCATAGAATGGCTACTTCAGGTTGCACACCTTTCCGGACTCCCCTGAGCAATAAAACCAGGCGGTTGTACCATGTTAAACCTCCTCGTCAAGAATATCATTAAGAAAAACATTCTAAACATCTAACTGATGACGGGGTCAATGATGAGTGACAGCCAAAAATAAGAATATGCACAGATATCATTTTAGCAACCAGTGTTCTAAATATCCCCGATATAACCCCAATATTGCGTCGATATTACGTTTACGGCACCTAACCGCAATGATTTGACACATCCAAACCGATATAGTGTTTTTCATTCAAAATCGTCGATAAATAGGCATGGACCCGATATATCGGCCGCAATTTCGACGATTTTAGACCCGATATAGCGTTTTACACCCAATTTCTAGGTTAGGTATTTGAGTAATTCGAGTGATATGACAATGTGACATTTTTGAAGTATCTACACTTGGATAGTGATTATGGATTCATAGGGTTAATGCAAGTTATCGAGTTAAGTATATCTTAAACATATAAGTATGATGTTTTATATAGATTTATATAATTTATGCATATGTTATCTTATTAAGATGCGCTATAAGAAAGAAGATATGTATATTACAGTCCGATTTGACATCGATTTTTGAAAATATCTCCGATATATCCCTGATATATCCCCATCGCCAATAAATTTTTCCGGCCGATGTAGCCGCTGTGGCCGACATTTAGAACACTGTTAGCAACCAGTGAGGTATCGTTATAATCCATAACATACATTTGAGAATATCATTTGGCAACAAGACGTGCTTCAAACGAGCCAAGGACCCATCAGGATTCAGCTTCATAGTGTACAACCTAGCGACATCCAACTACTTTCTTTTCTAGTGAAAGAACAACAAGATTCTAGGTTCCACTTTGCTCTACAGCCATCATTTCTTCCTTAACAGTGTCTCTCCAACCGGGGAAAGATAGGGCTTTTGAGACACACTTGAAAACGTATGAATTCATAGAAGAAATAAAGGCATGAAAAGAGAGACAAGTGTGAATAAGATACAAAATGAGAGAGAAGACGAGACATGCAAGTGCATTTATATGCTAGGAAGGTCATCATCATAGACTGTGTCAAAATTAGTAGCATCATTAGAGAGTAATGTAAATAAATTGTGATCTAGAAATTGGAATAAAAGAGGATGTTGGCACAGGTGCAGTAGAAATACATCTTGTGTAGGCTCTGGTTGATTCTCCATGTACATAGGTGGCTATGTATCTAGATCTGTATCAACTGATCATGGAATATGCTTAAATTGTGAATCTTTAATAAGTTAAAATATACTATCGTTTTCGTAATCTAAAAGAGGCTCACTATCAAACCCAGATTTAGACTAAAAAATTGTGACATCAGCAGAAATGAGAAAACAATTATGTAAAGGACAATGGCACTAATACCATTTTTGTGTCCGAGAATTACCCCAAAAAGTACAATTAAGAGCATGAGAATCCAGTTTTATTTTATGAGGATCATTGTTATAAACAAAACACAAACTCAAAAATCTTTAGTGGTACAAAAAACAATTCATCTTAGGGGCATAATACAAGTATGAGATTTAATTTTGCAAAACAGAAGAGGAAATTCGAAGAACTGCATCACTCCAAAAATGAACTTTCCAACGAATAAGCAATGTGCAAGCAATTTCGAGCACATGACAATTTTAACGTTGAGTGACACCATTTTGTTGAGTACGCGCATATGAAAATTGATGAATAATATCATACTTAATCATAAAATTAGTGAAAGATGAACTAAAATACTCCTTTGCATTAATCTTAAAGTTTTCACAAAAGTGTTAAATTGAGTTTTATTCTCAGAACAAAATTTATAAAATATAGAAAATGTAATGGTCCCAGTATTTTATTACCTCAATATCCATAATCAACCTTATCATTCATTAATCAGAATGTACAAAAAAAAAATTTGACAACATCTCCTCTGAAATATAAACTCCACCTCAATACAATAAATTAGATTTCGGCTAACATTAGTCTGCTTATCAATTACAAATTTCGTCATATAATTCATCTCAAAGTAAATCAAATAACATATACATAAGAATTGCTTCTCTTGATATATAATCTAACCCAAACCATTTATCAGTTCTACTCAATATACAAACTGCACACCGTCATATTTAATTTCCATTTATCAAAGTGTATCACTAACTATTGCCACTAGCACTAACTCACGATTACTATTAAAATCAGAATTTACAAAAGGGAATCACATTCTATAATAAAATACATACATCATCTCAGGAGAACATCCTTGCAGCTCTAAGCAGGACATTTGCCTTGTCGTGACCTGAAAACATCAATCTGTGATGGGGTGAGCTCAACAGCTCAATGAGTAGAATCAGTCAAGTCAGAGTTTGTATTATATACCTTTGTAATTCAAGTATAATACAGTTGAAAAAATTCCAAGAATCAGTTTCAATATTTCCCTACTTATGGTTGATACTGCAGCTTAATGAGTCATAAATTCTTTCTATATACATTCTTCTAGGTACACAGGACCAATTGCATATTCAAACAATATCATGTATTATACAATACTTAACCCAATCGTCTATTTCTTATGATCACATCTCATGTATTCAGTTTGTAGCTTATTCGTATTTCTTTATGTAACTCACGGTCACAACATAACTCTCAGAGAGTATAATCTTACTCACTAGATTAGTTTACAGTTTGTTATTGCATCCCCCAATATACATATGACATCACACACTACTCATGATAATATCCAATTATAACTGTGTTTTTATACATGAAGAAATACGAGACAGTCACATCCATATACCGAATGTCACCACAATCTACTTACCAAAAGTCATAAACAACTATATACATATACTAGGTGCCATATATAATAACATCTATAATTTGTATATCATAAACAATCATATACATACATCGGGTATCATAATTAGCCATACCCATGTATCCATAAATAACCGCATACATAAACTGGATGTCACAAACATACATTCAAGCATACTTCAATAAAATAATATCAATACTCCCCTTCGATTACCTCTGGTTCAAACCGATCCCTTCCTCCGATACAACAAATAACAATACTCCCCTTCGATCACCTCCGATTCAACCCGGTCCCTTCCTCCAATATAATAAGTGATATCATGTACACATGCACGTTTCTTGTCACAAAAGCATTCACATTCATACCGATATGTCACACAGTCAAGTTCATACGATTTCATTTCTTAACTTGTTAGTTTCAAGGCGTTCGATCATATCTAAAAGCTACCAACACAAACATAATGCATACTACTTAATGGTCTCAGTATTTTACCGGTCAAGTTCTGATTCGTAGCACCAGTACTCGATTCCTTAGTCATAATACTTATTCACATTTTATTATTTAGTTAAGATCCAGATCCATTATCAATTGCCTCCTTTATCATCAAGCAACCTGACTTTTGATTATAACTTGTGTGAATCAGAAATTTCTTATCCCTTATGATACAAGTTAATAGTTACCCAACAATTCTGATATCACATGAATTTTATTAACACTTTTTATATTGTAATTATTCTTCATTTCAATTCAGGCCTGATTATAACACTTTTGTTTGGTACAGCCCAAAGTTAACCCCAGATTCCACCAATACCGGTCTTAACACTGCTGACTTCTATGAAGCATGTTTCTTGTTACTCATTTCTATTTACTAGTTTCAAACCACACAGAGACCCTTTAACACGATAATTCAGTTATCCTTAATATTGCCACCGGTTCTTTAATTGTCAGTTTCATACATATCGAACTCTACCATTGCTGGTTATATAGTTAATAATTCACAATTTTCTTTATTTCTATCAGTTACTAGCCAAATAATCCTCTGCATTCGCATATGAAATCAAACCACACATCCATATACATACATACATATACATATATCACTTACCAATACTGGATTACTAATCACATTGATACGACATCGATCTTTCGTCCATATCACAATTCTTCAATTATTTAGGTAACTATCTACTCTTACCGATTAGATATAATCGGTATCACTATAAAGATGTGACTTTCACCTAATAGAGGATCCCGATGTTCTGATAAATCAATTACCAGGATACCCGAAAATCTCTGATGCATAAAGTAAGCGTACTACAATACTAGTTCAATACTATCGGTATTTGTTTTGTTGATATCGAATTATCCATCTCTAATCGATATACTTAATGTTAAATTGTCAGATTTACTTAATACTGACTCTAACTGGTTTTTACCAGTTTAATTACTCACTTGATACTTATACACCATTATCGATCACTCATTATCTGACTTTTATCAAACTTGATCTTATTCAGTAGTTTTCCATTAATAATCATTGATCGCTAAAAAGTACAATATCTACTAACAAGTTCTAGTCTAAAGGTATTATTTTTCCACCTCTTATCAGGTTTGATGAATCTTAGTTATTTGTCCATCCAATTGTTTTCAGTTGCTATCGATTAACAACTTAATCGATATATATATACATATGTAAGCTATCCGATGACCTTTGATGCCGCAAGTGTGCAAGTTAATACACAAAATCATGTTATGAGCATATATATATATATCATGAAACACAACAAATACGATAACGGTATTCACGAGATCAATACTCAACATATTACATAATATGTTAGTATCCTGTGTACTTAGCTTAACAATAAGCTTTTGATATTCAAATTATTTGTCAAGCATGTCCAGAAGTGCTAGGAATTCAGTTGTTCTAATTCGATTCATTATCAATTACTTTGATTAGTTTCATTATTATCGGTTCACGTTCACAATTGCTAATTAACCAAAATGTCCCGATTCCATCGGAGTTATCAATATTAACAAAACTTTCAATAGTTTAATTAATATGCTATGTCTATCATACTGCATCAATTACATATATCCCATTTAACAGAGTTTTTTATATCACGGTTACATCAAGTTACTCGAAGATAATCTCCAATTTTATTTACTTAGTTTAATTCTAATATCAACTTCGGATTCTGCTTATACCACTATCAACATAACTGATTCTATAATTATCCAATCATGGTTGATGGGTCTTAAGTGATCTTTTATCTTAACTGATTTCTAATTATCTCTTATTAATAAATAAACATTCATGATCTGTAATCGATTTCTCGTTGTCACTATTTAATCTACTCACTGGGTATACCGGTGTTAACCAACTACCATCTGATTATTATTATTCATAACTATTACTTTCATAACAGATTGGACATCACTTGCATATAATACCAATCTTCACTTAACTACCATCATTATTATATTAATAGTCAATACACATGCAATCACAGTATTTAATAAAATCAGAGGGAGACTTTACCCACTTAATGATTTTCAGGTTGAGTGACATCAATATTCGTCACAGACAGGTAGATGGTATTTGTCTATGTTCGTCCATATTAATACACTTACGGGCGGTTAATGGTCATGTATACGAGTTATAAATGGCAAGATACAACTTGATATCATACCCCCGTATTATGTTCACGCCTATATAAATAACACACCCGTAGTTCATTATTCGGGATATCCTATTGGATTTCGGTTCCACAACAATCATTCACTTTTATAATATTTATCACAATCATCGTAATAATAACATCTTAGCTCTATTGGATCAATATTATCAATAATTTCTCAATAATAATTATTTCTGAATTAGGAAAAACAAGACTTGAGTTAGTACTTCAACTCACCGGTATCAGATAAATTCTTAAATGCCCAATACCACATATAGATACAGAGGATGTGTAGCTCTCGTTTTCACGATCACAACGGCTCAAGAATCATCCGAATCTGACTTCGGATGGCCAAAATATCGTTAAGAAACCAAAACCAATATAAAAGGTTAGATACGTAATAACTGAAAATATTCGGGGGGCTGTATCTAATTTTTCAGGGCCCAAAATAATTTATTTAATCTTATAGGGGTTAAAATGAAATTTTACCTTATCGGGTTGGGTGCATAACGGGTCGGGTTTGGGTTGAACCCGAAACCAAAACCCATTCTTTATCTTCTTCTTTTCTTTTTTTTACGAAGGCAACAACAGCAGCAAGCTGCTGCTGCTGGCCGCACCCCAGCGTCACGCCGGCCAACGGGCGCGCCTCTGGCGCAGGGGTTCGCAGCACCACCGAGAGAGATAGAGATAGAGGGAGAGAAAAAGAAAGAGAGAGATGGGTGGGGGGCCTGGTGCTCCCCCCACCGCCGCCCACGCCGGCGCCTGGCCGCTAGCGCCGCCGTCTGGCCTCCGGCCAACACCCAGAGAGAGAAGAAGATAGAGAAGATGAGACAGAGAGAGCGAGGGAAGATGAGAGTTTTATCTCTCTCCCCCCACCTACTCCCCATTCTTCCCATACTTTCCCCATGCCCCAATCAATTAAATCTTATTTTTATTTTATTTTATATTTTTATTTTTCTTTTATTTTTCTTTCTTTCTTCATCTCCCCAAATCATTAATACAATTATAATTAGGATTAAATACCAATACCCGGTATTTATACGAGTATTTCATGCAGTATATACATCCGTGTATTTTCATATATTTTTTGTATTTCGCTATTCATAAATATTAAATAAATTCTGATATCAAAAGAATATCCGACAATATACCGATTACCGATCTCCTTATCGGTATAATCCAACAATTTAGAAATACACAGAATGAACCTGATTTATAATATTCAAGTATTACACACACTCAAACATACATAAATATCAATGTTTCCTCATATTAATTAATCCGATATGATTTATAAAAATTTATATCCATTTCGAATTTCCACGAATGAATTACTGAGAATTATTTAACACAGAAACAAATAGTTTAAAAATCATAAGAATTCATGAAAAATATTTTTTAACCCAATGAAAAAAATATTAGCCCAGAGTTTACAAATCCGGGTGTTACAGAAAAGGTCTCAGAAGGAGATTTCATAAGATAGAGCCAAGTAACACGTGAGTAATCATCCACAAAAGTAATAAAATATTGAAAACTAAGTTTGAATTTTATTGAACATGAAACCCATACATAATGAACCCAATCAAATGGGTGATTAGACCTTTTATTGACTCTATTAGAAAAAGATATTTGATGATACTTTTCTAGTTGACAAGACTCACATTCTACGAACTCAGTTTGACAAGACTTGTGAACCAAACTTTTAAAACTGATATAGAATGATGACCTAGCTGACACTGATGATCAAAGAGTGAAACATGACTAGATTACGCCACTGGTTTAGAGACAAGTCTAGATAGTACAATCTGCCTTTCTCATATTCGATGCCAATCGTCTTCTTTGTTCCAAATTTTTGAAATTTCAAAAAATATATAAGATAGAATGTTAATGAACAATTTAACGCTTTAGTAACCCTACTAACTGATAGTAAACTGAAAGAAAAAATTGAAAGATAAAGTACAAACGATAGTAATAAAGGTGTAGTATTAGCAATTCATATGCCTTGGACAAAAAAGTAGAACCATCGATTATTGTAATAGAAGAAAATAAACACGTAGAAACAAGAAAGGACACAATACCTTTGTTCCCAGTCGTGTGAATTGAAACCCCTGAATTTATAATCCAAGTAGGAGAACTAGATGAAGACAGACAGTAGGATTACCTACCCGATAACCCGGGCCAGAGTGATTGTGTAAGAAGATGAAGTGAATGATGTCTGAAGTTGATGGAACATCTGATACAACTGCTCCTTCATCTGCTCCTCACTGATAGAACGCATACTATCAAATTGGTCCTCCTGAGTTGTGGCTACAAGAGTTGATCGAAATAGTTGTTGTTGTTTTCCTTGCAATAATAGGCAATAGGCAATTGTACTTTGTGTGGTCTGACTCTTTGCAATAATGATAGTAGATCACCTCTCCTCCTCATCCTCATGACCGGACACCACCAACACCTCTCTCTCCCGACCTTTACTTCCAAAGTCACTCCCACAGTCTCTACCTCCTGCTATTATGCCTTGTACTGCAAGAGCAGAATGATCATAGGTCATCGTGCTAGCAGGATTCTGCGACTCCTAAGGAACAACTTAACGTAAGTGGTAGGCATCTCAAGTGACTTGATAGCGGAGTTGCCAATTACATTGAGCCTTCAAAAACTATGGACGCATTACTCCTAAGAAAACGAGCATCAACTTGTTTCACCTTTCTTGCGTCTCCTTCACATCAGTTATGATAGGAAAAATCTCCTTGACCTCCTCGGAAGTTTGTTTAAATCAGCATAGAACTAGGCAAACGTTCGACTTTCCTGTTTACTACTGAAAAGCTCATGAATGACATTATTAGGTTCAACTCAGGTTGCTTCCTCCTGAATACAATATGTTCAAATATGTCCACAACTCTTTTACAGTCTTGAAATGTAGAACCAGACCTGAACATGTGGCTCCATGTTATGCAAGATTTATCTTAGAAGAAGTGCATCATCCTGCCTCTAAATTTGTGTCTTTGAATTATGGAGATCGTTAGTCAGGTGGTGATCCTTGGATCTTACAGTAACATAAATCTCAACACTTTCCACTGAAGAAAATTGTTACCATTCAACTTTCTATCAGTAATCTTCCCAGATACAAATTCGTAAATTGCTGCCTTCATCTCTTTTTTGAACTCAGTCATCACTCAAAAGAATCAAAAGAACCCCCCCCCAAACAAAAAAAGGTTACAATGACGTGGGGATTCGAACGGCCTCGGCCCGGCCGGCCTACCCACACGGGCCCGGGTCACCCGAGGCTAACCCGGCCCCAGCCTGCCCCCATACACGCAGCGTGCCCGGGTTTGGGAAAACAGGCCCACGGCCTGGATATGCCCGGGCTCGGCCGGGCACGGGCCGAGACAAAACCGTCCAACGGCTAATTTTACAGCCACTGGGCGGTTCCGGGGGGGTTTGCAAAAAATAAATTGCAAAATACCCTTAACGCCTATAATTGCCCAATATTATAGTCGTTGGGGGGTTTTGTAATTTTTTTTGCAAATACCCCAAACGAATTTATTGGGTCCAAATTGTTTTTTGAAAAAAAATTACATTTTAACTCCATCTTTCACTCTATAAATACACCATCTTCCCCACTTCATTACATCACAAAAAAAAATCTCTAAAAGAATTTTTAACATTTTTTAATAATATACATTTAAAAGGCATTTTTAGGATTTTTAAAAAAGAATAAAATACCTGGGCCAAGCCGCCTGAAAATTGCGGGCGGGCGCGGGCTTGGCCCGGCCCGGTCCTTGACCCGCCGGCCGCCGAGCCAAACCCGGCCCGCTTCGCACCACTACAAGGACGCTCAAATCAGAAATTCAAACCAAAAATCAAAACTTCAAGACAAAACAATCATGGGCTTTAAGTCCCCCAAAAACAAACATAAGGAGAACCTTTTTTTTCTTTTTTTAATAGCTTTACACCTTCAGGGAAAGGAGTTTACAGCTTCAGCTTCAGGGAAAGGAAAAGAAGATGACGGTATAGAAGACAAGGTCGATTCTGCTGTTAAGGATAAAGATCTGGTCCGCGTCGAGGACTGTTCTCGAGGACGAGATCTATTGTGAGATCGTTGGCAGGATCCAGTGTCAACTGCGAGCTCGTGGTCGGGATGTGAAGATGAAGTCATGATTGGATTGCGGGGTCGATGTTGTGGTCGAGATGCGAGGATGAAGACGGAGTCGTGGTTGGGTTGTCATGGTTGGATTCTGGGCGAAGTCGAGTTCTGGTGCGGAGTCGAGATCTGGTGCTAAGGCAGAGTCAAGATCTGGATGTGAGGTCGAAAGCACTAGTTGAAGTCGATGTTGAGGTCTGGATGGGAGTGCGAAATCGAGATCTGGATGTGACGATGAAGTCGGTTTGGGGATGGACGTGAGGGAAAAGGCTCTGATACCATGTAACAGGTATTTAAAAATTAAGGAGTTAGTTACTCTAGCTCTCTCTTCCTGTTTTATTATATAGATATATCATGAGATACAATGTACTAGCACAAACAATATGGGACTAAACACTGCTCTAGTCTAAACACTACTCTTAACAACAATAGTATCAACAAAGTTGATATAGAAGCACATACAAAGATACTTTAAGGATATGTTGGAAGTTTGATTATTGATGATGATATAGAAAATGGAAAGACACTTTGAATATAAATTTCTGTAAAGATCAATTTTATACTAACATGCTTTTGGCCCTGTTATCCCTTTTAGCTTACCTACCACACTTGGTGCCTTAGATCTAGCTCTGGATAGGTCTTCACCATATGCGCAATGCTTACATCACTTCCTATTGAATACGTAAATATTTTATCATTGAAGGCCGCTCTTCATCAAGATGCATGGACGCCATTAGGACAGTCTTGGGAGGAAAAAAATAAAGGAGGATTCTAGAAGTTCCACAGAGTCTAATGTAAATGGTACTATGCTTCCATGGTGATTAGAATAATTGCAAGGAGTCAAATGGCTCAAATTTCTCTTGAAGAATAGGCCGTAGCTGGTGGAAGCAAGATTTGAACCCTAGACATCTTGCCCACTGCAAAAGCTTTACCAATGCCCTACAGTGACACTAACTGACAACACAAGTTTATTGGTGCAAGTTCTGTTTCTCTGTTGATTATTTCATCCATGTTTGTCAGTGTTATTGTTAATATGTTATCATAAATATCTTTTTAGCTATACCACATATCTCCTATTTATAGCTGGCTACATAAGGTGACTTGCTAAAGATTAGGAAGTCTCTCCGTATCATACATCAGAATGACATTGTGACCGAATTGGATAACCTTTTCTCAAAAAGTTCCATACTTGAATCAGGTCCAAGAATCCAAAACATATTGAAAAGTAAAACCCATAAAATTAAGAAAATGTTGGAAGAAGTTCAAATTTGAGAATTTGATCCAACCTGCATCTGTTGGATAGGTTGTTGTCTTAGTTGCAACAAATCCAGATCTCAATCCAGACCACAAGACAAGTGTAAGTGATGATGGCAGATCATAATTTGACATCATGCATTTGCAGTGCACTAGTTACACTATATATATGGGTAATAATCATTTATAAAAAATGACCTGACATTGGTTCTATCTATTTTCGTTTATAGTGACACTGAACTTGGCTATAAGTCATATGCATAACCAGATTCCAAGAGTTTTTATTTCCCATTTTTCTATTTTCCCTTATCATGATTTTTATTACTTTCCCTGATTATGTTAAGTGTAATTTGTATTAATTTTATCACTTACACAATCAGCAAACAGTCTGCAATGATTCATGTTAATCCAAGAGTCAAATCCTTCAAACTGTGAAATATATAAATATAGACTAAGCTAACATGATCGGTAAACTTTATTTAATTCAATAGTGGTTGCCAATCTGAGTTTTTTTGAACAACAAAAGCTAAAAGACAGTGGAGAAGATTGCACCACAAGCAAATAGAGATGCCCGAGAAGGTGGGGTATAATTGGCTAGGAAATTATTGGAAGGCAACGGAAAGGACTTCTAAGCAACCAAGTTATTATATGACTAAAAAATGGTTAAGCAGGAAAATTGCTAATTATGGCTTAAGAAAACCCATTTGCAACTAAATCCACTAAATTCAATAGTGACAAATAAGATAAATGCCACTTTCTTCACGAAAACGAAATGCATGTGAAGAACAAAAGCAATAATATCCACCAAAAATATTACAACAAACAGAAGTTGAACTACGCAAAGTTATGATAGAAAAGTACTCCACAGTATAACATAAGCAAATACAAAAGCACAAACAAGTATTGCTGAGAACTCACTTGGTTTGTAGTGACTTTGTACAACAAAGTAATATGCAGTAAACAATGGTGAGAATTGATTCATTGAAACACCAATTTGAGAGCTGGCAATTGATACAGGGTAGTTATCAAAATTAAGTCTTCAGCACTGTTACCGATGAGCATGAATGGCAGATTGCAAAGTTCCCAAACAGCCGGAAATATTTCACTCCCCAACAGTCATATCAAATATTTGCATATTGTTTGAAATGCACCAAAAGGTCTCAGCATCTTTTATCTGACAATGTAGTTCCTGTCACCTGTTTAATAAACAATATATGTAAATATAAATTAAGTTTCAACAGTGGCTAAAAAAAATGCAAAAGGAAGACTTTGTGAAAACAGAGCTACGAACATACTTCACCTCTGTAGTTGCCTCCGTGCCAAGGCAGGAGTTTTCTTAGGTATATAAACCTTGTAGCTCACCTGCATACGAAAGAGAACATAGTGAGATGTCAAACAAGAGTTAGAAAGATGAAAAACATAAACAGCGGCTACAATAGGAGAACCACAGATCAAAATGTCAGTTAAGTAGACTGAATAAACAATGTACCACCAACTAAAAGATCCCCCTCCTTTGTACTCTCCAGCAATAGTTTCAATCAAACAGCAGACAACTCACCTGCACCGTTTCCCCATCGCACACTCTAGAAAATGTCTTTTGCTCAAACTGAGACCCACTGACAGACTCCACCATGGGTTCATTTGCTTTGCAATTTTGATTCTCCGTATTAAGTGCATCTGAAGCTGGCTTTTCAATTGTATCTATTTCAGCCCTACCAACCTTACCAATGTCAGATAGGGAAATAATTTGCTTATTTTGGCTATCTTTGGTCAATGAAGATTCCTCGGACGATATCTTGTCAGAAGACTCATGCATTCTTTTAAATTGATTCAAAGTGTTTTGATTTGCGATGGAGCAATCAACTGGTTTGAAAACCCCAGTATCATTTGAAAGGTCACGAACTGCATTCCCATCAATTTTATCTGTGGGAATGTTGGCAACAGACCTAGCCTCCAATTTATTTGGGTCGATTCCCCTTGAACAAGCCTTTGGTCATCTAAAGAACTACGAGGATTAGATTCTGATGTTTTCATAAAACTCTGTGAACCTTGACAATATTCAAGTTTAGAACTTTCATCTTTCTTATCGCTAAAAGATTCTTTCTTTGCAGGACCCACACCTCTAAACTTCTTCAAATTCTCCAATGCCTTCTGTCTTAAAATCAGTTCCAAATCATCAGCCTCCTTGCCACCATATTCACCTACAATCTCACTTTCTTTCCTCATTGAGTAATTTTTTGTCGCAACACCACCTGCATCAGAATCCTTGACCAGTTGCCCCCTATCCTTAGAAGACGTCGCTTCTTCCCTGATTCCCGTATCATACAAGTCCTTTTCCTTGTTCCCAACATCCAAATTCCTCTTCTTAATCCCTTCATCATCATAACCTTCGTTGTTCTGAGGGTAATCATCATACGCCTCGATGATCTTATCCTCATCTTCATCCGATGTTTTCTTCGCTGCTATAACTGATCTCAGCCTTTTTGTTTCCTTCTCATCCATACATCGACTCCTCCCGCAACTGCGCCCAAATCTCTCCTCAATAGGGGGGCTCTCCTCAACATGAGGACTCCGCGCATGACTGCTCCCATCTCTCTCCTCGATGGGACTGCGGCTGTGGCTCCTGCTCTTGCTGCAAGTAGAACAGCTCCAAGACCCATACCGGCTGCTCCCAGATCTCCTCTCAATAGGACTGTGGCTGCGGCAATGGCCCCAGCTCCTGCTGCAAGTAGAACATCTCCGGGACCTATGCCTACCACTGCGACTCGATTCGAGACGCCGCCGAGAGCTTTTCCTTCCTCTCTCCCGCTCTCTCTTTCTCGACTTGGATTTCCTAACGGGGCTCTTCGACCTCTCAGAATCCGAGCACGTCGAGCAACTTCTCCTGCCCGAATCACTGCTGAAAGAGTTGACACTAGAATCCCTACGGTACCTCCTCTTGCGGCTCTCTCTCCTCTCAGATTTCTTGGACTCTTTTCTTCTTTTCACGAGCTTCTTCGATTTGGAGCTTTTTCTTCGAGATCGAGAATCGAGTTCGGATTCAGATGAAGAGGTGTCGGAGGAGACCGAAGGGTCTCGGCGGCGCTTGGCCGATTTCGATTTGATCTTTTTCTTTCTGCTTCGATCCTGGAACAGAATTGGCAAGAATCAGCATAATTACATAAAGAATTGAAAAGGAAAGAAAATATAGTGGAGAAAAGATGATTACCTTGCCGGGTGATTTCTTAGGGTTCTTGGGGGGCCTCATTGGGGGATGTGCCCGGCAACTAGAGAGAGAGAAGAGGGGGTTTTTGGGCGGGGGGGGGGGGGGGGGGGGGGGGGGGGGGGGGGTTGGGTGGCACCGTGAAGGAGGAGGCGAGCTTGGTTCGGCGGGCTTGGATTGTGGTTGGGGCTCGAATTTGGAAAGATTTTGGCAGCCCTAATTTTGGTGATCGACGTTTCTTTAGAGTAGAGTTGTGGCCGTGTTGCGGGCGCGCATTGGCTGGGGTTTATGCAAATAAATAGGGAGAGCAATAAGAATGTCAGTTATAGGATCCAAGCTGACTGATTAAAGTAAAAGAACGTAATAGGAGTTTTATGTGATCGTAATATTCTGTTATGTTTAAAGTAAATGTTTCATCGAACTGCTATTAGTTCAGCTTTGTTATATGATACAGAATGTTGAGCTATAGAGAGATATCATGTTCAGAAGATGAGTGTAGCAGAGATGTGCATACTTCTTTGAATGTGTGGTAACACGAGGAGAGATAATGTGAGAAATGAGGATATTCGTAGTAAGATAGCGTGGCCTCTATCGAAGAGAAAATGAGAGAAAATTGCCTACGATGATTTGGTCATGCGCAATGTAAACTTACAAATGTGCCAGCCCAGCGAGTAAAGCATATCAAATTAGGGCAAGTTAAAAGAGCGTAGGAGAGACCGAAAAAAAACATGGATGGAGGTAATACAATAAGATATAGAGATTAAAAGTCTTAGTGAAGGCATATTGCTTGATAGGAATGAGTGGAGAAAGCTGATTCATGTGCCCGATCTGACGTAATTCTCTTTTGGTTTATGCAGCCTACCCTCATATACTTGGGACAAATGGTTTATTTGTTGTTGTTGTTGGATGTCAAAGGGCCGGGCCTGGCCACCAACACGGCGGGCCACGCCTGTGAAATTGGGGCGGTCCGGCTCGGCCGGGGCCCGAGTCCTATTTGGGGAACTCGGGTCTGACCCATGATCCGACCGTAATGGACCCCGTGTCGGACATGGGGCCGGACCGAATAATTAATAAAAATAATAAAAATATCAAAAAAAATCTAAGTTAAAAATAAAAATTATAAAAGTTGATATTTTACAATAAATTTTAAATAAAAATTTGACAAAATTGCTACGAGTTGTGAAATGCATATGTAAACTTTTTTATTAATCCAATAAAATAGATAAGTGGATACAAATACAAGTGAAGTATAAACTTAAAATTTTAGTAATTTATCATTCACACTTAGAAATTACTAGTCTTCAAATATTTTATCATTCATAAATAAAATTTTACAAGTCTTCAAAGTCTTCATTCATCTTTGATGAGTCTCCAATATATCATCAATTGTTTTATTTTGGTTTCTCTTTTCTGCGATCTGTCAATTCTTCCAACAAATGATTATCTCGATTACTTCTGACGTTAGACGTTTTCCCGTATCCTCCAGCACGCGACCACATGCACTGAAAGTGGACTCTAGTGCTACTGTGTATGCCGGAGGGGTTAATAAATCACATGTCATGATGGAAAGCACGTGATAAGTTAGTTCTTGTAATTTCTACTATATCGAAACATCAAAATTATCAAATCTTGAGTCTGGATCAATCTCATGAGTTACGACACGTTCGGTATAATAATGAAGCTCATTTAATGCGTTTGAGTCTTTTGATTGTTTTTACGCTCATAAAAAACCTGAAAATAGTGAACTATATTCCCAGATGAAGAAGGACTTTGAGATGACAGAGTAAATTGTTTATTTTCAAATTGTGCTTCATAATAATCATATAAATAATTTATGAAAGCCGCAATTTCTACTCACATTATGGCAGGACTATCATCATATTCTATTATTTCATAAAAAAAATCTATGAAAAATTTGCGCCCATGAAATTTATGTCTCACTCTAGTTTTGATGATGATCAACTCATGTAGTTATAATACTAATATTCTTGTGATGTTTAAGTTACAGATTTAACCAAGATTATGATTTAAATTTTACTTCATCAATACACTCAAAGTCAAGATTTGAAGCTAACACGCGCTAATTCAATTGCTCAAGCATAAATATCACATCTATCTATCACTCAGGAAGGAGTCAAACTCAGCGAGAACCATGCTTGATCGTTCAAGATGAATAGAAAAAACGTAACAAGAAGAATACTCATGCTTGTAAGGTTGTTTAGATTCTTGTAAATTTAGATTAGATTTGATTACTCAAGCTTACGCACAAAACAAAGTTTGATATTGGTTTTCAAGATCAAAATTTTAGTTTTAAGTTTGTGGTTCATACAAAATGATTTTGAATTTTATTTAACTTGTTTTGTGTTTAAATTTTATAAAATCAATTTCTATACTTTCAAAATGAATTTGAAAAATACAAAAAGAAGTAAAATTGTCTGTAATATGTAATGATTTTTTATCACACAAATTCGTTCAAATAATATTCATAAGAACTTGTTCTTGTAGAATTTATGAGAATTTATTAAATTTTAAAAGAGTTTTAAAGATTTAAAAAGAAAAAAAATTAGAGTTGAGGATAGTCGACCACACGGTCGACCGACTGTAAAGCAGAACGCTCTATTGATCAAACATCGAGTGCATGTCGTGCACAGAGCAGTCAGCTCTGGGCTCAGTCGATTGGGCGATCGACCGCTAGCTCTAGCTCACAAGGGCCAAAAGGTCGACCGCCAGTTTGAGCTCAGAATTGGGCTCAGGTCCTTACTTTGGCCGATTGACCGAGTGCAACGACTATATTCTATAGTCCTTGCCGATCGACCGGTCGGTCGACCACTGTCGTGCCAGAATGGGCAGATTTGCTTTTAACGACTATTTTTATTTTTTTTTAACAATTTTGTTTTGTTCTAAGCGTCTATTTCTTACTTTTTGTGGTTTTAATTAGTGTTTTAATAACTAAGATTAATCCTAATTGTCACATCCCCTCTCCTATAAATAGAGCCCATTTGTAACGAGTTTCTAAAAAGTTTTGAAAAATAATGAAAATAAGTTTTTGAAAGAGAAGTTTATTGCGCTATCGATTTTCATAGCTCCAAGAGAGTTTCCTAGTAGTTTTTCTTAAGTCTTACAATTTCAAATCTACAGTTTTCTCACACATGCTTCAGCTATTCATCTCTATATCTACATTATAGGGATCCTTCTAGTAAAATTTTGTTTGTGGTTAAAGAGTTAATCACCAAGTTTCAATCTTTGTATTTGAGTGTTTGGAGGTTGTGGCCTTAAGGTGAGCTTATCGGTTCGTGTATTGAGTTCTTGTGGGAACGAATGAGGGACTTGTGGGTCCGAGAGTTCTTAAAGGAACTTGTAACGTTTGGTGATCTTGCAGGATTGTGCATAGTGACAATCCTTCATTGTGGTGAAAGCGGGACATAAAGCAAGTTACTCGAACATCGAAACAAATCTATTGTGTGTTTGCAATTGCCTCTCTCTTAACTCAATTCTGCTCACCCTTTTTTATATCTTGTATGTTCTTACTTGCTTATTATTATATGCTTGATACTGTTTTACATACTTATACTTGTTTAAACCAAGAAAGCAATTAAGCACCTCAACTCTTATTTAAAAAGAATTATGAAAAGAGGTTCAGAGCTCTTCACCAGGTATCCAGCTTCACTTTATGGTTGTCATTTGCGTCTTGATTTTTGTTAGTTAAAGTTTTTAATTTTCGCATTTGATTAGCACATCTCATATTCTCCCTCTAGGTGATTTCAATTTAATACAAGAACCCATAAAAGCATCAAAATAAAAAATATAAGAAAATCTTTTAAATATTTATTAAATTTTGTTTCCATGTGATCAATAATATCTCGAAGAAGCACAAAAATTTTGTATGCAGAAAATACCTCAGTAGTTTCAGTTAACTTACAGAAAATATTCTGCGTTCTAATTATTTATATTTTTCTTAAAGTTTGAAGGGAGCTATATGTAAAAATAAAATTTCAGTCCATCAAAAATTTTGAATCATTTACATTGTGAAGAACAAAAAAACGTAATATTTTTTTTGTGTATCTTTAACATATTCATATTATAATATATGAATCTAAGTATTGATAATTGACGGACTTGTATTTGGTTGCGTCACAAATTTTAATATCATGGTTAACCTCTTCTGATAACCGCTCTTTCGCTGCCGTCAATCTTGATCGGTCGGTTCTCATCGGCCCGCGGTATGCTAGTTGTTATTTTTTTTGAACTCTCTCCTTCATTCATGCTGAGAGAGCCCAATACAGGTACAGGATCTAATCAACTCATTTGTGGGCCGTATCCGGGTTCCATTTTCTCTAACAGCGTGTACGGTGTACACTATGTACGTATACAATGATGCACTTTTTGAAACAAATCCCTCTCTGTACCGAAACTCCCCTAATAAATCTTCATCTTCCGAGAGAAGCCAAAGAGCTCTCATTTCTTCCTCCTCCTCCTCTCTTTCAATTTCTCTCTCCTAATTTCTCTACAATCTCCATAATTTCTCGGCAATGGTAGACCAAGAGGCCTTGTTGTGGATCTTGGAGTTCCTCCTCCGACAGCCGATCCCCAACCACCTCCTCCACTCCATTGTCCTCGCCCTCCCTCTTTCCTCCTCCTCACCCATCTCCCCCCGCATCCTCAAAACCGTCCTGCTCCGCCGCCTTGCCTCCCACTCCCCTCCCTCCCCCCTCAAACCCTAGACACCCTCGAGCTCATTGACCAGCTCGACCGCGACCACCGCCTGACCCCTGGCCCCTCCCCCTCCCTCCAGCTCGCCTACTCCGCCGCCGCCGTCGACCTCACGGCGAGGTTCTTGAAGGGGGGCGGAGAGTTGGGGACTTCTTCGATGCCGTCAATAGGATTTGGAACTGTAGGGTTGGGGATTTGGAAAGCTCGGAGGCGAGGGGGCTGGTCTCGAGGAGGCTGAGAGAGGAGAGGAGGCTGATGGAGGAGGCGGGTCGTGAATCTGGTTGCGAGAGTTGAACTGATGGGGCGGGACACGAAGAAGGAGGCGACCGAGGCAGTTGGGCATACGTGAAGGGGGCGGCGGAGGAGATGGATCCCACGTTTGTTGAAATGTCGGCGGCGGCGGTGGTTAGAAGAGACGGAGAGGGATGTGAAGGTGAGGTCTTTTTAGGATTCTTGATTTTGATTTGTGATTTTTTTGTGAATTGGGCGAGAAAGGTGGAAACTTTATCAAATGCATATTGAGAAAATGATACAACTACGGATTAATTTCGTTTTCCTTCTGTGAGTTGGTTCAAAATGAAGTCAAAAGTTCTGTTTTGCTTGTTTGGGAAACCTTTACTCAGTTTATTCCATACCCAGTTTTCATTTAACTTGTTGGCTAATTTCCCGTTTACGTTTGATGTTTGCTAAGAGTAGTGGGGATAAGTTTGAATAATGTCCTTTGAATTATTAAATGTCATTGGTACTTTGAAAAGAAAGTAAGGTGAAAGAACTTTATTTATCATTGTAATTTTTTTTGCATTATTAATTTTATTTGTGAGGACAATTTGAACGTTGCGGCTGATTATTTATTATTTATTAAAATTGGAGCTGCTTGCTGCTACATTGCTAGTTATGGCTAGAAACTAATTTAGTCTATCTTAGAATTGTTCTGTGAATTAAATAGTGAAGAGAATCAAAATTTTAACATGCATTCTGGGAAATTTTGTGGCAGTGGAGCGAACATGTTTCACATATTCTTTCAATTTTGTCTTAATTTCTTGGGAGTTTATCTGTAAATTTTCATTTACTAGGTAGAGATGAAGGAAGAATGACAGTTGGAGGAAATGTTGCATCCGATAAAGCTGGATGCTTGACGAGTGGATTTAATCACCTGCTTGAGCCAAATGTCAAGAACCATCGGAAACCAGGAGATGAGAGGGATTATATGATGATTGAAGAGCCAGTTTCAGACATATTAGCGGCAGCTCGGGGAGACCTGATTGTTGGGACTGGACATGACTTAAATTTGGAAAGGATGGAAGAACACCAGAGTCCAATGGATAGGGGACATGCAACATCTGTTGACAATGGTGCAGAAGTTCCTCATACAAGGGATAGTTTTGGTACTGGGCACAACATGGTAAATAACATTGCACTTCAGCCTAGTATCATAGGTCATAATACAATGGACTCCGAGCACAGGGAAGATAATCAGCCTAGTGTCATAGATCAAAATACAACAGAACCGGAGCATGGGGAAGCGAATCAGAATGTGTTAGTCGGAAATGCAAGGGTTTCTTCTATTGACAAGGGTAAGATAGCAGTCAACACAGACAGTAAGAGCACGTTAATTGGGAGGAAGAGAGACAGTCATGATGTGCAGGTGCCAAGTATTATGGATCGGAACCCAACTGCACAGACAATGGCGGTAATAACTCACTGTACCTTACCACCTAAGTTCTGGAGGTTTTATTTAAGTTAGAGAAAATATTTAGTTAATTCTCTTTTTGTAAGTTATCGAGTTAGCTATAGGATTGTTGAGGAAGATTTTCATTTTGTTGATCATGTTATTTCCTTTTACATATGGTGTCTGTTTGTGACTCTTATAAGGGATTGTGTTATTTCAAAAATATCTAGTCTATTTAAGGTCTGCATATTGATAAAGATTAAACCCAGCCCACACAAGTTTGTAAAATTACCTTTTCAGTCAACTGGATTCTTTGTCAGCAATTTCCTAATTTGCAACTCAGAAAATGACATCATTGCAGTGCACACATAGTCCATTAGATCTTAATATGACTTGGAAAAACTTAGAGACAAGGAAGAAAAAAGCGATCTCTCCTGATGAATAATGGAAGAATATGCGCAAATACACAACCCCGCGCACACGCCTGGTGCTAGCAAATGTGGGGTTGCCAGTTTTCCTCTTTAAAGATAATTCCACGACAGAGGATTAATTATTATTCATATGTAAATAAAGATACAAAGAGTACTGATGGTCCCAAAGAGAGAGAAGAGAGAGCGGAGAGAATTGGGGCATTAACTTAGCCCATACTAGAGACTCCACTCAAACTCAGAGCACATACATCCTCAAACTCCAAAAAACTTTGGGGGTTGTAGGGTTTGAAAGCCTTCATATTAAAATATTTGACCCTTCAAAGTGCTTTTGACATGTCACACTTTCTCATGAAAACAAACCAGAATACATGGAAATTAGATTGTGTTGGATGTTTGGGTGGTTGCAGGGGTTTGTTGCTTTTGTTAAACAAAAGCCTTTATTTTTAAAATTTTTTATTCTTCGAACTGGTCTTTGGTATATGGTGCTTTCCCATGAAATAAACCATGAGTACATAGAAAATAGGTTGTGCTGTGTGTAGGATGTTTGCAGGGTTTTGGAGCTTTTGTTAAACCCTTTATTTTAGAAATCTTGATCATCCAAACTGGTCTTTGGCATATCATGATTTTCCACGGAATAAACTATGAGTACATGGAAAATTCGCTGTTTTTTGCTCGTGTCACCCATGTTGCGCAACCATAAAGCATCACAATCTGTACAACCATCAGTGACTTTTTTTTGTTTGCAGTGGCATGATGATTCCATTGAGTCACCCCTGAGAGATCTCCTAACCCATCACAAAAACTTCACATCCCTCGCCCTAAGAGAAGACAAATTCCTGTAACAAAGATACCATGGGATAAGGAATTTAGTGGACGAAGGAAGAAGAAGTGGTGGAGTGCAGATGAAGAGGATACTTTAAGAAAAGCTGTGGATAGGTATGTGTTTATATCTTCTTTAACTAAAACAGCATGAGGATTGTTCAAAGCTTGAGATTGGAGAAGTGTGAGATATTATTAGACTAGTGTTAGAAATACGGATTGTGAAATATTTTTGAAAATCTAGATTTTCTTTTTGTCCTATTCTTTTCTTTTTCTTTTTCTTTTCTTTGAAAATCCTAACTTCTGAGCAGAACGTAATGAATTGTCACTTGCATGTATCTAAATTCATTGACGTGGATAACCTTTTGATATTTGTTCTCCTATTGGTGTGAAAGATATGGTGCAGGTAATTGGGCGATGATCAAAAACTCCTACCCTGCAATATTTGTTGACAGAACAGCGGTATTTATCTATTAGTGAACTTAACACTGGCCTGAAGTTTGTTCTTATCTGTGTTATAATTGTCATCTCTTCTCTGAACAGGTTGATTTGAAAGATAAGTGGAGAAACATGACAAGATAGTAGCTTGCTATAATTTCTATGCCATTCTGGATTCTCAAATTTGCCCTCTGCCAGCCATCCGCAACTACCTCTTCAGGTCCAACTCCTCTCAATCCACACCTGCCCTCCCCTGTCCCTTACCTCCTCAAAACCATATTTGACTGTTTTAGTCTTTCATTCAAGCATATTTAATGCACACTGGCACTGTACTATTACTATTCTCCTCTGTAAAAACTTGAATTAGATTTTTATCAGATATTGGCAAAACCTCACATAATATGCATTCATTAGTTTTAATAATATAATTACAATATTTCTAAAAGAGGATATACATGTTTGTTTTGACAGATGTTGAAGCCGGCAAAATTCCAACAAAACAACCAACAAAAATCCCAGCAAAATCTCAACAAAAGTCCCATATGCAAAACAAACCAAATCCCATATCCAAACAAACTAACATCTAGTTTCATTCTAAAAGAGAAAGAGAGGAGCAACAAGAGGGATATACTGCCATTCAAAGAGATTTTTTTAGAAGAGATGTTTTTTTTTTAGATTCAGCGGCTGGTTCTTTCACCGAGCAGCAAGCAGCTGATCTTGTTAGCGACACCGAGCGACAAGCAACTGACCCTTTGAGTAAAGTCAAGCGCAACTCATATTCAAAATAAGTTTTTTATTTTATTTTATTTTATTTTATGTATTTGCTAGAAATTGTGAACTTCATTGTTGAATAAAGTTTAGTTGATTTTTCTAGATTCTTCAATTTTGATATCTTGTTTTATTTCTTTGAATCATGCGTAATGAGTAGTTAATCTGTGATTAGGATCAGGATAACTCCTAAGTGATGATTATCTTTCTTTTTAATTATTTTTCATGCTTGTATGTTTCAATGCTTAATTCTTGCTTCTAAATTAATTTGGATAGTTTTGGATTTGGGTTCTATCATGCATTCTTCAATATTTAAATAAATTCAAATTAGTGTTTGGTTAAAATAATTTTATAGTTGGAGTTGGTTGTCCCTCGGCATCGGGTACGTCTGATTATTTAATGATATTGAATGACCAAAAGAAGAAGAATAATAATCCTTTTTTTAATTATCTTGATATGTTATTGCTAAATCATTAGTGATTGTCATATTGATTTCTAGACAGTTGAGTGGGAATTTGGGAGATTAAATAATACAAAAGTAATGAACTAAAGGAGGATCCTTGACCCTGATTAATCTCGTTTAGTTGAATTAGAAGTATTCCGGTTTTCTTGTAGTTTTTAGTGTTTGGACTCTATTTTTTCAACTAGGTTAAAATTAAATTGGGATTTCAAAGTTCGAACATTTCCTTGGGGGATCGATATCTTGCTTGCCGACTCTACAAGACTCGTGCACTTGCGAGTAATTAAACTTAGCACAACAATGGCTTGCTTCCCTCCCACCCGAACCTCATCTTCATTCCAAACCTTCAATTCTCTTAAAAACTCATCGATCAGCTCAACTGTGCAACTTTGCTCAACCTCCTCGCACTCCATTCTACTGTTGCTTTAAAACCTCAGTGTAAGATTGTAAAAAGAGAGAGAGAAAATGATTGCTAGCTAGGTTTTGTTTTTAATTAATTTCTTAATTTATGACACGGGTGGTAGGGAGGCTGGGGAAAGAGCTACAAGGATTGGTGGGAGGAGGTTGAGGAGGAGAGGAGATTGATGGAGGAAGCAATGGTGAACCTGGTTGTTGGAAGGAATTGTTGGAGGCAAAAGAGGTGGTTGGGGATCATTTAAAGGAGACAATGGAGGAGACGAGATCCATTTTTCTTGAATTGTTGGCTGCAGAACGCTGATGCAAAGAATCTTCGCACAAGGAGAAATGGGAAAGAATACCAAGGTCCTCTCTTCTTATCCATGCATATTCAGTTTTTGCCTAGTAAAAGAATAAAGGAAAGAAAAAGATTTTTACTATGCATTGTTGAACATTTTGTAGTAATTTTAGTTGATTTTCATCATTTTTTTTTCCTTCTGATTGTTGAATTCTTACTCTGTTTAATACTGCAGCTTGTTAGTTATTATTTATGGAAATAGGGTCGCACACTGCAAAGTGGCAATGAAGTAGAACCCAATTTAATTCCTTGGAGGGTCCTTTAAATTAAGCCGGGAAGATCATGAAACTTTTAACATGCACTCTTAAAATTGCGCTTCAGTGCAGTGAAATGTTTCATCCTAGTTCTTTTTTTACTTGCAGAACTTTTCTTGTACTGCAAACTTTCTTTTAGTAGCGGTAATGAGGTAAGGATGCAAGTTAGAACCTATAATGCACGGACACGGGACACGGACATGAGACACGGCAAAATTTAAAAAATTAGGATACGAGGACACGACAAGTAATATTTTATTATTATATATATAGATAAATTTATAAACTATCAATCAATAAAATATCAATAGAGGAGCAGATAGAGAGAGAGAGGAGAAGAGAGCACAGAGAGGGTAGATCGCGTGAGAGAGAGAGAGCGCTTACCTCCACATCGAGACCACCATGGTACCACCACAAGACGAGACCACGACCGAGAGAGAGCTTACCACCACCAAATCACACCACCATCGCGACGAGACCGCCACGGCACCACCACAACTTATATACTAGATTTAGAGAAATATGTGACCACCATCACGACACCACCCAATCAGTGAAAAATAGTATCCAATTTCAAAATGCATACTAAATTTAGATAAATATGCTTGTGAAGAACTTGTGGGCAATTAATATGCCCCATCGAAGAATTACTGATGAGACCTACTAGACCAGTCTTTGAAATGTACTGCCATCTTTTTTGATATAGAGTTGACTTGTATACTGGACGCGAATACGGGATACAGATATGACATAACAAGGGCATGAAGGCACGACATATTCTTAAAAATGTAAGATATGAGAACACGGTGATATCAGGGTTCAAAGTTTCGGCCGTGCCAGTTCCGACTCAGCCGAGTCAGAACCGGAACGACGTCCACCGAGATGAAATTGTTCCTCGATCCAACATTTTTCACCAATTCTTCACGACTCGGAAAAAATCTGAGTTGACTCGGCCGAGTTGGCCGACTCGACTCGGTTTTTTTTCCAAGTTGAAACTTGTGACGAAGGTTAAAAAAAAACTTACAGCTGCTCGCCGTCGTCTCCCTCACCGCCGTCCCTCCCTCGCTGTTGTCTCCTCGCCGTCGCGTCGTCTCGTCTCGCCCCTTGCTCGTTGCCTGCTCCTCCCTTTCCCGCCTCTCTCTCGCCCTTTCTCTCTGTCTCTCCCTCACCGTCCTATCTCTGTCTTGGTTTCTCCTCTCATGCCTCTCTCTCTCCCCCCTCTCTGCCGATCTCTCTTTCGAGAGGGGAGGAGAGAGACAGAAAGGGGAGGAGAGAGAGACAGGGGGGGAGAGAGTGTGGAGAGAGGGAAATAGAGAGATAGATGAGGGAAATAAGGGCAGAGAGGGAGAAAGATATTTTAGGGGCGGGGAGCAGTGGGCTCAGACCCGGGGAAAGAAAAGAAGAAAGAAAAAAAGGAAAAGGAGAAAGAAAGAGATTGAAAAAATAATAAAATAATAGTATATTTTGCAAATTTAAACTAATTTAGAAAAATCTCTAAAAATCTTCAAAAGCAGAAAATATCATCATGTGGAATAATGTGAAGTCAGATTCAAGAAATTCAATGCCGTTTGCAAATTAAAGTTCCTAAAATCGATTGGCGGTACCGGTCGTCATCGATTTTAGGAAATTTACAAATTAAATCAGAAAAATCTAAGAAAATTATAAAAATCTAAAATATTAAAAAATAACATTTAAAACTGAACAAGCCAAATTCGAGTCGTGATTTTAGACATGTGATACATATTCTGAGAACGTATTCTGAGAACGGGGTGTTACACCAATTACCCCTCAAAACAAATTTGTTTTGGACATGTGATGCATGAATTTTGATGTCTACATTTTTTAGGATTTTTCATGATTTTTTCAGAATTTTTTGAGCTCTCTATGTAGTGTTTTGCGCGTATCGCCCAAATCTGTTCCGCGACCCTGAGACCGATGTGGAACAGTGCCCTCTGAGTCGGTGGCCGAGACCGCGACTTGGAAACCATGGGTGTAATGTAGGGGTGTATCTATATGCATATCAAAACTTGTAATAATTAGGATGTGTTCTATTAAATTAAATGGTAAACAAAATGAAATTTAAATGATTCAAATCTATAGCTTCTAATGAAGTAACAAGTAAAATAAAAAACATCTAAAAATAATTTAATTAATACCTCACCTAGTAAAAATGTATTTAGATTTTACTAACATAGTATTTGCTTATATTGAAGAGATATTATTTTACATAATTTATTTAAGCGGAGGAATCTAACACATGATCTTTGGATTTTATTAAAACCGACACCATATTGGACAAGGTGCCGACAAATGAGTTTATTTTTTTAAAAATCTGACACAATTTTGGAGTGTTTGATGCGTGTCGGGTAAGTGTATTGCAAGTGTCCGTGTCCGACACAGACACATCACTTACTTTGAAGTATCCGTGCATCATAGTCTAGAACTGTCGACTTGAGGGGATTTCAAATACAACATTTGGGGGATACATTTATTAGTCATAAAAGGTTTGTGGCTGGGAATTGGGCATTTTGAGAATTCAGAGCGATGGATTGGTTTGCAAGAGGTTGAAGCAAGATGGTGAGAGTGATGGAAGAGTGTTGGTAAATTCAATCGTCAGGGTTGAGTTAATCAGGGGAGAAAATATGCGATTAACAATTTTTTTGAAGGGGCTTTGAGGAGATGGGTCCACATTTCTTGAAGTGGTGATTTGGCGGTGATAAGAAGAATTGCAGAATGTGGAGGCGAAATCTATTACATTCTGATTTTCACTCATGCAATTTTATTTATTTATTTGAATTGGGCGAAAAGTTGGAAACATTATGATGGGGACATCATGCCACTCAGGGGCAGATTCGATCGAGTATACTTCAGGAAGCGACGCACTGGTGTTCTTTGGCTTTAAATTGGATTTGTTTCAGCTTTATTTGTAGTAGATGTTTTAGTTTTATTTGTGTTCTTTTGTGGACGTTTAGTACCATGGTTCAAAGTCTCGGCCGAGTCGGAGACGAGTCGGCCGAGTTGTATCCGTCTCGGCCCGCTCCGAGACGAGTCCGAGTCACGAGTCGGTCGACTCAACTTAGAGGAGATCGACTCGGCTGAGAATCGGAGTTGACTCGGTCGACTCAGAATTATGATGATGATTTGTGCCTCATCGCAATTCAATGTGGAAATAACTACATTAGTATGTATTTATAAATGTAGTTTGTGCAATTTATTATATTGTGTATGTATTTTGATATACTTCTATCGACGACGCGTGTATTTATGTTTCGCTTATGTTTAGTGTGCTAGGTGATATATTTTGGACATGTGATACATGAATGTGGATGTCTACATTTTTTAAAATTTGTCGTAATTTTTCAGATTTTTTTGAACTTTCTATGTAGCGTTTTGCGCGTATCGCCCGATACCGATCCGAGTCGCCGAGACCGATCCGTCTCAGTGCCCGTCGAGTCGGCGGCCGAGACCGCGACTGTGAACCATGTTTAGTACCACATCGGTTATTCCCAGTAGTCCTCTTTTGTAAAGCCTATATAAGGCCCCCTAGACTATTGTATTGGATTATTGAATGATTAAAATTTCCTCAAATTATCTGGCTTAATTCTTGAGTTTATTTGCTCTCGAGTTTCTGGGTGAGAAGCCCGCGTAAGGGGTGGAAACCCAAAATCTTATCTTATTCTCAATTTAAATTTTGGTTACGATTTGAAGGTGATTGCGATCCAGGTTGGTATTACATCATTTTGGTATCAGAGCCTGGTTTTCAATTCCCTTCAAAATTTTCCTTTTCCAAAATTTTCTTCCAGTCTCCAAACCCTAGATCTACATCAGCTCCAGATTTAGATCCATTCAAAAAAAAGAAAAAAGAAAAAAAGAAAAGAAAAAGATTTCACTGTTCAAAAAAAAAAATTACAGTGAAAATTCTGTCGAAAATCCCCCATAAATCCAAATCAACACTGTTCATCCACGCCTCCGCCGCCGCCGACAGCAACGCCAGGAAGCCGCTGCTCGCCGCCATCACCATCGGCGATCAACGCCGCCATCATCATCACTGCAGATCTCCAGACTCGCAGCTACTTGATCGGAGCAGTTCGCCGCCCTCGTCAACACCTCGACCAATAGCAACTTCATCAACAGCCCCCTTCCTCTGCCCCCTCCATTCGCTGATCCCTCGTCGACGCCCAGAGAGCCACTAGAGCTTCTCCTCTGATTCGCCGTCGTCTTCCAGACTTCG